>OY731404.1:52994463-53229183 GCA_963425845.1 Sphenostylis stenocarpa
CATTGGTGAGTCCATGTAGAAAGGCACTCTTGACATCCATCTGAAGTAATCTGAAACCACTTGTCGCCGCCGTCAAAACGAGGCGGTCGGAGCGACGCGATGGTTCCGACTTTCCAATTTTCGCGTGTTTATTGGTGTGGTTACAACGCCTTTAGGTTGTCCGATAACCGGGCTGAACCTAGGGGCTAGGTTTTCGAAAAGGCGCTCTTGGATTGTCCGATAACCGGGCTAATCCAAGAGCTAATTTTGAAGGGTTCTTCTGGAGTCGCCACCGATGTTTTTACCAGAAACATCGGAAAAGGGGTTAAAAGGCGTTGGTTTTCGAAAAACCAAATTTGGTCATTAGAACCAGAGTTGGGTAAGGGAGTTAGTTACGTGTAAGGGAAGTGTTAGTTCCCTTACGACGCCCCTTTCAGGTTCCCTATGATAGGCCAGCTACTTTAAATGAATAAACTGGTGAAAATACACTTTTACCCTTTATTTTGCAGAATTTAAGACTATGACTACATGGCCCTAATATCTATTGCATAATTAAAATTAAAGCGATAAAGTAGAGAGAGAGAGTATAGAAAGCTTCGAGGCAAGCTTTCTATTAATTCTTTGAAATTAGGGTGCTTTTTGGCAGCCCTTCACTCTTTACAGCGCCGGAATCTCCGAAAATGCTATAAAATACTCTAGAAAACTCTCAGAAACTCCAGAAATGCTTCGGAGGGGTTCTAGAAAGAGAATTTGAAGAAAAGTCTAGAGAGAGAATGGAAGAACTATGGGAAATGAGGGGAATGGCGCTCCTATTTATAGGGATTCGCGCCTGTCAGGTTGAGACGGGCCGTCTCGTCTGATAAGGTCGAGACGGCTGTCTCGCCAATCGAGACGACCATCTCGCCTTGAGGGAATGGCGAGACGACTGTCTTGCGAAATGAGACGGCGGTCTCGCCACCTTCGCAAGGCGAGACGGCGGTCTCGAATCCGAGACGGCGGTCTCGACCCTAAAAGGTGGAAACCCTTATTTTCATGCCGAAAATCCCTCCTATCCTAATATGGGGCCTAATAGTCTCTCCTAGTGGCTTCTTAGGCTTCATCCATCTTCGAATAGAAGGTCTTCTGGTCTTTATTATGAGGCTGGGCAAAATTTGGGGTCTACAGCTGCCTCCCCTTTACCCGACTAGTCGACTGTTGGCCTGTTGTGCCAGGAGATCGACTGGAGGGTAAAGGAGTTGACCCTCTTGCCCGGTTGTCCTTCAGATGCTCTGTCTTTGTGGCGGTTAATCTTCCGGGAAAAAGTGTGCTTCCAGGATGCTTCTGCTGGCGGTAGCTGATCCTTTCGGCTGATGAGTACGAACCCCCATCTGGTTTGACGAGTATGAACCCTCGCCCGGTAAGCCCCCTTTTGTAAGGCCCAATGAGTATACACCCCCATCTGGTGTTTGATGAGTATGAACCCCCGTCCGGTAAGCCTCCTTTTGTAAGGCCCAATTAGTATATACCCCCATCTGGTGTTTGACGAGTATGAACCCCCGTCCGGTAAGCCTCCTTTTGTAAGGCCTGATGAGTATACACCCCCATCTGGTGTTATGCCTCCGGATGCTCCTTCTTGCGGTAGCCGATCCTTTAGCTGTGGTGGCGGCTTACTGCTCTAGCTCATGCGCCGGGTTTTGAGATGTATTCTCTTGTCTTTGATTTAGTCATCCGGATTGTGCCGGGGATTTTGTTGGTGTTCATCCAGCTTTGTTGGTGGCTGCGGATTCTTTGATTTTGATCTTTTGATGGTGATCACCCGACTCTTGCTGGTTAGTCGGGTGGTCTTTGTTCATTTTTTGACTCTTGCTTGGTCGTCGAAACTTTATTGGTTGAGGCAATTGACTTGTTTTAATCCTGCCTTTTTTCGCGGTTTTATCTCTTTTTTCTCGCGATCTTTGGATTTTGGCTTTTTTCCTAAGCGTATGTCTTTTTACTCTTGAAAATTTTTGTTACGCTGACTTTTGGAAGAGATAAAAAGATGCATGAATAAAATTTTTATTTATATAAGACTTTATTACAGCATCCCTATTCTATGAGCACTACTCTTGAGAAGGCGAACTCTCGTCTGGAGACGATCCATAGGAGGGGAGTTGTCGGTACATGTGTCTCCGGAACTCTGCCTGTTCCCAGACTTCATCGTGATATTCCTACTGGAATGTGGCCCAGTCTCGCCTCATTCCCTCCTGATATTGGTATATCGTATCCAGCCTTGTGTCGAAGGCCTCCTGTCTTAGAGACATCTGCTCTTCCCTCACAGAAATCTGGTCGAATTGCTGGCGCAGATCGTTCATATTACGGTTCATGCCAGCAAAGTCGTTTGTGTACTGCTGCTAATGCTGATGCTGCTGTTGTGGCTGTTGGAAGTCGGGAGGTGTCGGGAGATCGTGCATTACCACGATGTCCTGGAGGTCCAAGGCGAAATCCAGCGATGGGTGGAGGACCAGCTGGGTTCCGCGGCGCATCAGCATCCCCATGCTGACCAGGATCGACCCGTTGATGGACTTGGGTCGTAAGCTGGAGGCCAGTTCTTCCCGGCCACCGCACCCCCATTTCTCTACCAGGGGGGTAATGAGAGGAGCCATGAGGACGACCCCCACTGGCCTGCTCCCGAAGTCCTTGAGGGCCCTCAGGAAGAAGTAGCCAGGGTTGCAGCGACGCCTCTGGCTCATTCAGTAGAGGGCAAAAAGATCAGGGAGGGTTACCTTTCCCTGGCTCTCCTTTCGCCTGTGGACGGTCCCCGCCAGTAGCTTGTGGCAAATGCGGAGGGCCGGAAGGAGTGCGGAGCCCTTCATCAGCGTGGGCAAGGTGGGCGACCTGGTGAGCTCCTCCCACATTTCGCCGGCGGTGAGGTTGGTGGGGCGCGCACAGATGGCCTCCCGGTACTCCTAAGTTAGCACGTCCTCAGGTCGGACAAACCCAATGCTCACATTAAATTCGTCGAGGGTGGTGGTCCGGTACGTCCCACCCATAAAGTATGTCACCATTTTCGTTGGTGACAGGCCCGGGACCATGGCAGGGGTCTCGGCGTAGGAAATGGAGGCCAGGAACTCCATCACTGCCTGAGGGTACACGTGGGTGGGTGGAGACTGTAGAAGGAAGCCCCATCCAATGCTATCAATGTGGGCCCAGACGTCGTCCTCCCACCCAAATTCGTCGAGGATGCCAAAGTCTAGCTTGAGCATGGGGTGCCATGTGTACCCCCTGATATGCTCTAGGCGAGCTTAGTATAGTGGAGAGAGCTGAGTGGGGTCTTGAGGGACCGATGCTGAGGAACTGCTAGGGCCAACAGTGCCTCTCCTCTTCCTAGACTGGCTCCCACAGAACATTTTGATAGAAAAGTGCTTGAAAGTGAGAGATCTGAGAGTTGGAGTGTAGAGGAGTTGTGAGGAACCCCCAAGACCCTTCCCCTATTTATAGGGAAAAATTGAATTCGGGACCGCCGTCTGGGAAGTCAAGACGGCAGTCTTGAATTTGCACAAGTCAAGACGACCGTCTAGAACTTCGAGATGGCGGTCTCGACTTTGACCTTAAGCGAGACGGCCGTCTCGCCAAGCGGGACGGTGGTCTCGTTTTCATCCGAGTCGAGATGGTGGTCTCATTGGTTGAGACGGCGGTCTCGATGTACTGGAGATCGAGACGGCGGTCTGGGAATTCCGAACGGCCGTCTCGAATTTTTAGTTTTTTTTTTTTTTTTTTGGAAGAAAATAGGACCTGGTTCAAAAACATTTTTATGCATGCAATGTTTTCATGTTTTATGTCCTATAATGCCTATTTCAATTAATTTTTCAGAAGGGTTTCACTGACGTGTCTTGTAGCGCCGAAAGTCCTCTGATCTGCGTTCTTATATTCGGTTGTACCATGCCGGACTTTTTGTGACCGAAAAATAACTTGTTTTTTCCTTCTTTTCTTTCTCTTTTTTTTGTAGAGCACTCTTTGTCATGTAGTGTCTCTTTTTTCTCCACTCTAGGGGTTTCAATCCTCTTGTTGACTATACGCCTCCATATTCCCAAATTAATTATTAGAATATTGTTGTGAGGGTCAAGAGAAAAGAAGTAAAGAGATAAATTCAATGGCTTGTGTTTTAGAAGATTGATTTTTATTTAGAAAGAGGTTTTTGTAAGAATGGTTAGCTAGGGTTAGGCTTAGATGTTTAAGCTTTTCGTCTAAGCAAACATTTCCCCTCTTTTGTACTTGTGCTTTAGTTTTATTTCCATTGCTTCTTATGGCTAGTTGATCTCCCTAGATCGCCCTTCGGGTTTTCGAACTAGGATATTGTGTTTTGGTCCTATCTTTTGTCTAGGTTCGTTCTTTTTGTATTTTTGGGGAATCCTAGCGGACCTTATTTTGTAACCCTAACTTTTGCCTAGGCTACCCTTTATTTTTGTTTGGGTGTCCTACCGGGTTGACCCTATTTTTTGCATAGCCCCCTTAGTGGGTTTCCTACTGGGTATTTTGCCCTCTTTTTTTGGTCTTTGGCTTCTACGGGCTTTTTCTTTTTTGTATTTATTTTTTGTTCACAATATTGGCGAAGCATGACTTTCTTTATGGTGAGGTAAAGCCTTATTTGGTGCTTCTAGTCAACTAGCTTGATTGTAATGGCAATGGCGAATTTCGGTTATTTGAACGCGCTTTTTATTCTTCTTCTTTTTTTTTGTTTTTTTTTTCTTTCTTCGTTTACTTAGACAAGGTTATTGTGAGGTCTAGTCAGAAATAGCAAGAAGAGAAGCAGATTGTAAGAAGTATTCTTTATTAATTAATAAGGGAATACGTGCCCTAAAATGCCCGGGGGTCGGGCTAGCCCCGGGGGATAATCTCTAACAATCATGGGGTTTACATCCCTTAAATGAAGAAAAAGATTTCCTAACGACTAGGGTAGCTCTTGACGCTTGCACCACTCCGCTTCGAAAAATTTGCTTGAGTGTGCAGAGGGGAGACTTCCCTTTTCCTCTTTCCGTTCGACCCTTAGTGGGGTCATATCCTAGGCCATGCTTATAAGGATTGTCTTTGAATTCTGGGGGTTCCCTTATGCCTTGGGAATCTGCCCCCAGTCCTTGGCCAGGATGGTAACCATGCTTCATCATTATGCGGGCTACCTTTATGTTTTTGGGAAGTCGCTCTATGTTGGCAATTTTGAGCGCTTGAAAAGACGTTTCAAGGGCCTCTTCAGCCGCATCCATATAAGGTTGGATAGACGGTCCACTGATCAGTATATCATCTTCTGCTTGGACCATGACCAATTTATCATCCACTATGAACTTGACTTTCTGATGGAGCGTTGAAGGAACTGCCTTAGCGTCGTGAATCCAAGGCCTGCCGAGGAGACAATTGTATGCTGGAGTAATATCCTTTACATGGAAATCGACGTTGAAGATAGTGGGTCCAACTTGGATTGGCAAATTAACTTCTCCCACTACTTCTCGTTTGGATCCGTCGAAGGCTCGAACGATAGCGCTGCTTGGGCGCAAACAGGTTCCTTGGATAGTCAACTTGTCTAGCGTGCACTTGGGCATCACGTTCAAGGATGACCCGTTATCCACAAGAACTTTGGCGATGAGGTACTGCTTGCACTTGATTGAAATGTGCAAGGGCTTGTTATGGTTAGATCCCTCGAGGGGGAGCTCTTCCTCTGTGAAGGTGAGGTGATCGCTTGCAATAATGTGACCGACGATCCTCTCGACCTTTTCTTGGGATATGGAGTGGGGTACGTGCGCTTCGCTCAAGACCTACAGCAGGGCGTTTCTGTGTCCGAGCTCATCATTAGAGATAACAATGTTATCTTTGCAGGTGTGTGATTGAGCTGGTCAATAATGGAATACTCGCTTTGCCTTATAAACTAGAGTAATTCCTCTGTCTCCTCCTTGGATTCCTTATTTTCTTTTTCTTCGGTCTTTTTATTTTTTCCTTTATTTTTGGGGACATCTTCTTGTGAGTCCTTGGGGGAGTAGACTCTTCCACTTCTAGTCATGCCCCCAATACCGGCTATATTCGTGATGTCTTCTTTTATTGGTGAAGATTCTCCGTATCTCCACGGTACAACTTTATTTGATTCGTAAGGGAAAAGACGTGGCATAAATAGTCGCACTGGTGTCCTTGCCCCCTCTTCCTTATGCTTGAGGAACAACGGTCGAGGCTTATTATCCTCTTGCGACGAGTCGACCGTTGGGCAAACTAGATTAGGAGTGGCTTTCTCTTCATTCTTCTGATTTGGAAGACGTGTCAGTTAATCCTTCCTTTTTATTATCTTGTTTATTAAAAATGAAGGAGGGGAAATTAAATATGCAAATGAATGATATGCATGCAAGTAGACAATTGTTGAATAAAGAGAAATTTCATTTATCTGTTAGAAAGTGTACATTCCCCTACTCCATACTATAAAGCAACTTTTGACAGAAACGGAAAAGCCTAAAGAAACCCACAGGCGGGTCTTGATCTCTATGTAATTCCCTTTCGGCTTCCCGGACATGACGAGCAAGTGCTTCGCTTTGCTTCTGGACCGCCTGGCTCATATCTTCACTATACTTTTGAGCTTCTTTGATCTTCGCCTCTTGATGGACGACCAAGGCTTGCAGTTCATCCAGTTTTGTAAGGGCTCGGTCCTTCTCTTGTAGTACCTGGCCGTACTGAGCTAGCCCGTCTCTCTCTTTGCAGCGTAGCTCAGTGAGACTTTTGTTGAGTCTCCGATTGGCCTCTCGCTATTGGCGTATTTCTGACCGAGTCTTGGTGAGTTCTTGCAATAACTCCTTGATCGTCTGAGCCTGTTTTGCTGATTCGGCCTCAAGGCGTGCTGACTTGGCGGCTATTTCCTGAAGTTGACTATCCGAGCTGGTTCTAGCGACTTTGGATGCTCGGATAGCTTGCTCATTAGAGTCAGCACACTGGTCCTTGAGGCGCTCTATTTCATGATCCTTTTTCTTGCATTGCCTTTGCAGACCATTAATGGTGAGGATAGATTCTTGCTCTCTCTCTTCAAGGGCCCTCATCTGGGCTCCCATGATTTCTATCCTCTGGGTCAAGGCGTCGACTTGAGCTTGCAACTCTTCACTATTGGCGTTTGTAGCGAGTGAGGTGGATGGTTGAGACATCCCTCTTCTTTTTCTCCATACCTCATAGTCACCGGAGATGGCCACTCGAGCTTTTCCTAGCTCTCTATCTCCCATAAAGACTGGTCTCTCCCATGCTTTTCTCACGGCTAGTGAGTTGGCGATTGTGCATGGGTCTCCGAAGAAACACAGTCCTCCGAGTTTCCCTCAAGAAATTGTAGTTTGGGTTCTCATGAGCTGTCTCATAGCTACTCTAGGTGAGTAGGCTATGCAACCCCTTAGTCCTATTAAGGGTACGTTCGGATAATCTCCACATCTGATGAGGACTGGACTGGGTCGGAACCAAGGGCAGACCCAGGACAAGCTGTTGGCGTCCTTTTGTTCCAACTCGTCCCTCCATTCTGAAGTTAAGCGTCGTTGGAGAGGGATTTTGGAGAAGCTCCTCAAAGGGTCGGGGAACACCCCCATGTGACTAGAGGCGTAAAAATGTGTAATGCCCCACACAAAAAGAAGTGAAGAGCAATAGCGAAGTGTTTTTCCTTGCTTCTGGTGGCAAAATTCCACCGAGAGCAAGGTGTCGGCAAGAATTGCAGGCAAGGGACTCTTCGAGTTCACGTCCCAGTCGAAGAAGGTGTCCATAGCGGCTTGATCCACTATGTCGAGATGGAAGGGAAACAAGATCGTTCCAAATATGATTAAGGCCAGGGTTTTGTTGAAGGCGACCCATTCTGTCTTTTCAGCCAAGTCAAAAAGATGGTCTTCTAACATTGAGACTTTCCAACCCTGGATGTTCCCTTTTCCTATCAGGGTAGTCTGTCGGAAAGGCAGTTGGATGATGGCAGCGACCTGTGCTGCAGGAGTATATGCCCCGTTGCAGATGTGGACCCCGGCTGATTTAGGCCATTTCAACATGATCTCATACTCCTCCAAGGTGGGCACCATATCAAACTGCGGAAATTCGAAGCAGTGTAGACTAGAGTTCCAGAAGTGAACTAATACCCTGGCGAAAACTTGATCGACACAAATCTTTAGCAGGTTGAGAATCCGTCCATAGGATTTTTCAAAGTCGGAGTGGACCTCTGGTGGCATTATCGCGCAAAGCCGTTCCAATTTCTTAGTATGGTATCGGGGAATGTCCACCTTCTTCAATTGTCTACTAGTCCCCTCCATTTTCTAAAACCAAAATGCATGTTTTATGAAAATGATGCTTATTTGAATGAATGTGAGTGTTTGTTTTTCTATTTATCATGTTTTGTATGATATTTGCGTAAAAATAAACCACCTATATGAGTGTAATATTTTTGAACAAGGTCCCATTTCTTGCTTTTGAACTGGATTTTATTTTTTATTTTTATTTTATAGCCTTTTATCTCTTCTGTCGGACTGCGTGACTACTTAACTTACAAAGAACCTGAAACCAGGCTAGCTAAAAGGCAGACTGTCCGAGATAAAAAATGGCTTTATGCGAAAGGATTATTTAGCGTTCCTTATCTCTTCTGTCGGACTGCGTGGCTACTTAGCTTACAAAGAACCTGAAACCTGAAAGAATTAATGGTTGAGTTCAAGAGGGGGGGGGTGAATTGAACTTTAAAACTTTTTTGCAAAACTTACTTTCTTTTGGAAGAATGAGTTATCTTTATTCAATCTTTGCAAAGGTAACTCGGTTTAAACACATCACAATTAAAGACAGAAAATAAAAGAGATGAAAGAAGAATATTAATACACAAATTTATACTGGTTCACTCTAATCCAGAGCTACATCCAGTTCTTGACAAACCAGTCAAGTTCCACTAATACCAAGTGAAAATTACAACCAGTAGATACTCACCAATCTACCCCAAGAACTATCTTGCAAAACCCACAAGACGAGAATCTTGAAAACCACCCGAGTAACCAAATCTGAGTTCTTGTACCAAGTGCAGATCACAATCCAACCTGCACAATCACACTTTTACAAAAGAGTATGGAAAGAAAAAACCTGGACTTGAAGTTTCTAATTGTCCAGAACCAATTCTAACGACACTTTCTCTCTTGAATGACCACAATTCTGATCACGACACCTTATGATATGAAAAAGATTCTTGAATGCGAGAGAAAGTCACGTATGAAAGTTTCACAGATTGATTTCACAAGTTTTCTCAAGTAGTGTATTGTTTTGTGTGTTTTAAAAGATAGATCAAATTTGTATATATAGAGTAAATCAAAGAGTCGAACGTTTCATTTAAAAAAAGCTGTTTAGAGAGTCAAAAGATAAGTTGGTTAGCAGTAAAACAGGTTTAGAAGAGACTCGATCGATTAGAACGAAGTATGATCGATCAGACCGAGTTATGATCGATCAGAATGAAACTATGATCGATCAGATCGAGTTATGATCGATCAAAATAAAACTATGATCGATCAGAATACATTTCAATCGATTAAAACATCGATTCAATCGATTGATTTCATTTAAAGCTCCATTTCAATCGATTGATTCGAGTTTTTAATGGATTGAAACAACTTAATGAAAAATGACAGACTCTTCTGTTTCAATCGATTGAAAGTCATTTCAACAGATTGATTTTCTAAAAACTCTTAGATCGAAAAAGGTCTTTCCGTTTCAACAGATTTAAAATCATTTCAACAGATTAAATTCCTGCAAACACTTAGTTAAAAAATAGTCTCTCTGTTTCAACAGATTGAAAAATATTTCAACAGATTGATTTTCTAAAAACTCTTAGACCGAAAAGATCTTTACGTTTCAACATGATTTAAAATCATTTCAACAGATTAAATTCTGCAAACACTTAGTTAAAAAATAGTCTCTCTGTTTCAACAGATTGAAAAATATTTCAACAGATTGATTTTCTAAAAACTCTTAGACTGAAAAAGATCTTTTTGTTTCAACAGATTTAAAATCATTTCAACAGATTGAAAAAGCGAAACTTGATATTGAAAAATTCATTGAGTTATTTTAACTTGTTGATTCCGCGAATCAATCAATTGAAAATACGATTATGTATGATCACTTATTCTTTTAAGTGATTTTAACAGATTGAAAATCCTTTTCAACAGATTGAAAAACTTAGTTTGTTCTTTTAATACTTAGATGTTAGTTTTTCATGCAGAAAAATGAATTTCAATGGGATGCAACATTATAAGGCGCTTATCACAAAATATATTGGCCTATCAAGAGATTAAGTGCTTAAACTAAAAACCTAATCATCTACACACCCACAACCTAAGCTATATCTATGTCTTCACCAAATCCACCAAGTGCTTGTCTTCATCAAATCCACCAAGTGCTTCAATCTCCCCCTATTTGATGGAGACAAATAACCACTGCACCTGCATAAAAAATAACAGACCAGAGACATATATTTTGTGGTGTGTGTGTACTGACAGTTTTAAGCAAAATACTTCTCCCCCTATTTGACTGCATCAAATAGAATGTTTTAGTTACAGTCCAATGGGGCCACGTGGATACCCCAAATATAAAACAGAACATTAAAAATTAAGAAAAGAAAACAGAATAACAGAAACATAGAAAATCTTCATTCGTCCCCGGGGCCTTGGTTGAATTGCGGTTCCACAATCCCGTTGTAAATGTCTTCTAGTTGATTATCAATATGCTCGGAACCTTGCAATGAAATTTTCATCCAAATAATGCTGCCAGAGCCCTCGGAGCGGCGAGTCATATCCATATGCCTCCTTTGGTCTGATTGCGGTTCGCTCATTTGATGTAACATTGTTCTTTCGAACCGAGACGAGGCGTGCCACGGTCGAGCGGTGGATTGTATGGAATCATCTCCATTGGGTTCACCTCTTCCATTGGATCAGACGGACGTGCTTGCGAAGTTCCAGGAATATCGGTGTTGATTCCTTCCTCTTGCTCTTCTTCTTCTTCACTTTCTTCACTTTTTCCAGCTTCTTCTTTGGAAATCCATTCACCATCAATTTTGATGAACCCCATTTTGTGAAGAACAGAATTGTTTATTTCATTTGTTGGTCGAACAGTTTCAACAAGTTCCCCTTCCGGATCAACACCAAAATGTGTTAAAAATTTAGAAATCGAATAGCATAGGGATACCCGAAATCACTAAGTCTCTTGGCTTTGATCATGTGATCCTTGATGACGAAGACCCAGCTTCACTCGTATTCCGTGATGAATGCAAGTACATCGATACTAAATCTCCTTCATTTAGCACTGCATGATTGCTCCCCCGGGTGTAAGTCGCCAGGAAACGATGAAAGCGAGAATCCTTTCTTCCAATTTCAACTTCCCAGTGTTGAATGAACTTACAAAATCATGCCTATTCTTCGGGCAAGAGCGGAAATACTCGAACTTTATTAAATTCTTCAACATCCGAAGTACACCCTTTGGTGACTTTCACACCTACCTCCTTTATTCCAAGCAACCTCCTTCCGGACATTAGGTGTTATCTCAATGTCTACTCCTTTGACTTGAGTTATTAGAGTGGAACCTTCAAAGGACAAGTTAGTGAAAAAGACTTTAATTAAGTCGTGGTAAATCCTACCATTCAACTCCGTAAACGTCCGAAGTTTTTGATGTTGCAAGTAACTTCCGAATGCCTCCGAATCCTTCGGCATCAAACCAGGAGAACTTTAACATCTTTGGAATGTTGACTTGCTTCCTGCTTAATTTATGGATAAACAAATCCATTTTCTCTTGGTCCCCATTGAACCAAGTTTCAATCCTTCCTCCAACATTCTCGTTCTTGCCTTGCCGTAGAGGACTCGCCTCTGCTGGACTTCTTCCTACCGGACTTTGTGCGCTTGAGCATACTTGATCTTTGGGATGAGCAGAACGAGAGAAGAACCGAGAAAAGAGAAAGTTCAAAGAAGAAAATAATACTATAGGAATGAGAATACACAATCTTTATCGACTTCAAAAATTTTTGTCTTTACTCGATTTATTGTTTTTGTGCGGTGATGATAAAGAGGAGAGAGAATTGCTACTGTACACTTTAATTACCCTCACATCTGATATCCAATCAGAGTCAATCAACTTTTATTGGATATCTTTGATATTTAAGAGAGTAGTTGAAGTTTATCTTGTTGTAAATGCATTCAATTCACTCTGCAGAAATTGTTTAGAGACAAAGTACATACAACTAGCCCAAAAAAAAAATAATCAATTGATATTCCGTGAAACCAATTGATTTTGTAATCGCAGATACTTATAAGTGAAATAAACCGATTGAATTGAAAGTTAAATTGATTGTTTTGTACAAGAAAATTATTTAGAGTACCATTAGTGAATTCAATCGATTGAATCGAAGATTTAATCGATTGATTTATAGAAGAAAGTATGCAGAGCTACAAGGTTAATGAAATAAATCGATTAAAAGCTTATCTAATCGATTGAACTAATAACATATCAATACCAGTGAGTAAGAATCAGGAAATCAACAGATTATTTCGCAATTTCAATTGATTGAAACAAATAATATCAAGTTATTCATGCAATTATTAATCGATTGAACTTGTTATCACCTGTTAAAAAGCATACAATTACCGTAATCGAATCGCTTATGCAATACTAGATATATCTAGAATTCCTAATTCAGTCCTAAGCATATTAAGTCTATCTCTAGGAAGTGGTTTAGTGAATAAATCAACTAATCGCTTTTCGATTCAACGAATAAAATCTCACAGTCACCCCTAGATACGTGTTCTCTAATAAAGTGATGTCTAATTTCAATATGCTTAGTTCTAGAGTGTTGAATAGGATTCTTAGTTAAGTTTATTGCACTAGTATTGTCACAAACCGGAGGTACCTTGTTTAGAGTTACTCCATATTCCGTCAATTGTTGCTTGAGGTAGATGCTTTGAGCACAACGAGCTCCTACCGCAATGTATTCAGCTTCTGCAGTTGACAGAGCAACACACGCTTGCTTTTTGCCGTGCCACGATATAAGACTCGCTCCCAGTAGATGACAAGTACCAGAGGTACTTTTTCTGTCCAATCTACATCCCGCAAAGTCGAATCGGAAAATCCAATAAGTTTAAGGGATGCACCTTCGGGATACCATAGTCCAACATTAACTGTTCCCTTAAGGTATTTCGAATCCTTTTGGCAGCGGTAAGATGAGATTCCTTTGGATTTGCCCGAAATCTTGCACAAAGGCTCACACTAAACATAATGTCGTGTCTACTAGCAGTTAGATATAGTAGTGAACCAATCAAACCTCTATATTTAGTTTGATCAACAGGTTTTCCTTTTTCATCTAAGTCTAGACAACAGTTAGTAGACATGGGTGTAGAGGACACCTTGTAATTTTGCATATCAAATTTCTTTAACAATTCATTGCAGTATTTAGATTGACTAAGAAAAATGCCATTTCTTAATTGTTTAACCTGGAGACCAAGGAAGAAATTCAATTCTCCCATCATAGACATTTCAAATTCACTTTGCATTTCTTTTACAAACATATTACACATGGCATTATTAGTGGAACCGAAAATGATATCATCCACATACACCCGCACTGAATAATGTCGGTTCCAGCATTTCTTAATGAACGAGTTTTATCAACCTCACCTCGCTTGTACGCTTGATCAATTAGGAAGTTACTTAACCTCTCATACCATTGTCTAGGTGCTTGCTTTAAACCATAAAGGGCCTTTTTCAATTTGTAGACATGGTCGGGATGCTTGTGATCTTCAAACCCAGGAGGTTGAGAAACATATACTTCTTCATTGATGAGTCCATTCAGAAAGGCACTCTTTACATCCATCTCGTAGTAATCTGAAACCACTTAAACAGGCATAAGCTAATAACAATCTAATGACTTCAAGTCTAGCTACAGGTGCAAAGGTTTCATCAAAATCAATACCCTCTTGTTGGTTATACCCTTTGGCTACCAATCTAGCTTTATTTCTAGTAATAATGTCGTGTTCATCTAGCTTGTTTTTGAATACCCACTTAGTACCAATTACATTGATATCTTTGATTTTAGGAACTAATTCCCACACTTTATTTCTTTCAAATTGATTAAGCTCATCATGCATGGCACTAACCCAGTATTCATCATTTAATGCTTCTTTAACTGTCTTAGGCTCTATTTGTGAAATGAATGCCATATGATTACAAAATTGATTAAGAGAATGTCTAGTAGATACTCCCTTATTAATTTGCCCGATGACATTGTCTAGAGAGAGATCTTTTGGGACAATCCACTCTTTAGGAAGCTCTTCCGAACATCTTCTTCCTCGTTCTTCGAGAATTGTTGGTGGATCAGCTTTTGCAGGTCCACCGATGGATCATCTTCTTCAACAAGTACATCGATCCGTGTTTCGGCATGTTTCAACCGATAAGAATTATCGCTTAATTCTTCTTCATCTGCAGTACTCGTTGTTCTATTCCGCACCACTTGAGAAGACTCATTAAACACAACATGTACTAATTCTTCAACTGATTTCAATCTTAAATTATAAACTCTATATGCATGACCGTGAGTTGAATAACCAAGAAAAATTCCTTTATCGATTTTTCATCAAACTTGCCAATATTTTCTTTCCCATTGTTTAAAACAAAACATGTACATCCAAAAACCCCGAAATAGTTTATGTTGGGTTTTCTTCCTTTGTACAGCTTCATATGGGGTTTTCTTAAGCATGGGTCTAATCAAGACTCTATTCAAAACATGACAAGCAAGTGTTCATCGCATCTGCCCAAAAGTATTTAGGTAAAGAATTTTCACACAACATTGTTCTAGCAAGTTCCACAATGGATCTGTTCTTTCTTTCCACAACACCATTTTGTTGAGGAGTTCTTGGAGCGTAAAAATTGTGTTTTATGCCAAACTTTTCACAAAATGATTCAAATTTTTCATTTACAAATTCTCCACCATTGTCACTTTGAATAGATGTAATGAAATATCCTTTTTCATTATGTAAAACCTTGGCAAGCTTTTTGAAAGATTTGTAAGAATCAGATTTGGCCTTTAGAAAAACAAATCCGGTAAATCTGAAAAGTCATCAACAATTACCATGATATAAAGATTACCACCTAGGCTTTTATTCCTTGAAGGACCAACCAAATCCATGTGAAGCAGCTCCAAAGGTTTGGAAGTTGAAACAATGTTTTTGTTTGAAAAAGATTTTCTAGTTTGTTTGCTTTTCAAACAAGCTTCACAGATTTTGTCTTTCAAGATTTGAAGCTTAGGCAGCCTCGAAACTAATTCTTTTGAAATCAGCTTGTCAAGATGGTTAAGATGTATATGAGCAAGTCTTCTATGCCACAACCAAGATTCTTCTTCTTTAGTAAGAAGACAACTTTGAGATGATATAGACTGTTTGATATCTAACATGTATATATTGTTTAACCTCTTACCTACCAACATTACCATGTCGATTCCGGCTCACGGATAAGGCACTTTTCCGGTTTGAAAATGACTTTGTGACCAAGATCACATAACCGACTTATGCTTATCGATTGTGCTTGAGACCTTCAACAAGAAGAACATTGTGAATGATTACCGATTCACCATCACCAATATCTCCGTAACCTAGAATTCTTCCTCTCGTTGTTGTCTCCATAAGTCACATGACCTCCATTCTTCAATTTTAGCTTCCGGAATTTTGAAATGTCACCTGTCATGTGCCTTGAGCATCCGCTGTCTAGATACCAAAGGGACTCTTGTTGCTGTTCCCGAAAGATCAAACATCAAGTATTTGGTACCCTTACGTATTTTGGATCCTTAGGAGTCAAATTTTCTGTTTAACATGTTTTGGAACCCATCTCTTCCTACCTTGCGGCACAAAATATTTTCTAGCATAACAGTATTTTATAGTATGTCCTTTCTTCATGCAGTAATGACAAGATGAGAAAGGGGATGCTGTTGTTTTTCTGTATGAAAAGAAGTTCAAATATTTTTTTAGTTTTTACCCCAATCTTAGGTTTGTACCCGATTCCAGAATGTTCAAAAACACAATTTTGAGATCCAAGAAGTGCATCTAAATTCTCTTTACCTTGAGTAAACTTAGACAAAGTTTTAATCAAGTAATCAACCTTATCTTGCAGAATAATACACTTTTCACACTTCTTATTAGCGACAACATTATCCGTGAGATGCATAGATTATATCTAGATGTTCTAAATCTGTTTTGCTTTCTAATAGTTCATTTTCCAGAACTTTCACTCTATTTTCTAACCAGCTTATTTAATCCTTTTAACCGATTATTTGTATGAGATAAATTTCTGGCTTCACTATGCATTTCGTTGAAAGCATTTAGTAATGTGTCTGTAATTCATTTCATTCTCTCGTAGGAGTTGAACTTACATGAGATGAAGAGGATTCACAACCAGCCATCAAACACGAGTTCACCTTTTCACTTTCGGATTCGTAGTCGGAAGATGAATCATTGTCTTGCCAGGCTATATAGGCCTTTTTCCCTTTGTATCTTGATTCTTTCTTGTTCGATTCTTGGTCTTTTCCGGACAATCACTCTTTATGTGACTCCGTTTACCACAAGAATAACAAGTAATAGTATTTTGAACAGATTCAGACTTTTTATCATTGTACCTCTTTACTTGGCCAGTTCTGTTCTTTCTTCTAAGAAATTTCCCAAATTTCTTAACCAACAAAGTCAAGTTCTCCGATTCATCTTCAATCGTCTTGAGAACAATATTTCTACTTTTCTTTTCTCGCATTCTCTTGTTCTTTGAACCGATTGATTTCCAACTCATGTTCCCTTAACTTACCAAAAAGTGAAGCGGTAGTCATTTCGATCAAGTCTCTTGATTCCGATATAGCTGTCACCTTTGGTTGCCACGTTCTGTCCAAACACTTTAAGATTTTGATGTTCAACTCTTCTTTGTCAAAAGTCTTTCCTAACCCAATTAGATGATTGAATATGTGCGTGAACCTTTTCTGCACATCTGCAATTGTTTCTCCTTGCTGCATTTTAAACAACTCATAGTCCCTGATTAACTCATGCTTTCTTGCCCTTTTCACATCAGATGTTCCTTCATGTGTAACCTCTAAAATTTCCCACATCTCTTTGGCAGAGGCACACTGAGACACCCTGAAAAACTCATCAAGATTTAAAGCAGAGGTAATAATATTTTTTGCAAGTATAATCATATTGGACTCTCCTATTTTCTATATCGATTAATTCAGCCCAATCTTTTTCGACTACTTTACCATCTACAAGTATGAGTTGGTTTGTAAGGACCATTAACAATTGTTTCCCAAATGCCTCTATCAAGAGATTCAATAAAAATTTTCATTCTAACCTTCCGGAAAGAATAATTCACACCGAGAAAAAAGTGGAGGCCTCGTTTATGGAGGCTCCTTCGAAAAAGTCATCTTTCCCTCGACCATTGGACCGATTTCTTGAGTAACTTACAAGAACCAGCTCGATACCAATTGAAAGAATTAATGGTTGAGTTCAAGAGGGGGTGAATTGAACTTTAAAACTTTTTCGCAAAACTTACTTTCTTTTGGAAGAATGAGTTATCTTTATTCAATCTTTGCAAAGGTAACTCGGTTTAAACACAAGCACAATTAAAGACGAGAAAATAAAAGAGATGAAAGAAGAATATTAATACACAAATTTATACTCGGTTCACTCTAATCCAGAGCTACATCCAGTTCTTGACAAACCGATCAAGTTCCACTAATACCAAGTGAAAATTACAACCGAGTAGATACTCACCAATCTACCCCAAGAACTATCTTGCAAAACCCACAAGACAGAATCTTGAAAACCACCCAAGTAACCAAATCCGAGTCATTGTACCAAGTGCAGATCACAATCCAACCTGCACAATCACACTTTTACAAAAGAGTATGGAAAGAAAAAACCTGGACTTGAAGTTTCTAATTGTCCAGAACCAATTCTAACAAGCACTTTCTCTCTTGAATGACCACAATTCTGATCACAGACACCTTATGATATGAAAAAGATTCTTGAATGCAAAGAAAGTCACGTATGAAAGTTTCACTGATTGATTTCACAAGTTTTCTCAAGTAGTGTATTGTTTTGTGTGTTTTAAAAGATAGATCAAATCTGTATATATAGAGTAAATCAAAGAGTCGAACGTTTCATTTAAAAAAACTGCTTTGGAGAGTCAAAAGATAAGTTGGTTAGCGAGTAAAACAGGTTTAGAAGAGACTCTGATCGATTAGAACGAAGTATGATCGATCAGATCGAAGTTATGATCGATCAGAATGAAACTATGATCGATCAGATCGAGTTATGATCGATCAGAATAAAACTATGATCGATCAGAATACATTTCAATCGATTAAAACATCGATTCAATCGATTGATTTCATTTAAAGCTCCATTTCAATCGATTGATTCGAGTTTTTAATGGATTGAAACAACTTAATGAAAAATGACAAGCTCTTCTGTTTCAATCGATTGAAAGTCATTTCAACAGATTGATTTTCTAAAAACTCTTAGACTGAAAAAGGTCTTTTCGTTTCAACGATTTAAAATCATTTCAACAGATTAAATTCCTGCAAACACTTAGTTAAAAAATAGTCTCTCTGTTTCAACAGATTGAAAAATATTTCAACAGATTGATTTTCTAAAAACTCTTAGACTGAAAAAGATCTTTCTGTTTCAACAGATTTAAAATCATTTCAACAGATTAAATTCCTGCAAACACTTAGTTAAAAAATAGTCTCTCTGTTTCAACAGATTGAAAAATATTTCAACAGATTGATTTTCTAAAAACTCTTAGACTGAAAAAGATCTTTTTGTTTCAACAGATTTAAAATCATTTCAACAGATTGAAAAAGCGAAACTTGATATTGAAAAATTCATTGAGTTATTTTAACTTGTTGATTCTGCGAATCAATCAATTGAAAATACAATTATGTATGATCACTTATTCTTTTAAGTGATTTTAACAGATTGAAAATCCTTTTCAACAGATTGAAAAACTTAGTTTGTTCTTTTAATACTTAGATGTTAGTTTTTCATGCAGAAAAATGATTTTCAATGGGATGCAACATTATAAGGCACTTATCACAAAATATATTGGCCTATCAAGAGATTAAGTGCTTAAACTAAAAACCTAATCATCTACACACCCACAACCTAAGCTATATCTATGTCTTCATCAAATCCACCAAGTGCTTGTCTTCATCAAATCCACCAAGTGCTTCAAAACCAGGCTAGCTAAAAGGCAGGCTGTCCGAGATAAGGGTGTTTATTGTAAAAATGTTTTTTGTGATTTTTCTGTTGTTTGGTTATGCTATGCAACAGACAAATGCAAAAAATAGATGTACACACAATTCGATCATCCACGAACAGGCGAGAAGTCGTTTTAATCACGAGGTAGGGTTTTCCTGCAAAGAAGTGCTTTGGCGAAGGTAGGTTCTAACTGTTCTCACCAAGGCTAAGGCCCCCAAGGTGCCCCCATTATAGGGTCCCCACTCTCCAGCTGTCCGACCATGCTTAGCACTAAGGCCATAGTCATTCTTTGTGTCAAAAGAGGAAGGTTATCACCTTGAGTGGTGGTTTCCGATCACACTGGTGGGCACAAGGCCATCACTACAGTGAACCGTACCTGCCACCCACTCCCTATGGATTTCTCACTTGCCCCCGGGTATAGAGGGAACTGTAGTGTGCAAGGGTTTGTGTACAGTTTGTATTTCAAACAATTGCGTAAGTATAAACAAGCAACAGTTATTAAAGCCAAACAATAAAACATGTTATAATACAAGGTAGGTAAAAGCGTAATTTTCTTGGTTTATTTATTTAAAGCTGGCCCATCACTAAATGGGATCAACTCTCTAGGCTTCCCCAGTGGAGTCACCATCTGTCGCCGCCGTCAAAACGAGGCGGCCGGAGCGACGCGATGGTTCCGTTTCCAATTTTCGCGTGTTTATTGGTGTGGTTACAACGCCTTTAGGTTATCCAATAACCGGGCTGAACCTAGGGGCGAGGTTTTCGAAAAGGAACTCTTGGATTGTCCGATAACCGGGCTAATCCAAGAGCTAATTTTGAAGGGTTCTTCTAGAGTTGCCACCGATGTTTTTACCGGAAACATCGGAAAAGGGGTTAAAAGGCGTTGGTTTTCGAAAAACCAACTTTGGTCATTAGAACCAGAGTTGGGTAAGGGAGTTAGTTACGTGTAAGGGAAGTGTTAGTTCCCTTACGACGCCCCTTTCAGGTTCCCTATGATAGGCCAGCTACTTTAAATGAATAAACCGGTGAAAATACACTTTTACCCTTTATTTTACGGAATTTAAGATTATGACTACATGGCCCTAATATCTATTGCATAATTAAAATTAAAGCGATAAAGTAGAGAGAGAGAGTATAGAAACCTCTGAGGCAAGCTTTGTATTAATTATTTGAAATTAGGGTGCTTTTTGGCAGCCCTTCACTCTTTACAGCGTCGGAATCTCTCGAAAATGCTACAAAATACTCTAGAAAACTCTCAGAAACTCCGAAAATGCTTCGGAGGGGTTCTAGAAAGAGAATTTGAAGAAAAGTCTAGAGAGAAAATGGAAGAACTGTGGGAAATGAGGGGAATGGCGCTCCTATTTATAGGGATTCGCACCTGTCAGGTCGAGACGGGCCGTCTCGTCTGACAAGGTCGAGACGGCGGTCTCGCCAATCGAGACGGCCGTCTCGCCATTCGTGGGTGGCGAGACAGCGGTCTCGCCACCTTCGCAAGGTGAGACGGTGGTCTCGAATCCGAGACGGCGGTCTCGACCCTAAAAGGCGGAAACCCTTATTTTCATGCCGAAAATCCCTCCTATCCTAATATGGGGCCTAATAGTCTCTCCTAGTGGCTTCTTAGGCTTCATCCGTCTTCGAATAGAAGGTCTTCTGGTCTTTATTATGAGGCCGGGCAAAATTTGGGGTCTACACCACTAATACACGCATAAGCTAATAACAGTCTAACAACTTCAAGTCTAGCTATGGGTGCAAAGGTTTCATCAAAATCAATTCCTTCCTGTTGATTATATCCTTTTGCTACCAACCTAGTTTTATTTCTAGTAATAATGCCGTGTTCATCTAATTTGTTTTTGAATACCCACTTAGTACCAATTATATTGATATTTTTGGTTTTAGGAACTAATTCCCACACATTATTTCTTTCAAACTGATTAAGTTCATCATGCATGGCACTAACACAATATTCATCATTTAATGCATCCTTAACAGATTTAGGTTCAATTTGTGAAATAAATTCCATATGATTGCAGAATTGATTAAGAGAATTTCTAGTGGATACTCCCTTATTGATTTGCCCAATAACATTGTCTAGGGAAAGATCTCTTGGGACAATCCATTCTTTAGGAAGCTCATCCAAGGTATCTTCTTCCTGTTCTTCAACAATTCTTTCTGGTGGGTCAGTTTTTGTAGGATCAATCGATTGATCACCTTCTTCAACAGTACACTGTTCTGTATCTCTGGGATGTTTTAACTGATAAAAATTATCAGCTAATTCGACATCATCTGCAGTACCTGTTGTTTTTCTCTGAAACACTCGGGGAGACTCATTAAAAACAACATGTACTGATTCTTCAATAGATTTTAGTCTTAAATTATAGACTCTATATGCATGATTGTTAGAAGAATAGCCAAGAAAGATCCCTTTATCATATTTTTCATCAAACTTGCCAATATTTTCTTTCCCATTGTTTAAAACAAAACATGTACATCCAAAAACCCTGAAATAGTTTATGTTGGGTTTTCTTCCTTTGTAAAGTTCATATGGGGTTTTCTTAAGAATGGGCCTAATCAAAACTGAAAGTGATGAAGATCTTATTGAATTACTTAAACAAAGATCTTGTTGATTTGATGAAGTCAAAATGAAGTCAAAGGCTACTATGTTGCAGTCAAAGGACAATAAGGGTAGAGTGATTAGTGAGTCTGCATCTTTACTTAGGTATAATCATTCTTATCTCTCTGCTGCATGAGGTTTCTTCATTTAAAAGATTTTGCAAATGCCTCTAAAACGTGTTTAATATGTTAAAAACAAAGTATTTTGTTAAATGGTTTTTAAGTAACTATTTTAACTAATAGTATATGATCTTTATCAGCTAAAATGTTCTTAACACTTTTGTAACAGGTTTTTAACTGATATGTTTTCAAAATAATCGATTGTTTTCATTAGAAGGAATTTTGAAAACCTTCACCGATATTTTAACCTGATATAGAATTGATATAATCGATTAAAATGACTTAGAATATTTTGAAAAGTGTTCGGCATGATTTTAATCGATACAAACTCGAAATAATCGATTAAAATAACTTGAAGTGTTTTGAAAGTTGTTATGTAAGTATTTTAATCGATACAAATGCGAAATAATCGATTCAAACAACTAAGAGATTTTTCCAGAATGTTTTAATCGATTAAACAAGTATGTTATCAGTTAAAATAACTTAGAAAGTTTTATGAAATCTTTTGGCAGAATTCTAATCGATTAAAATGCGTTTCAATCGATTAAAATAACTAAGTGAACTTTTTCAAAAGTATTTTAATCGATTAAAACAGATTGTTATCAATTAAAATCACTTAGAAAGTTTTATGAAAACCTTTAGCAGTATTTTAATCGATTAAAAGAAGAAACAATCGATTAAAAGAATTTGAAGGATTTTTTACAAAGAGTTTTAATTGATATAAACGTTGTTGTATAAGTTAAAACAAATCTGGAAAATAATCAAGAACATTTTAACAGATTAAAAGAAGTTTTAATAGATTAAAACAAGACTTTTAACAGATTAAAATATTATTTTAACAGATTAAATAAACCGAAGTTTGGAATAACTTCTATATAAACAGAATTGCTTGAACATTTTAAAATACATCTTTTGGCAATCAATCAAGCAATCATAAGTGCTACTTTCAAGAGAGAATCGCGCTAGTTTTGTGAAGTTCTTAGAAGTTCTTTCTTGAGGCAATATTTGCATTCTTTTGGTGAAGAAACTCATTCTGAAGAGCTGCATAAACCTGGTTTGGGTGTTCTAGTTTCTTCTCTTTGTTTCTTTACTTTTCTTTTCTGTATTGTGGGTGCCTGGAAGTGTGGGCACTAGTTTCTATGGTTGGAATTTGGCTGCAGCGTTGTTCAAGAACTGGAAATTGGTTCTTGGTGAAGGTTTAGGTGCAAGGACTGGAATTTTGGTTCTTGTGGTAGATTGAGTGTGTGATTGAAGTTGTAATCTATAAAACGTTCAATCTAGTGGAACCCAGCTGGAAATTGGACGTAGCCCTGGGATTGGGTGAACTAATATAAATCTTAGTTGTATCTTTCTAAACCTTTCTCCCTTTAATTCTGTCACTGCCTTTACTTTGATTGTTTGCTGTGTTTGATTCAAGAATTGGTCAGAATTCTTAATCTTTGAAATAGATAATCTGTAAATTGCGAAAATCTTTCAAAGATCAATTCACCCCCCCTCTTGATCTCAGCCTACTATTTCTAACAAAAACTCTATTCAAAACATGGCAAGTAGTGTTTACAGCATCTGCCCAAAAGTATTTAGGTAAAGAGTTTTCACAAAGCATTGTTCTAGCAAGTTCCACAATGCATCTGTTCTTTCTTTCCACAACACCATTCTGTTGAGGAGTTCTTGGAGCAAAAAAGTTGTGTTTTATGCCATATTTTTCACAGAATAATTCAAACTTTTCATTTAAAAATTCTCCACCATTGTCACTTTGAATAGAAGTAATGAAATAACCTTTCTCATTATGTAAAACCTTGGCAAGCTTTTTAAAAGATTTGAAAGAATCTGATTTTGCTTTTAAAAAACAGTCCATGTAAATCTGGAAAAATCATCAATAATTACCATGATATAAAGATTACCACCTAGGCTTTTGTTTCTTGAAGGACCAACCAAATCTAAGTGGAGCAGTTCCAAAGGTCTACAAGTAGAAACAATGTTTTTATTTGAAAAGGATTTTCTAGTTTGTTTACCTTTTAAACAAGCTTCACAGATTTTGTCTTTAAGAATTTGAAGCTTAGGTAGTCCAGAAACTAAATCTTTAGAAATTAGTTTGTCAAGATGATTAAGATGAATATGGGCAAGCCTTCTATGCCATAACCAAGATTCTTCTTCTTTAGTAAGAAGACAACTTTGAGATGAGATAGAATGCTTGATATCTAGCATGTAAATGTTGTTTAATCTCTTACCAACCAGCATTATCGTGTCAGATTTTGGCTCACAGATTAGACAGATTTCTTGTTTGAAGATAACCTTGTAACCAAGATCACATAATTGACTTATACTGATTAAGTTGTGCTTAAGACCTTCAACAAGAAGAACATTGAGAATGGTCACAGTCTCACCATCTCCTATGTCTCCAGAACCTAAGATTCTTCCCTTGTTGTTATCTCCATATGTCACGTGACCTCCAGTCTTCAATCTCAGTTTCTGAAATTTGGAAATATCACCTGTCATATGTCTGGAGCATCCGCTATCCAAGTACCAAAGTGATTCTTGCTGCTGTTCCTGAAAAATCAAGCATCAAGTATTTGGTACCCTTAAATACTTTGGGTCCTTAGTGGTCAAATTTTTTGTTTAACATATTTTGGAACCCATCTCATTATACCCTGTGGCACAAGATGTTTTCTAATATGACAAAATTATATAGTATGCCATTTTTTCATAAAATAGTGACAAGATGAGAAGGGAGATGCTGTTGATTTTCTGAAATAAAAGAAATTCAAATACTTTTTAGTTTTAACCCCAAACTTAGGTTTGTAACCAATACAAGTATGATCAAAAACATAGTTTTGAGACCCAAGAAGTGTATCTAAATTTGCTTTACCTTGAGTAAACTTAGATAAGGTTTTAATCAAATACTCAACCTTTTTCTGCAGAGACATACACTTTTCACAATCTTTCTTTGCAGCAACATTATCAGAAGATGAATTATTGTAGATTATTTCAAGATGTTCCATATCTGTTTTGCTTTCTAATAATTCTTCTTCCAGAACTTTAACCCTATTCTCTAACCAGTTATTTAATCCTTTTAACCGATTATTTGTATAGGATAAATTCTTAGCTTCATCATGCATTTAATTGAAAGCAGTTAATAATGTGTTCTAATTCATTTCATTCTCTGTGGGGGTTGAACTTACATGGGATGAAGAGGATTCACAGCCAGCCATTAAGCATAGATTCACTTCTTCACCTTCAGATTCATAACTTGAGGATGAATCATTGTCTTGCCAGGCTATGTAGGCCTTTTTCCCTTTGTACTTCATATCTTTCTTGTTTTGATTCTTGGATTTTTCTAGACATTCACTTCTTATATGTCCCTGCTTACCACAAGAATAACAAGTATAAGTATTTTGAAGAGAATCAGTTATTTTATCATTGTACCTTTAATCTGGCCAGTTCTGTTCTTCTTCTTGAGAAATTTCCCAAACTTCTAACCAACAAATTAAGATTCTAAGATCCTTCTTCATCAGAGTCACTACTTTCTTCAATTATTTTGAGAACAATGTTTCTGCTTTTCTTTTCTGCATTTTCTTGCTCTTTAAACCTGTTGATCTCTAATTCGTGTTCCCTTAGCTTACCAAACAATGATGCAGTAGTCATCTCAGTTAAGTCTCATGATTCTGATATAGATGTCACCTTTGGTTGCCAAGATCTGTCCAAACATTTTAGGATTTTGATGTTTAATTCTTCCTTGTTAAACGTCTTGCCTAATCCAATTAGATGATTGACTATATGCGTGAATCTTTTCTACACATCTGCAATGGTTTCACCTTGTTGCATTTTGAACAATTCATAATCTCTAATTAATTCATGCTTCCTTGCCCTTTTCACATCAGAGGTACCTTCGTGAGTGACTTCTAGAATCTCCCACATTTCTTTGGCAGAGGCGCATTGAGAAAACCTGAAAAACTCATCAAGATTTAAAGCAGAGGTAATAATGTTCTTAGCAGCATAGTCATATTGAACTTTCCTATTTTCTGCATCAGTTAAGTCAGCCCAGTCTTTTTCAACAATTTTACCATCCACTATATGAGTTGGTTTGAAATTACCATTAACAATTGTATCCCAAATACCCCTATCAAGAGATTCAATAAAGATTTTCATTCTAACCTTCCAGAAGGAATAATTCACACCAGTAAATAGAGGAGGCCTGCTGATGGAGACTCCTTCAGAAAAATTCATCTTTCCCTCAGCCATTTAAACTTTCTTGGACCGAATTCTTGAGTAACTTACAAGAACCAGCTCTTGATACCAATTGTAAGAATTAATGGTTGAGTTCAAGAGGGGGGGTGAATTGAACTTAGAAATCTTTCTCGAAAAACTCGCTTTCTTTGTGGAAGAATGATTAATCTTTATCCAATCTTTTATTAGGCAGATTTGGTTTTAAACAAAGCAAGAATATAAACCAGAAATGAAAAGAGATAAAAGTAGAAATACAACACAAGAGTTTATACTGGTTCACTCTTGCCAAGAGCTACATCCAGTTCTTGACAAATCTGTCAAGTTCCACTAATACCAAGTGAAAATACAAACCAGTAGATACGCGCCAATCTACCCCAAGATCTACCGTACAACACCACACAAGATAGACTCTTGAAAAAACCACCCAGCAACCAAACCCAGTTGCTGTAACCAGTGCAGATTCAAACCCAATCTACACAATTAGAATTCGTACAAGTATATGAAAAGAATAAACCTGGACTGCAACTTTTACAATATAGAAGTCCAGAAGCAATTTTTATAACTCAGAACTTTCTCTCTTGAAGATCTTTCAATAATCTTGATCAAAATGCCTTATGATATGAAATGTGTATGAATGCTCAGAAAAACACATGAATATGAGAGCTCCAAGATTGCTTTTAATCGATTTCCAAATTGTGTTTTTGAAAGAGAAATCAAAATTGTATTTATAGAGTAAAAGAGAGAAACTAATATTTTTAATCGATTTAAAATGATGTTTAAATCGATTGATTTTATTTAAAACTTTTTCAATTGGTTAATTCAAGCTTTTAATGGATTCAAACAGTTAGAAGAAAAATGGTAGCTCTCTGTTTCAACAGATTAAAAATTATTTCAATAGATTAAAAATATGAGATACTTTAAAATGAAAAATGATATCTCTCTGTTTCAACAAATTAAAATTGATTTCAACAGATTAAAAATCTGAGATACTTTTAAAATGAAAAATGGCTTAGAACATTTTAATCTATTGATTTATCAATTCAACAGATTAATACTACGAAACCCTTAATATGGAAAAATCATCAAGAACATTTTAATCTGTTGATTCTACGATTCAATCAATTAAAATATTGGTCTGTATATATACATTTCCTATTTTAAGTGATTTTAACAGATTAAAACTGCTTTTTAATAGATTAAAAAACTCAATTTGTTCTTTCAAGGCTTAAAGATTGTTTTTTAATGCAGTAAGATAAATTCTATGAAATGCAACAGTTATAGGCGCTTATCATAAGATATACTGAAATTATCAAGAGATTAAATTCTAAACCTATAACCTATCTATCTACACACCCACAAAATAAACTTTATATGTCTTCATCAAATCCAACAAGTGTTTCAGCTCCGACCGCCTCTTTTGATGGCAGCGACATTCCCCCTCCCGGGTCATCTCCAGGCTCAAGTCTGCCGTCGTCTTAGGGATATCACTAAAATAATCATTGTACAGATTCTATCATGATATGAATAAAATTCTTTTAGTAAATTTGTTTGTTTTTACTCTCTTTTCGAAAAGGTCAGCGTAACAAAAGAGACTAAAAGGAAAAAGACTTACGCTCAATCTGAAAGAGCCAAAATCCAAATTGCGAGAAAAAAGATAAACCGCAGAAAAAGGCAGGATTAAATCCAGAACATTAGCCAAGGAAAACTGGCACGACGACCACATTAACCAAGAATCCCCAACAATCAACAAGTTGGATGATTATCGGAAGAGCCAAAAATTAAAGAATCCCCGGCATATCGGAGGACTTTACCGGAAAAATCAAAAACATTCATCAAAACAAGAGAGCATTTCTCACAGAATCGGCGCATGAGCTAGAGCAGTAAGCCGCCACCACCAATCTTATGAAATGGGCTGCACCAGCCAGATGCGGGGTTCATACCCATCAACCTGCGCATGAGCCAGAGTAGTAAGTCGCAGCCGGTCCTACACCATGGACCATACCAGCCAGATGAGGGGTTTATACTCATCCAGTCCTACAACGGTGGACTGCAAACACTACCAACCGGATGGGGGCTTATACTCATCAACCGAAGGGTCGGCTACTGCAAGAAGGAGCATCCTAAGGTTCTACCACTTGTCAGTTAAGGGGTCGACTACCGCAGGAAGGAGCATCCCAAAGCTACAAGCAACCGGATGGGGGTTCATACCCATCAATTGAAGGGTTGGCTACCGCAAGAAGGAGCATCCTGAGGTTCTACCACCTGTCAACCAAATAGGTCAGCTACCGCATGAAGGAGCATTCCAGAGGCGCACACACACATATTTCGTCTAGAGGCTCAACTATTGCAAGATGGAGCATCCGAATGACAGCCGGGCAAGAGGGTTAACTCCTTAACAGGCCAACATTCGGCTATTCAGGTGAAGGGGGGGTAGCTGTAGACCCCAAATCTTGCCCGGCCTCAAAATAAAGAGCAGAAGACCTCCAATTCAAAGATGGGCAAGACCTAAAAGGTCCCTAGGATAGACTAATAGGCCCCATATTAGAGTAGGAAGGTTTTTTTTACAGAAAAAATAAGGAAGTCCACCTGGAGGGCCGAGACCGCCGTCTCGCCATCGGTAAAGGGCGAGACTGCCGTCTCGTTTGGTGAGATGGTTGTCTCGTCACTCGCCAATGGCGAGACCGTCGTCTCGTTTGGCGAGATGGCCGTCTCGCCACTGGCCAAAGCAAGACCGCTGTCTCATTTGGCGAGATAGCCTTCTCGTTATCTATCAAAGGCAAGACGGTCGTCCCATTTGGCGAGATGGCTGTCCCATTTGGTGAGATGGTCGTCTCGACCTGACAGGCGCGAATCCTTATAAAAGGAGGGCGTGCTCCCCTACTTTTCACACAATTCTTCAACTTTTCCTTCTGTAATTCTTTGAAATTCTTCTCCTAGGATCCCTCTGAAGCATTTCCGAAGTTTCTTAGCATTCTTAGAGGTTATTCTGTAGCGTTGCGAGGAAGAGCGACCAACATTGTAGAGTGAGGGATTGCCAAAAAGCGTCCTACTTCAAGAATTTCAATTACGAAAGCGTGCTTCGAAGGTTTCCAAACTTTCTCCCTCTCTTTTACCGCTTTTTATTTACATTTATCCATGCATTAATTGTTAGGGCCATGTAGTCGATACCTTAATTTTCACAAATAAATAAAGGGTAAAAGCGTCATTTTAAAAGTTCATTTATGAAATAAACAACCCATCATAGGTGTCGCCGCTGTCAAAAAGAGGCGGTCGGAGCGACGCGATGGTTTCAACTTTCCATTTTTCGCATTTTTTATAGGTGATGTTACAACGCCTTTGGGTTGTCCGATAACCGGGCTGAACCTAAGGGCGAGGTTTTCGAAAGGGTGTTCTTAGATCGTCCGTTAACGGGGCTGATCTAAGAACAAGTTTGAAAGGGTTCTTATGGAGTCGCCACCAATGTTTTTACCGGAAACATCGAAAAAGGAGATAAAAAGGCGTTGGTTTTTCGAAAACCAACTTTGGTCGTTAAAATCAGAGTTGGGTAAGGGAGTTAGTTACGTGTAAGGGAAGTGTTAGTTCCACTACTACAAATAAGGCTTTCCACGTCGGTTCTGAAAGGCCTTCAAAGGCAGTTCCAGAACCGACGTTGTATCAGGCGACGTTGAAAGTTAGGACTTTCAACGTCGGTTCTGTTTAACCGACGTGGAAAGTCTGATTTTAACTTTCAACGTCGGTTAAATAGAACCAAAGTTGAAAGTCTGATTTTTCAAATCAAAATTTTTTATTTATTTTTAACCCCTCTATTTATCTAGAAATCACTCCTCTCTTTTATATTATATTTTTATTATTTATCATATTTTTTTGAAGTTTAGAGTATTACCAAATTAATTTTTTGTCAGCGACGGATTTGAACCCAGTACCTTAGTGTTGGAGACTGATACTCCAACCACTAAACTACTCGAATTTTTTTATAGTAACTTACAAATAAATTATATTTATATATAAATAAATATATATCCGTGTAAATATATAAATATATAAATACAAATATATTTATATATTTTGATATATTTATATAATTATATATTTATATGTTGGATGTGAGGGCATGCTCGAAGGTGAAAGTGTGTGTCGAGTGGGTTTTCAAAATTTGATGCCAAATTTGTGAGCGGGTCTCTTTATATGGGTTTGTAATTTAATGACAGAATATAATATTTATAATTTATTTATATAATGATATAAAATAAATTTGGGAAACGCATCATTCGCTCAAGCAAAAAATATTAATTTTCGGTCAAGCGAGGCTTGAGCGAGTCAATTTCCGTGAGCTTTAACGTATTTTCACTCAAGCGAGAGTCAATATCACTTTTACCCTCGAACGCGCCCTCACATCCAACATATAAATATATAAATATATAACTATAAAAATATATATAAATATATCAAAATATATAAATATATTTGTATTTATATATTCTATATTTATATATTTACACGGATATATATTTATTTGTATATAAATATAATTTATTTGTAAATTATTATTAAAAATTATAGTAGTTTAGTGGTTGGAGTATCAATTTTCAACTCTAAAATATTGGATTCGAATCTTGTCGATGACGGTTCTCTAACTTAAGTGAATTTTTGATCGAAAAAAATAAAAACACTTTCCAGAAAATATATATAAATAAATATATATTTACAAGAATATATATTTATTTATATAAATATAATTTATTTGTAAGTTATAATCGAGAAAATTACAATAGTTTAGTGGTTGGAGTATCAACTTTCAACTCTAAAATATTGTGTTCAAATCATCGTCAGTGACAATTCTCTAACTTAAGTAAATTTTTGGCTGAAAAAAAATAAAACACTTTCCAGAAAATATAAATAAATATATATTTACACGAGATATATATTTATTTGTATGTAAATATAATTAATTTGTAAGTTGTTATTAGAAATTTATTGTAGTTTAGTGCTTGGAGTATCGGCTTTCAACTATAAAATACTGGGTTCGAATCCTGTCAGCGACATTTCTTTAACTTAAGAAATTTTTGGGTGAAAACACATTCAACGTCGGTTCATCTCGGAACCGACGTTGAAAGTGTCAATTAAAAGACTTTCAACGTCGGTTCATCTAGAATCGACGTTGAAAGTACTTTCTACGTCGGTTGACTAAAAATTGACGTAGAATGTGTCCAACATTCAACTTTCAATGTCGTTTTTTAACCAATCGACGTTGAAAGTACTTTCAACATCGATTCTAGATGAACCGACGTTAAATGACGACGTTGAAAGCATATTTTGTAGTAGTGCTCCCTTACAACACCCCTTTCGGGTTCCGTACGACAGGCCACTTATTTTATAGATAAACTTTTGAAAAGACGCTTTTACCCTTTTTATTCGCAAAATTAAAATAATCACTACATGGCCCTAATAACTATTGCACAATTTAATATAAATAAAAGGACAGTAAAAGAGAGGGAGAGAGTGAAGAAACCTCCGGAGCAAGCTTTTGATTAATTCTCTTGAAAAATAGGGTGCGTTTTGGCATCCCTTCGCTCTTACAACGCCAAAATCGCTCTAAAAAACGCTATAAAAAGCTCTCTTAGACACTCAGAAACTCCAGAAATGCTTCGAAGGGACTCTAGGAGAAGAATTTGGAGAAAGTGTAGAAGAGAAAGTGGAAGAACTGTGTGAAATGAGGGGGGAAGCGCTCACTATTTATAGCGATTTGCGCCTATCAGGTCGAGACAGCGGTCTCGATTGGCAAGGTCGAGAGGTCGTCTCGCCATTCGGGATGGTGGTCTCGACTTGCAAAAGTGGCGAGATCGTCGTCTCGTTTGGCGAGACGACGGTATCAACTTTTCAAGTGACGAGAAGGCCTTCTCGCCAAACGGGAGAGGGGTCTCGCCAAACGAGATGGCCGTCTCGACTTGCATCAATGGCGAGATGGCGGTCCCAAAAAGCGAGACGGCGGTCTCGACTCCTGAAGGCGAAAATTCTTATTTTTATACAGAAAATCCTTCGTACTCTAACATGGGGCCTAATAGTCTCTCCTAGTGGCTTTTTAGGCTTCGTCCATCTTCTAATAGGAGGTCTTCTGCTCTTATTTTGAGGCCGAGCAAGATTTGGGGTCTACAATAGGGAACCCGTAAGGAGCGTCGTAGGGAAGCTAATACCTTCCCTACACGTAACTAACTCCCTTACCCAACTCTGGTTATAATGACCAAAGTTGGTTTTTCAAAACCAACGCCTTCTTTTTCTCCTTTTCCAATGTTTTCGGATAAAACATTGGTGGCGACTCCAGAACCCATTTTTGAAAACTTCGCCTTTAGGTACAACCCGGTTATCGGACAACCTAAAGGCGTTGTAACATCACTCTAAAACGCGAGTCGAAGTCGGAAACCATCGCGTTGCTCTGACTGCCTCTTTTGACGGTGGTGACACGCCCTTCGGGTTTTCAATCTAGGATGCTATGTTTTTTCCTAACTTTTTGTCTAAGTTTCCTTTTTGTATTTTGATTTAGGAACTCATACAGACTTTGTGTTTGTAACCCTATCTTTTGCCTAGGCTACCCTTTATTATTGTTCGGGTTTCCTAGCGGGCTGACCCTAACTTTTGCGTAGCCCCCTTTGTGGGTTTCCTATCGGGTAAATTGCCCTTCCTTTTTTGGCATTTGGCTCCTACGGGCTCTTTTTATCATTTTCATTTTTTCTTTTGCACAACATCGGCGAAACATGACTTTATTAAGACGAGGTAAAAACTTACTTGTGTTTCTAATCAATCAATAATGATTAATTTTGTTTTTTGATGATAGTGCACTCTTAAATTTTAGACGCCTTTTGGAAACGTTTGCTTAACACATGGTTATTAATGAGGTATAGACATGAATAGTAAGAAAAGAAGCAGATAGTAAGAAACACATTCTTTATGATTAAAAGGGTAATATGTGCCCTGAAAATGCCTAGGGGTTGGGCTTTCCCTGGGGAGTAATCTCTAATAGTCATTGGGTTTACATTCCTTTTAAAAATTGTAAGAAGAACACCTAATGACTAAAGTTGCTCTCGACGCTTGTATCCCTCAGCTTCGGAAGATCTGATTCAGTGGGCGGAGGGGAGACTTTCCCTAGGTCGTTCTTCAAAGGATTGTCCTTGAAATCTGGTGGCTCCCTTATTCCTTGGGAATTCCTACTGAGTCCCTGGCTTGTCCCCGACGTCCAGGGACATCTCGAACGTTTATGCGAGCGGTCACGAAAAGATGGTTTAGACTCGCGTTTATTTAAAAATGTGATCATTGCTCCCGAGGTGCTCAACAACTGAACTATCCTCTAATAAAAGCAAGGTTTTTGCAAAAAGGTTCTTATGGAGTCGCCACCAATGTTTTGACCATAAACATTGGAAAAGGATAAACAGGCGTTGATTTTAAGAAAAACCAAACTTGGCCATTATAACCAGAGTTAGATAAGGGAGTTAGTTACGCGTGGGGAAGGTGTTAGCACCCCCACGACGCCCCTTTCGGGTTCCCTATGACGAATTAATTCATAAAGTAAAGATTAATAAAAATTACACTATTACCCTATTTTATTACAATATTAAAAATGGCTATCTACATGATTCTATTTTCTATTGCATACATAAAGCAATAAAATAGAAGAGAAGTGAAAAGAACTTTCGTAGCAAGCTTTTATTACAACTTTTCAATTGTGAGGATGCGTTTTGGCAATCCCCCGCACTACACAGACTCTCCTCCCCTGAATACGGGACCGACACTACAAAAACTTTAAGAAGAATCGAATGCCGGAAGAAACTTCCTTAACTGATTATTACCTTATAGGAAATTGGAGAGATCATTCGAAAGAGGGAGACAAGAGAAGAGTGAGGTGTGTGAAAAAACATCATCTAAGGTCCCTATTTATGGTTTTTTCAGCCAGCAAACTCGGGACGCCCGTCTCGGGCCAAGAAAACAGGGACAACAGTCTAGAATGCTTGGGATGACAATCTGGAAGTTGGGACGACCGTCTCAAGTTGTTTTTTTGGTTGAGACGCGCGTCTCACATTTGGGACGTGCGTCTTGCCTGTTTGGGACGGTTGTCTCACTTTCTGGGACGGTTGTCTCGAGTGTTCTAGTCAAATCTTGTGTTCTGGGACTCCAGGGAAGCTTTCCTTTCTTCAGACGGAAGCCGATTGATGCTGATGGACGTCCACCGAAGCTTTACCCACCTTCAGAGAGAAAGTCTTCTGGTCTTTATTGAGAGGCCGGGCAAAATTAGGGGTCTACAGCTGCCCCCCCCCTTCACCTGCCTAACTAATTGTTGGCCTAATGTGCCCACAAGATTAGTTGGTAGGTGAAGGAGTTAACCCTTTTGCCCGGTCATCCTTCGGATGCTCCTTTGCTGAAGTTATTGATCCTCTGGATGATAAATATTTTTGATAGGTACCAACCCCTATCTCGTTTGATGAGAATGAACCCCATCTGGTCCGAACCTCCTTCTATAAGGCTCTTGTAAGTACAAACCCCCACCAGGTTCGAGTCTGCATTTGCTAAACTCTTGTGAGTATTTACCCTCACCAGGTACGAGCCCGCATGTGCTAAGCTCTTGTGGGTACCTACCCCCACCAGGTATGAATCCGCATTTGCTAGATTCTTGTGAGTACTTACCCTCACCAGGTATGAGCCTACATTTGCTAAGCTCTTGTGGGTACCTACCCGCACTAGGTACGAGTCCGCTTTTGCTAAACTCTTGTGAGTACTTACCCTCACATGGTACGAATCCGCATTTGCTAGATTCTTGTGGGTACCTACCCCCACCAGGTACGAGTCCGCTTTTGCTAAACTCTTGTGAGTACTTACCCTCACATGGTACGAATCCGCTTTTGCTAGATTCTTGTGGATACTTTCCCCCACTAGGTTTGAGTCTGCATTTGCTAAACTCTTTGTGAGTACTTACCCTCACACGGTATGAGCCTGCGTTTGCTAAGCTCTTGTGGGTACTTACCCCCACCAGGTATGAATCCGTATTTGCTAGATTCTTGTGGGTACTTTCCCCCACTAGGTTTGAGTCCACGGTTGCTAAACTCTTGTGGGTACTTTCCCCCACTAGGTACGAGTTTGCTTTTGCTAAACTCTTGACGAGCCCCGTTCTACAAGGCTCTTGTGGGTTCCTACCCCCACCAGGTACGAGTCTGCGTTTGCTAAACTCTTGACGAGCCCCATTCTGTAAGGCTCTTGTGGGTACCTACCCCCACCAGGTACGAGTCCGCGTTTGCTAAACTCTTGACGAGCCCCATTTTGCAAGGCTCTTGTGGGTACCTACCCCCACCAGGTACGAATCCGCTTTTGCTAGATTCTTGTGGGTACTTTCCCCCACTAGGTTTGAGTCTGCGGTTGCTAAACTCTTTATGGGTACTTACCCTCATACGGTACGAGCCTGCGTCTGCTAAGCTCTTGTGGGTACTTACCCCCACCAGGTATGAATCTGCATTTGCTATATTCTTGTGGGTACTTTCCCCCATTAGGTTCGAGTCTGCATTTGCTAAACTCTTTGTTAGTACTTACCCCCACACAGTACGAGCCTGCGTTTTCTAAGCTCTTGACGAGCCCCGTTTTGTAGGGCTCTTGTGGGTACCCATCCCCACCAGGTACGAATCCGGTGTTTGTTAGATTCTTGACGAGCCCCGTTCTGCAAGGCTCTCAAGATGCTCTTTTTGGTAGTCAATCTTGTGTTTGATGAGTACAAACCCTCATCCAGTTTTGGAGATGTGTTGGCGACTTACTGTTTCTGATCATGTGCCCATTCCATGGGGAGTGATTGATTTTGTTTTTTACTTTTCTATTTTAGTCATCCATTCTTGCAGGGGATTCTTTGTTTTTGGCTTTTCTGTTTAGCCATCCGGTCTTGCTGGGGATTCTTTGTTGGTTGCCTCTTATTTAGGCAGGAATCCACTGGGGATTTTTGATTTTTGTCTATTGTGCCCCTTAAGTAGGTGGATGCTTCAATAATGATGAAGACTTTATGTTTTAGGATTGTATTGCCTCTACATAGGTTGATTTCCCTTTCTTGGGGATATTGGCTCTTTGCTTGCCAGGTCTTGCCTATATATTTATAAGCAATTAACTTCTTGAGGATTTGGATGTTAGAATCACGCAGTGAAATGTTTGCGTGAACAAACAAAAACCAAGAGGGGGGATGAATTGGTTTCTTAACAAAAATTAGGTTTTAAAAATTTTCCCCAAATTTTACCGATTAAAATGCTGTGTAAATGTAAATAGGATAAGGATAGAGTCTTACACAGAAGATTAATATTGGTTCGGATCAAAAGACCCTACGTCCAGTTGCTAATCACTCAAACAAAGGATTAACGTTGTCACTATAATCAAAGTTATACAAGTAGATTACAAATGAAAAGATAAGGTAACAAAAACACCTCTCTTGAGTCACACAAGAGATGAAGAACAACTTTCCCTAGAGACGGCATAACACACAATCCACCAAGAACTCCACTTAGTGATTCTTATCGCTTATAGCCCACACTAGGTTCCAAAAGCCCTTTTTTCCTCCAACAAACAGTTCTCTGGCAATCACACCCCTCAACTTTTGTTTGAAAAAGGTTGTTCAATTTTCTGAGAGGCTTAGAGAACTTTAAGTAGATGAATTAGGGTTTGGGAATTGGGGATTTTTGAAATTTGGTGTATTGGGACTAGGGTTTTCAAAAATAGGTTAAATTTAAAGTTCAAAATGCAAATCTGACTGAAATAATCGATTATCTCAAGTGTTAATCGATTATTACAGAGCCAAAATCAACAAGAACCCATAACACACTTTTTTAATCGATTATTTGCCTTGTTAATCGATTAACAGACCTGTTAATTGATTAACAGAAGTGTTAATTGATTATTACAGAGAGCTGATACATAAAATGGTTTTTCTCTCTGTAATAAGCGATTATTTGGCCTTTTAATCGATTAAACCAGTGGGTTTTTGATAAAAATGAGTTTTTGAAGCTTCTAAAGAGTAGACTATGTACTGGCTACATAGACTCTAATATTACAGACTCAAAATCATCAAAACAGAGTTATTACACTAGATTACAAGTCTTCAACTCTCTAAGTTCTTTGTTCTTGAATCATCATCAAAATCAACAAGCTTCATGTCCATGTAAGTTCGAAATCAAGTCCTTGTATGTTTCAACAATCTCCCCCTTTTTGATGATGATCAAAATATTTCTTTTAAAGCCTTGTAATAACCTGTTTTATCTGTCACACTAACAAAAACATTAAACATACTAGATAATATTTAAATTCAATCATAAGAGGCTTTAAATATTTCTCCCCCTATTTTGATTATAATAAAAAAATTTAGAGCTCCCCCTCAAAATATGCAAAACCTGGAAATAACTCCCCCTCAAACAAAACAATAAAAGAATACAAATTTTATTTCATAAGTGAAAGTGATTTACAACACAAGAAATGAAAACAATATTAAAATTCTTCACTATCGCTATGAAAGTGAGCATCAAATTTATTCTCTAAGTGACACACTTTATCATCTACGTCAAAGATACGACGAATGATTTCCTCATGCCGTACTCCAGAGAGAGTGAAGAATGTCTGCATCCTCTGGTTCATGTTAGATAACATGTCTTCCATAGATTGACGGGTTTCAGGATGAGCAGAAGACGTTCCAGCACTTTGAATCTGATCAGAGGGAAACTCAGCAGCAGGAGGCATATCTTCGTCAGAATCTTCATTATCTGCATCTATGTTTGGAACGTCATCCTTGTGAACATAAGTATTATTTACACGCACCATTTGGAGTTGGGTTAATGTGTTGTCCAGCATGCGGTTTAAGTTTGTCGTTCGTACCATTTGTTCCCCTTCGACATTCACTCCTTTGTATTCAAGAATGCGAGAGATAAGGAGAGCATATGGAATTTTGAAGGTGGGATGACGTTTGGCCTTCAGCATAGTCATTGTGACGAGGCTGCCCCAATCTATTGGCTCATTATTCATTATTGCATGAATAATGCAAAGATCTATTGAAGAGCATTGGGCATGCAAGAGCAGGCGTTCCTCCTTCTTCAATGGTCCAGCTAGAAGGAGACGCCCAATCTCCATGGAAGGGTTACGAAGAAAAGAACGATAAGCCATGATCCTGTCAAAGTCATCTAACTCGGCAAAAATGTTAATAACATCATCTCTTATAGGAAAATGTGCAACGTTTTCCCAAATATCGTCATCAAGAATAATGGTTACTCCCTTAACACGAGAGGTAGTTACTTGATCTCTAAATTTAAAGCGAGAGTAAAATACCCTAACTAAATCAGGATAGTATGTACCTTGCATTTGGATAAAAGGGGGAACTCCTTGAATTTCAAGAAGATTAGGAAAATTAAATCCCCTATTGATGAATTGATCACCAATAAGGAGTTTGGGAGTGATAATACCTCGTTCCTTCCAAAAAGTCAGAAATTCCTGTCGGCCCTCAGCATCAGAGATCCATCCTTCGACAGAATTAGGACGGGGATGAAATGCAGGTGCAGATCTTCTTCTGGTGGGATTTTTAGCACGATAAGATGAGACCATTGTAGAATTAGAAGAATAACAAGAGAGTTTGGGAAGACAAGTGATGTTAGAAGAAGGCAAGAATGATAGAATGAATCTAGAAAGCTTGAATTCAAGAGTGTGAGGAGTGGAGAAGTGAAATGGAGATTTCCTATTTATAACCAACATCTCCAACGGTCATTTGAGAGTGCATAGGGACCAAAAGAGTGGTTGGCAACGGCTAGAAAACTAAAACTATCAGGTTTAATCGATTAAAGCTTGAAATAATCGATTAAACCAGTAACATACCCCTTTAATCGATTAAATCAAGCTGTTAATCGATTAACATTGTATTTAATCGATTATCTGATGAAATAATCGATTAATCCAGTGAGTAATTTCATATTTTGGACATTTTGGGTGCAAATAATCGATTATAACTTCAAATAATCGATTATTCCAGAGAGTTCATCAAATTTTTGAGGTTTAGACACATGATAATCTATTAACATCCTACATAATTGATTATAACATTACAACCATCCAAAAACTGTTTAATTAAGCAGAATTTAAGCTATTTCTAATATCCCTAGGTCTCTTCTAAGATCATAGAATCTATCCTTGGGAAGAGGCTTAGTACAAATATTTGCTAATTGATGCTTTGTATCAACATACTCAATTTTACAGTTTCCTTTACTTATATGATCTCTCAAGAAATGATGTCTAATTTCTATATGTTTAGTCCTAGAGTGCATTACTGGATTCTTAGTAAGATTGATTGCACTTGTATTATCACACATCAAAGGAATATCATTTAGAAATATACTATAATCTTCTAGTTGTTGTTTCATCCACAAAATTAGAGCACAACAATTACCAGTTGCAATATATTCAGCTTCAGTGGTGCATAAAGCAACACATGCTTGTTTCTTAGAATGCCAAGATACTAATGATGATCCTAATAAATGACAAGTTCCACTAGTACTCTTTCTATCTATTTTGCATCCACCATAATCAGCATCAGAATAACCTATTAAACTAGTACAAGCTTTAGATGGATACCATAACCCAAAACCAAGTAGTTCCTTTTAAATATTTTAAAATTCTTTTACTATAATTAAGTGAGATTCTTTTGGACATGCTTGAAATCTAGCACACACACAAACAGAATGCATAATATCAGTCTGCTTGCAAGTCAAGTATAACAGTGAACCTATCATACCTCTATACATAGATTGATTAATTTCCAAACCTGATTCATCCTTGTCTAAATAGCATGAAGTTCCCATGGGTGTGTTAGCTTCCTTTGAAGTGTCCATTCCAAACTTCTTGAGAATCTCTTTGCAGTATTTGGTTTGAGAGACAAAAATGTCATCTTTAAGTTACTTGATTTGAAGTCCAAGGAAGAATGTTAATTCTCCCATCATAGACATTTCAAACTCTCCCTACATTATCTTATCAAATTCTACACACAAAGAATTATCAGTTGATCCAAAAATGATATCATCAACATATACTTGAACCAGTAAGATATGTTCTTTTACTTTCTTTATAAACAAAGTAGAATCAATGTTTCCTCTAGAAAAATCATTTGAATTTAGAAAGATACTTAATCTTTCATACCAAGACCTAGGAGCTTGTTTCAATCCATATAATGCTTTCTTCAATTTAAAAATATGATTAGGATAACTAAAATCTTCAAATCTAGGGGGTTGCTCCACATAAACTTCTTCTTTAATAAACCCATTAAAAAATGCACTTTTAACATCCATTTGATATAGTTTAAATTTCATCAATGATGCATAAGCAAGAAGTAGGCGTATAGCCTCTAACCTGGCAACAGGAGCATAAGTTTCATCATAATCAATACCTTCCTCCTGACAGTAACCTTTGGCAACAAGTCTGGCTTTATTCTTTGTTATATTTCCATCTTCATCAAGTTTGTTTCTAAACACCCATTTAGTTCCAATTACTTGATGTGATTCTTCTCTTGGAATTAATTCCCAGACTTGATTCCTTTCAAATTGATTAAGTTTCGCTTGCATAGCTATGCACCATTGGTCATCTTTAAGCGCTTCGTCAACATTTTTGGGTTCTATCTGTGACACAAAAGCTACAGACATGCAGAAATTAGTCATATTTCTAGTTCTTACCCCTTTTGAGATATCGCCAATAATATTGTCCATTGAAAGTACTCTTGGAGATTGTCATTCTTTTGCTAATTCAGGTGTTTGAGAAGACTCATTTTCTTCCAAATACAATTCATCAAGAGCCTCTTTTATGTACTCATCATCACCTGCAAGTTCTTTATTTGACTCAAGAGGATTTCCCCCAAGGTTTACAATTTCATCAAAAGTAACATGTATAGATTCTTCAACATTAAAGGTTCTTCTATTAAACACTCTAGAAGCTTTGCTAGTTAATGAATAACCTAAGAAAATGCCCTCATCATCTTTTGAGTCAAATTTTCCTAAGTTGTCCTTCCCATTATTTAACACAAAACACTTACATCCAAATATTTTCAAATGAGCAACATTAGGTTTTCTACCATTTAACAATTCATAGGGAGTTGATTTACAATTGGCCTAATGAGCATTCTATTCAAAACATAACATGAAGTACTTACCGCATCAACCCAAATATATTTAGGAACATTTGATTCATTTAGCATTGTTCTAGTAAGTTCCTCTAGTGACCTATTTTTCCTTTCAACTACACCATTTTGTTGGGGAGTCCTAGGAGCAGAAAAATTATGTAATATTCCATTTTCCTCACAATAATTTTCAAACCTTTCATTTTGAAACTCACCACCATGGTCACTTCTTAAAACTTTAATTCTTAAGTCTTTCTCATTTTGAATTTGCTTTGCAAACTTCCTAAAGACCTTAAAAGCTTCACTTTTCATTGTTAAGAAAAATGTCCAAGTATATCTAGAAAAGTCATCAACAATCACAAGAGCATAATAATTTCCACCAAAGCTTTTTATCCTAGAAGGACCAAATAAGTCTAAATGTAATAATTCTAAAGATTTTGATGTGGAAATAATGTTCTTTGATTTAAATGATGATTTTACTTGTTTGCCTTTTTGACATGCATCACATAATCTATCTTTTTCAATTTTTAACTTAGGCAAACCAATAACTAAGTCCTTTGATATCAACTTATTTAAATGATGCATATTTATATGAGCCGCTTTCTTATGCCATAACCATGGGTTCTCTTCCTTAGCAACTAAGCATGTTATACTAGTATCATGTATACAATCCAAATCAATCAAATATATATTATTATGCCTAATGCCTTTCAATGCTACATTTTCAGAATCTATCAAATGTATGGTACAAAACTTACTTTCAAAGATTACCTTGAATAATTTGTCACAAAGTTGACTTATGCTAAGGAGATTATGCTTTAGCCCATCAACAAGAAGAACATCCTTAATCTCCAAAGTGTTTGCACCACCTATATTTCCAATTCCAAGAATCTTTCCTTTGTTGTTGTCCCCATAAGTTACATATCCTTGTTCTTTAGCTTTGAAACTCACAAATTTCGTTTTGTCTCCGGTCATATGTTTAGAGCATCCACTATTAAGATACCACATAGACTTCTTTGATTTGGAGATTTCCTACAAAACAAGAACACAGTAAACTTAGGTCGCCATAACTTTTGGGTCCTTGGGGGTTAGAGACAAGCAATTCATTTAACTAAAGGAACCCAAATATATTTTCCTTTAGGAACACCAAAATGTTTGATTTTACATCTATTTGAAGTATGACCATGTTTCATACAATAAAAACATGCTTTAGATGTAGCTTTTGAATATGATGCATTTCTAACAATAGATGCTCTAGTTCTTTTTTCAACCCATACTCTTCTATTTTTAATTTTAGGGTTTTTCAAAGGAACATGATGATTTACTCTATTTTGAGCAATAACAACTTTATCCTTATTATTATTACTTAATTCCTTCTCGGCTTTATCAAGCAAATGATTAAGTATATCAATGTCATATTCATACTCTTTACAAGATGCACATGTTATATTCTTATCATCATTCTCATCTATACATACAATTTTCGTTTCTAAGGTTTCTTTTTCCTCTAAACATGCAATTTTTTTTAAGGACTCTACCTCCTTTTCGGATCTCTTTAAACTCTTTTTCACAGCTTTGTATTCATTTTTCAAGTCCTTAAAGGCATTAAACAATTCATTATATTCATTTTGCAATTCATCAAAATTATTTTCATCATCACTTGAAGATGAGTCGGAATCACTTACCTCAAAATCGGAAGATATATTGTTATTTGCCATTAAGCAAATATTAGCTTCTATTTCCGAATCACTTGACTCCGAACTCGAATAACTATGTCCCAAGCGATGTAGGCTTTCTTCTTGAAGAACTTTTTGCCTTTGTTATCTTCATTTTTCTTATTTGGACATTCGGTCTTCACATGTCCTGTTTCACCACAACCATAGCATTTTATATTTAAGGAAGTATTTTCTCTTACCTTTCCCTTCCCTTTGAATGGATGTCTTCCTTTGGCTTTCATGAATTTGGTAAACTTCTTAATCATGAGACTCAATTCTTCTTCATCATTCTCTGAGTCTTCTTCTTCCTTTTTATTCTTACCTTTGGAAATTTTAGTTTTGAAGGCTAAGTTCCTCTTTTGATGTTGTCTTTCCTCATCATTTAGCCTTCCTAGCTCAAGCTCATGCTCTCTCAACTTTCCAAAGAGTGCCGCCATAAACATTGTGGCAAGGTTTTGTGACTCCGAGATGGCCGTCACTTTAGGTTGCCATTTCCTATCCAAAGATTTCAAGATTTTAACATTTAATTCATCAACATAAAAAATTTTACCTAACCCGGTGAGATGGTTCACAATGTGTGTGAAACGCTTTTGAACGGCAAATATTGTTTCGCCTTGTTGCATTCGGAACATCTCATATTCTTGGATTAGAGAATTTTTCCGTGCTCTCTTAACATCGTCGGTACCTTCGTGGGTCACTCTCAACATTTCCCACATCTCTTGAGCACTTTTACAAATGGAGATCCTGTAAAACTCATCAAGGGTTAACGCAGATGAAATAATATTTCTAGCCCTAACTTCAAATTGAGCTTTTCATAAACTTTAGGAATATAGGGACCGTTTAAAATAGCGTCCCAAACACCTCTATCAACAGACTCTAAAAAGATTTGCATTCTAACTTTTTAAAATGGATAATTTTGAGCCGCAAAAAATGGGGGTCTATTGATAGAAGCACCTTCGCCAAACGTTTGATTTTGTCCGACCATTTTTCGAAAATTTTGAATGACTATCAAATCAAGCTCTAATACCACTTGTTAGAATCGGGCAGCGGAATGTTTGCGTGAATGGACAAAAACCAAGAGGGGGGGTGAATTGGTTTCTTAACAAAAATTAGGTTTTAAAAATTTTCCCCAAATTTTACCGATTAAAATGCTGTGTAAATGTAAATAGGATAAGGATAGAGTCTTACACAGAAGATTTATACTGGTTTGGATCAAAAGACCCTACGTCCAGTTGCTAATCACTCAAACAGAGGATTAACACTGTCACTATAATCAAAGTTATACAAACAGATTACAAATGAAAAGATAAGGTAACGAAAACACCTCTCTTGAGTCACACAAGAGATGAAGAACAACTTTCCCTAGAGATGGCACATCACACAATCCATCAAGAACTCCACTTAGTGTTTCTTATCGCTTCTAGCCCACACTAGGTTCCAAAAGCCCCTTTTTCCTCCAACAAACAGTTCTCTGGCAATCACAGCTCTCAACTTTTGTTTGAAAAAGGTTGTTCAATTTTCTGAGAGCCTTAGAGAACCTTAAGTAGATGAATTAGGGTTTGGGAATTGGGGATTTTTGAAACTTGGTGTATTGGGACTAGGGTTTTCGAAAATAGGTTTATTTTGAAGTTCAAAATGCAAATCTGACTGAAATAATCGATTATCTCAAGTGTTAATCGATTATTACAGAGCCAAAATCAACTGGAACCCATAACACACTATCTTAATCGATTATTTTCCGTATTAATCGATTAACAAGCCTGTTAATCAATTAACAAAAGTGTTAATCGATTATTACAGAGAGCTGATAGAGAAAATGGTTTTTCTCTCTGTAATAATCGATTATTTGGCCTTTTAATCGATTAAACCAGTGAGTTTTTGATAAAAATGAGTTTTTGAAGCTTCTAAAGAGTAGACTATGTACTGGTTATCTTAGACTCTAATATTACAGACTCAAAATCATTAAAACAAAGTTATTACACTAGAATACAAGTCTTCAACTCTCTAAGTTCTTTGTTCTTGAATCATCATCAAAATCAACAAGCTTCATGTCCATGTAAGTTCAACATCAAGTCCATGTATGTTTCAACACTGGATTTGTAATTTTGCCTTTGCTGATAGGCTCACTGGGGATAGTTTTTTCTTTTTACCGATCCACAAGGGACTTGATTTCCTTTTCGGAGATCTATTTTGATTTGCCCTGTGGGGGGAATGGAGTTTTTGACTCCTTGTTGGATACTGTAGTTGGAGCTGGCTTTGCCAATGCTCTTATTCCGCTGAGGAATGGGTTTTCTAATTATTTAATTTTTGCCTTTTTCTCGCGATTTTATCTCTTTTTTTTCGCGATTTTGAAATTTGGCTTCTTTCTTTTGGATAATGCGTTCACCTTTTTACTTTTTAATTTCTTTTATGCACGCAGGCTTTTTCTTCCTTTTTTGGGTATCCGCTGGGGATGAAAGATTTTCTTCTTTTTTCTTTTTTGGCGATCCACCAAGGAGTTCGTTGGCTTCCTGGGGATCCAACTTTGATTTGATTTTTTGATGATGGAGCCTTGGCTCCTAGCTTTGTGAAGCTCTTATTGAGCTGGAGGATGAGAATTTTCTTGTTTTCCTCTTTTTGTAGATTTTTCTAAGATCCTCCTCCTAGAGATTTTATTCGGCCTTTTTCTGTTGTGGCCTTTGTTGGGGTGAAAGATTTTCTTTTCTTTCTTTTTCGTTGATCCCCTGGGGATATGGAGATTTTGACTCCGTATTTTCTTTGATCAATCTTTGTGTATTCCTTATTCTCCTTTGGAAATGTGGTGGAGGCTTTTGGATGAATGTGCTCGATGACTCATGTGGTGATAAATCTGAGTCGTGAGATAATCTTTTTGTTTTGCCTCTAGAATAGGCGAAGATCCGCTTGGGGTGATCAAGCTTTTCCGTTAGTTTTTCTATGTTGATGGCTTCCTCTTTCTTGGATGGAAGGATGGTGGTTGGATCTTGAAACTGTTAGAAAAAGAGGCTGAGATCAAGAGGGGGGTGAATTGATCTTTGAAAGATTTTCGCAATTAACAGATTATCTATTTCAAAAATTAAGATTTTAGATCTGTTCTTGAATCACACAGCAAGCAATCAAAAAATAAATGCAGCAACAGAATTAAAGAAAAGAAAGGTTTAGAAAGATATCACTAAGGTTTATACTGGTTCACCCAATCCCAGGGCTACGTCCAATCTCCAGCCAAATTCCAGTTGGGTTCCACTAGATTGAATGTTTTACAGATTACAACCTTAACCTTACACTCAATCTACCACAAGAACCACTATTCCAGTTCCTGCACCTAACCTTTCACCAAGAACCAAATTCCAGTTCTTGACAACCTCTACAACCAAATTCCAGCTGTAGAGAAACCAGTGCCCACAATTCCAGGCACCAACAATACAGAAAAGAATGTAAAGAAACAAACAGAAGAAACTAAAACGCTCAAACCAATTTTATGCAGTTCTGCAATATGTGTTTCTTCTCCAAAAGAATGCAATTTTGCCTCAAGAAAGAACTTTGATGAACTTTACAAAAACAAGCGTGATTCTTTCTTGAAAGAAGCACTTTTTATTGCCTGATTGATTGCTAAAAGTTGTATTTCAGATGATGTAAGATATATTTGAAAAAGTTCAAGCAACTCTGTTTATATAGAAGATTTTCAAAACTGCTGGTTTAATTAATCTGTTAAAATAATCTTTTAATCTGTTAAAAGTCTTGTTTTAATCTGTTAAAACTTCTTTTAATCTATTAAAACATTCTTAATTATTTTCCGATTTGTTTTAACTCGATACGACAACGTTTATATCAATTAAAACTCTTTGTAAAAAATCTTCTAATTTGTTTTAATCGATTGTTTCGACTTTTAATCGATTAAAATATAGCAAAACATTTTTATAAACTTTTCCAAGTGATTTTAACTAATAAAAATACGTTTTAATCGATTGAAACGATAAGTACAAAATTTTCAAGTTGTTTTAATCGATTGGAACACATTTTAATCGATTAAAATAATTCTGATCGGTCATAACTCAAATCTGATTGATCATATCTGGTTCTGATCGGTCATAAACCCATTCTGATTGATCATATCCGGTTCTGATTGGTCATAAAGCCATTCTGATCGGTCATCTGATATACCAAGTGGTTTTAATCGATTATTTCGAAGTTATATCGACTAAAATACTGAAAAAACACTTCTCTGATCTTTTTAAGTGATTTTAATCGGTTATTTCGAAATTGTATCAGTTAAAATACTGACAGAAAGTTTTCAACACTTCTTTTAATGAAAACAATTGATTATTTTGAAGTTATATCAGTTGAAAACCTGTTATAGAAGTGTGAAGAACATTTTAGTTGATAAACCACATATACTATCAGTTAAAATAGTTGTTTTAAAAATTCTTTTGTCAAAATGTTTTGTTTTTAACGGTTAAAACATTTTTTAGAGGCAATTGCAGAATCCTTTTAAGTGAAGAAACCTCATGCAGCAGAATGGATAAAAATGATTATACCTAAGCAGAGCTGCAAACAAAACTTTCTATTTTTTTATCCAAGTGACCTTTGACTGCCACAAAGTTGCCTTTGACTTCATTCTTGACTTCATCAAATCAACAAGATCTTTGCCAATGTAATTCAATAAGATCTTCATTACTTTCAGTCTCCCCCTATTTGATGAAGACAAACATCACTTTGAAAAATAACTCTGCAGAAGAAGTCACTTGATAAAATAGATTTAGTGAGTAATAAAATTTTCCCATTTCTCCCCCTAAATTGTTGCTTCCCTCAACTACAAAATTATTATTTCTCCCTCTAAATTGATCAAAATTAAGGCAATTATTTCTCCCCCTTTTGACTTCATCAAAAATAGGGAACAGAGAGAAAAAATATATGACATGTATTAAGTTTTAGATTTTGAAAAATAGAAAACAAATTGGATACGATACTTTACTCATGTAAAGATTAATCAAAGTTGATTCAAACTTATCTTCATTAACACGTTTGTAATGAATACAATTAACACGTGTAAAGATAAGGGAACCACGCTTTAGTAGCATGTTACAAGAACAACCATTAACTAAAGCCTTTAATTTTTCTTTCCAAAATAAAAATCGATTAAAAACAGGACAAAATCGCTTAAAAGGATCTTGTTTAATAGTTTTAATCGATTGAATTTATGTTTTAATCGATTAAAACAATGATGAATTTTGAAAGTTTAGAACATAGGTTCATTTAATCGATTAATTTGACATTTAATCGATTAAAATAGTAATGAAGAATGTTGTATAAGTGCTTTTAATCGATTTAAAGTTTGTTTGTATCGATTAAAACAACTAGTTTTGAAATCTTAGTAATGTTTGATGTATTTGTCATGCCTAATCCAGTGCAAATTTTGTAAAACCGATCATTTAGAAAAGTGTTTTACAATAATATCAACTACATCGATTAACTTTTAACCAATAGATCCATCAAAATCCGAATAGAATCTTATTTAGCTAATTCAACTGATGTAAACTAGTTTTAGTTGATGACATATAGATTTTAATCGATTGATACGCATTTTAATCGATTATTCTGTTGTGATTTCCCTATATAAGTGTTTCTTTTAATCGATTAAATCCATTTTGTATCAGCTAAAAATATCAGGGATCTATGTTAAATTCTATTTAGGTTTTCCTAATTCGACTTAAAACCTACATTATATTAATCAAAGCTAAAAATATTATTTTTGGTTAATAACCAGTTAATATAACAGTCCATAAAAGAGAATTTAGAAGCAAAAGAAATATGACATAAAGAGAAAAAAATAAGAATGGACCCTTTTTGTCCAAAGACTCAATCATCCCAGTTTCCTTGATTGAGCTGCATGTCTTCCAGCTTTGTGTAAATGTCAGCAATCTGGTGTCCAAGATTGGTGAACTGATTATTGGTCTGTTGAAAATGTTGATAGGTCATCTGCATGTGCTTTCTCTGGTTTTCCTGCAAAGTGGCCATTTGAGAAAGCATTGTCCTTTCAAATTGAGACAGAGGAGTCCCACAACAATTTTTGTAAAACCGATCACGAGCAAGAGGTTTTGTAAAAATATCTTCTAGTTGTTTTTCAGTTTCTATAAAGAAAATTTCGCAATTACCTTTTAAAACATGATCTCTAATGAAATGATGTCTAATTTCTATATGTTTTGTCCTAGAATGTTGAATTGGGTTTTTAGTTAACATAATGGCACTAGTATTATCAAACAAGAGAGGAATTTTTCTAAGATTTAAACCATAATCCTCAAGTTGTTGTTTGATCCAAAGAGATTGAGCACAACAACTCCCAGCTGCAATGTATTCTGCTTCAGCTGTAGAAAGAGCAACACATGATTGCTTTTAACTGTGCCATGAAATTAGACTGCTTCCAAGGAGATGACAGGTGCCACTGGTGCTTTTCCTATCAAGCTTACAACCTGCAAAATCTGAGTCAGAGTATCCAATTAAATTTAGTTTGGACTCACCGGGATACCATAACCCAACATTTAAAGTTCCTTTGAGGTATTTGAGGATTCTTTTTGCAGCAGTAAGATGAGATTCTTTTGGTGCAGGTTGAAACCTGGCACACATACAAACACTGAACATAATGTCAGGTCTACTTGCTATTAGATATAGTAAAGAACCAATAAGCCCTCTATATTTTGTTTCATCAACCGGTTTTCCTTTTTCATCAGAATCAAGATAGCAATTTGTGGACATTGGAGTTGATGCTTCTTTGCAATGTTCTATCTCAAATTTCTTTAAAAGTTCTGTGCAGTATTTAGATTGATGAAGAAAACTTCCTTCTTGAAGTTGTTTAACTTGTAATCCAAGAAAATAGTTGAGTTCCCCCATCATAGACATCTCAAATTCTCCCTGCATATCTTTGATGAAATCTTTGCATAAAGACTCATTAGTGGCTCCAAATATGATGTCATCAACGTATACTTGAACCAGAATTACATCATTATTCAATTTCTTTAAGAATAAAGTTTTATCAACCAAACCTCTTTGATAGCCTTTTGAAATGAGAAAAGTACTTAACCTTTCATACCATTGTCTTGGAGCTTGTTTGAGACCATACAGAGCTTTCTTTAATCTATAAACATATTCAGGATGAATATGATCTTCAAAACCAGGTGGTTGAGTAACAAAAACTTCTTCATTCAAGTAGCCATTTAAAAAAGCACTTTTGACATCCATTTGAAATAACCTGAAACTTTTTATTGAAGCATAAGCAAGTAAAAGTCTAACAGCTTCTAATCTAGCAACTGGAGCATATGTTTCATCAAAATCAATTCCTTCTTGCTGATTATATCCTTTAGCAACTAATCTGGCCTTGTTTCTAGTTATTATGCCATTTTCATCCATTTTATTTCTAAAAACCCATTTTGTTCCTACAATATTGGCATTATCCGGTTTTGGAATTAATTCCCATACCTCATTTCTTGTGAATTGATTTAATTCATCATGCATAGCATTAATCCAGTTATTATCCTTTAATGCATCAGATATGGTTTTAGGTTCAATTTGTGATACAAATGCCATGTGATTGCAAAATTTATTTAAAGATCTTCTAGTGGAAACTCCCTGATTTATTTCACCAATAATGTTGTCTATTGAAAGATTTCTTGGAGTTTTCCAATCTTTTATGTAGCTGCTCTTCAGTTTCTTCAATTTCTTCAACCTATTTTTGAGAAACTGTTGATTCTGGCAGTTTTAACTGATACATTTTATCAGTTAAAATATCTTCATCTGCACTATACTCAGAAATATTCTGATTCTGTGCATTTGATGTCACCTATTCCAAGGATTCTTCCTTTGTTATTATCCCCATAGACAACAGTCCCACCATTCTTTAATTTCAAGTTGTAAAATTTTGTAATATCACCTGTCATATGTTTAGAACAGCCACTGTCAAGGTACCAGAGATCTTCAGTTTGTTTTGCCTGAAAAGAAATTAGTATAGTTGCAGTACAAAATGATACAGAATTGAAATAAACAATTAATTCTGCACTGGAAGTAAAATTTTAATCGATTAATTTGATATTCAATCGATTAATCAAATTCTGGAGAGAATATATCAGAATAATAATCGATTTAAACGAGGAATAATCGGTTAATTTTGCCCTGTTAATGATTTTAACTGATATAAATCTATTTTAATCGATTAAAACAGTTAAACTAGATTCTAGAGAACATTTTAATCGATTAATTCGCATTTCAATCGATTAAAACTGTACGGACAACTTTTCTGGTATTCTCTGTAAGTGATTTTAACCGATTAAAATAGTTTTATATCAATTAAAATACTCAGTCCATGAGTCCAGAATCGAATTTGCTTTTTTGAGTACCAAGGGACTTCCAGATTTTGTTCCTGCAAAACAGATTAGGCATATTTCTGGTACCCCTTTTAAATTACTGGGTCCAATCATGTTATTTGAAATGGCTTTTTGGGTATCCACTTCATTTTACCTTTAGGAATAACATATTTCTTAATTCTACAATATTTCACAGAATGACCTTTTTGAATGCAGTAAAAACATTTAACAAAAGGAGATGACATAGATTTATTATATGCAAAATAGTTTTAAGAGCTCTAGTTTTCTTTCCAATGGGAGGTGTAAAACCTATTCCACCATGGTTAATAACTAATTTTTGAGAATCAAGTATCATATCAAGACTAGTCTTTCCTTTTGCTAGTTTAGATGCAATTTTTATTAAATATCTTAATTTCTCTTGCAACTTAGGACAATTTTTACAATCTTTAACATTACACATGCAATCAGAGTTATTGTCTATATCCGAATTTTCATTCTTGATTTCTTCATCAACTATTTTCTTTTCAAGAATAGTGATCTTGTTTTCTAATAGATTATTCATACTTTTTAATCTTTTGTTTTCAGTTTCTAATCTTTTAGCTACAACATGCATTTCATAAAAGGCATCTTGTAAAGAACTATATTTCAGAGTAGTTGTTGAGTCAGAACTTACACTGGTTATTAGAGAATCTGAATTGACCATTAAGCATGTCTCTGTAGTTTCTTCATAGGCCATTTCAAGGGTTTTCCACATTTGTGCAGCAGTTTGACAATGTGCTATCCTGAAAAAATTGTTTCTGTTAAGTGTAGTTATGATGATATTTTTGGCAATACAATCATCTTGGATTAATTTCTTTTCACAGTCATTCAAGCTACACCAATCTTTGTTAAAAATATCGGTTTCTTGTTCAATGCTATTCCAAACATTTATACTAACAGATTCAATAAAGATCTTCATCCTAGTTTTCCAAAATGGATAATCTGTTCCACAAAACAGTGGAGGTCTATCAATATAAGCACCCTCAGAAAATTTATTTCCAGCCATGGATCGAAGAACTTGAATAACTCTCAAGAACCTCGCTCTGATGCCAATTGTTAGAAAAAGAGGTTGAGATCAAGACGGGGGCTGAATTGATCTTTGAAAGATTTTCGCAATTAACAGATTATCTATTTCAAAAATTAAGATTTTAGATCTGTTCTTGAATCACACAGCAAGCAATCAAAAAATAAATGCAGCAACAGAATTAAAGAAAAGAAAGGTTTAGAAAGATATCACCAAGGTTTATACTGGTTCACCCAATCCCAGTGCTACGTCCAGTCTCCAGCCAAATTCCAGCTGGGTTCCACTAGATTGAATGTTTTACAGATTACAACCTTAACCTTACACTCAATCTACCATAAGAACCACAATTCCAGTTCCTGCACCTAACCTTTCACCAAGAACCAAATTCCAGTTCTTGACAACCTCTACAACCAAATTCCAGCTGCAGAGAAACCAGTGCCCACAATTCCAAGCACCAACAATACAGAAAAGAATGTAAAGAAACAAACAGAAGAAACTAAAATGCTCAAACCAGTTTTATGCAGTTCTGCAATATGTGTTTCTTCTCCAAAAGAATGCAATTTTGCCTCAAGAAAGAACTTTGATGAACTTCACAAAAACAAGCGTGATTCTTTCTTAAAAGAAGCACTTTTGATTGCCTGATTGATTGCTAAAAGTTGTATTTCAGATGATGTAAGATATATTTGAAAAAGTTCAAGCAACTCTGTTTATATAGAAGATTTTCGAAACTGCTGGTTTAATTAATCTGTTAAAATAATCTTTTAATCTGTTAAAAGTATTGTTTTAATCTGTTAAAACTTCTTTTAATCTATTAAAACGTTCTTGATTATTTTCCAGATTTGTTTTAACTGATACGACAATGTTTATATCAATTAAAACTCTTTGTAAAAAATCTTCTAATTTGTTTTAATTGATTGTTTTGACTTTCAATCGATTAAAATACTGCAAAACATTTTTATAAACTTTTCCAAGTGATTTTAACTAATAAAAATACGTTTTAATCGTTTGAAACGATTAGTACAAATTTTTCAAGTTGTTTTAATCGATTGAAACACGTTTTAATTGATTAAAATAATTCTAATCGGTCATAACTCAAATCTGATCGATCATATCTGGTTCTGATCGGTCATAAACCCATTCTGATCAATCATATCCAGTTCTGATCGGTCATAAAGCCATTCTGATCGGTCATCTGATATACCAAGTGGTTTTAATCGATTATTTCAAAGTTATATCGACTAAAATACTGAAAAAACACTTCCCTGATCTTTTTAAGTGATTTTAATCGGTTATTTCGAAATTGTATCAGTTAAAATACTGACAGAAAGTTTTCAACACTTCTTTTAATGAAAACAATCGGTTATTTTGAAGTTATATCAGTTGAAAACCTATTATAGAAGTGTGAAGAACATTTTAGTTGATAAACCACATATACTATCAGTTAAAATAGTTGTTTTAAAAATTCTTTTGTCAAAATGGTTTGTTTTTAACGGTTAAAACATTTTTTAGAGGCAATTGCAGAATCTTTTTAAGTGAAGAAACCTCATGCAGCAGAAAGGATAAAAATGATTATACCTAAGCAGAGCTGCAAACAAAACTTTCTATTCTTTTATCCAAGTGACCTTTGACTGCCACAAAGTTGCCTTTGACTTCATTCTTGACTTCATCAAATCAACAAGATCTTTGCCAATGTAATTCAATAAGATCTTCATTACTTTCAGAAACGACTATGCTTGATGGCTCATGTGGTGATGATGAGCCGTGGGGTAATTTTTGTTTTGCCTTTGGAGTAGGAAAGGATCCGCTTAGGGATGATTGAGCCTTTCCGTTGGCTTTTTTTGATGTACCTTCTTTTTATTGGTGAAAGTGATGAAGATCTTATTGAACTACTTTGGCAAAGATCTTGTTGATTTGATGAAGTAAAAAATGAAGTCAAAGGCTACTTTGTGGCAGTCAAAGGTCACTTAGATAAAAGAGTAGTGGGATTAGTGAGTCTACATCTCTGCTTAGGTATAATCATTTTTATCTCTCTGTTGCATGAGGTTTCTTTATTTAAAAGATTTTGCAAAATGCCTCTAAAAAGCGATTAAACAGTTAAAAACAAAGTATTTTGATAAAAGGTTTTTTAATCAACTATTTTAACTAATAGTATACAAGCTTTATCAACTAAAATGTTCTTAACACTTTTGTAACAGGTTTTTAACTGATATGTTTTCGAAATAATCGATTGTTTTCATTAAAGGAAGTTTTGAAAACCTTCTGACAGTGTTTTAACTGATATAGTTTCGAAATAATTGATTAAAATCACTTAGAATGTTCAGGGAAGTGTTCTGGTAGTATTTTAATCGATATAACTTCGAAATAATCGATTAAAACCACTTGGAGTATTTGTTAATCGATGTAATCCAACATATGATCGATCAGAATGAGTTTTTGATCGATCAGAATAATTTTAATCAATTAAAATGTGATTTAATCGATTAAAACAACTTAAGAAAATTTCTACTAAGTGTTTTAATCGATTAAAACAGATTGTTATCAGTTAAAATCACTTAGAAAAGTTTATAAGAATATTTTGCAGTATTTCAATCGATTGAAAGACGAATCAAAAAGAGTTTTAATTGATATAAACGGTGTCGTATTAGTTAAAACAAATCTGGAAAATAATGAAGAACATTTTAACAGATTAAAAGAAGTTTTAACATATTAAAACAAGACTTTTAACAGATTAAAAGATTATTTTAACAGATTAAATAAACCGATAGTTTTGAAAATCTTCTATATAAACAGAGTTGCTTGAACTTTTTAAAATACATCTTTTAGCAATCAATCAATCAAGCATAAGTGCTACTTTCAAGAGAGAATCACGCTAGTTTTTGTGAAGTTCATAGGAGTTCTTTCTTGAGGCAAAATTGCATTCTTTTGGAGAAGAAACACATACTCTGCAGAGTTGCATAAATCTGGTTTGAGCGTTCTAAGTTTCTTCTATTTGTTTCTTTACTTTCTTCACTGTATTGTAGGTGCCTGGAATTGTGGGAATTGGTTTCTGTAGCTGGAATTTGGCTACAGGGTTGGTCAAGAACTGGAATTTGGTTCTTGGTGAAGGTTTAGGTGCAAGAACTGGAATTGTGGTTCTTGTGGTAGATTGAGTGTGAGATTAAAGTTGTAATCTATAAAACGTTCAATCTAGTGGAACCCAGCTGGAATTTGGCTGGAGACTAGACGTAGCCCTGGGATTGGGTGAACCAGTATAAACCTTGGTTGTATCTTTCTAAACCTTTCTCTCCTTTAATTCAGTCACTGCATTTAGTTCTGATTGCTTGCTGTGTGTGATTCAAGAACTGATCTAAAATCTTAATCTTTGAAATAGATAATCTGTAAGTTGTGAAAATCTTTCAAAGATCAATTCACCCCCCCTCTTGATCTCAGCCTACATTTCTAGCAATTGGGGTAGAAGGAGAATGATTGGAGCTATGGTTTTCTTGAAGCTCTTTGTTCTGCTAGAGTGGTTTTGATTTCGCCTTCTCTTTCGCGATTTTACTTTTTCTCGCGAGTTATTTGAAATCTGGCTTTTTAAGATATCACGTGTGCCTTTTTATTTTATTATTATTTTTATACACATGGGCTTTTGGAGGGTAAATAGAAATAACAACTTTTTATTTATTAATTCCCTTTTTTCTTCTTCTTTTTTGGTACATTCAAGCATTCTAGCTAATGGAAAATATCTAGAAACATCCTAGTCATCAACTTCTGCGCTGGAGTGGGACAATGGTGCTAGCGAAGGGATGCGGCGAAGCATGCGGTGCTGGAACCTTGCCTGGGTCTGAACCAAATTTTCTATTTGGCGGTCCGTCCTTTCTTGCCTCATATTCAGCTGGCTGAATTGTTGTCGTAAGAACTGGAATTGTCCTTCCATGTAAGCGTGCTCGTCATCCATATGTCGATATAAGCCAGCGAAATCTTGATCATATGATTGCTGCTGGGACTCCGAAGTCGTAAGGATATCCTGTGGCATACCGAAATCATGGATATCTAGCGAAATTGAGATCATAGGGTGTAAAACAAACCCGGATCCTTGTCGACTAAGGATGTTCATGTGGGCCAGCATTTCCCCATTAATTGGTTCTGGTTAGAGGCTCACCGGGATATCTTCTCCGTCAGAACATCCCCAATATTCATCTAAAGGAGTGAGGAAAGGAGCCATCATGATGGCTCCTGTTGAGCCACGAGTTCCAAAATCCTTTAAGGCTTTCAGGAAGGTGTAGCCTGGGTTACATCGATGCCCTTGATGCATGCAATAGATAATAAAGAGATCAACCAGTGTCACCTTTCCTTGGCTTTCTTTCCGGCTATGTATGGTCCAAGCCAGTAGTTTGTCGCATATGCGAAGCGGAGGAGGAAAAGTCGCACCCTTCAGATGTGACGGCAGGTGTTATGCCCCAGTGATGGCTTCCCAAATATTGCTGGTAGTGAGAGCAGTGGGTTTCTCATAGTATGTGGACCTATATTCTGGTGTCCTTATACTTGCTTGTTGGTAGAAACCCATTATGACGTTGAAGTCATCCAGCATAGTGGTCCGGTATGCCCCATCCATCCAATAGGAGACAACTTGAGTAGGGGGCACTTCGAGGATCATAGACGACATTTGCACCATAGTGACGGAGGCAAGGAATTCCAAAGTGGCGGTGCGGTGAATTCGAGAGGGTGGCTCTTGGAGTAGAAAATCCCATCCTATATTCTGGATATACTTTCTGACATCTTGATCCCAACCAAAGGTAGTTAGGATTTCAAAATCCAGGCATAGCATAGGGTGCCAGGAATGTTGTTGGATGTTTGCCAGCCTAGTTGATGTGACTCTGCCAGCTGAGTGTTGATGATGGGAGCTCCTCTAGTAGAGGCCCGAGTGCATTTCCTCCTAGATGAAGACTCTCCATGCTCCATTTTGTGCCTAACTCACTCAAGAATGCTAGAAATGCGTAGAAAGGGGAAGGAAACAAGATGGAATGCTTGTAATGGGATGCAAATGCAAGGATCCACGCCCCATATTTATAGGAGAGGTTTGGAAGGTCGGGACGGCCGTCTGGGATTTGGGACGGCCGTCTCAGACCAACGGAAACCTTGGGATGGCCGCCTGAGACTTGGGCGCATGTGGGTTCCTTGTACTGTTATATTGTCAAGTGTGCATTTAGGCATAACGTTTAAGGATGACCCATTATCCACAAGAACTTTGGAAATGAGATATTCCTTGCATTTGACCGAAATATGCAAGGGCTTGTTATGGTTTGACCCTTCTAAGGGGAGTTCTTCATTTGTGAAGGTAAGATGATCATTGGCTGTAATGTTACCAATGATTCCTTCAAACTTATCTTGGGATATTGCATGCGGAACGAATGATTCATTCAACACCTTTAACAATGCATTTTGATGCGGCTCCGAACTCATTATAAGTGATAACAAAGTTATCTTTGCAGGAGTGCGATTGAGTTGATCGATGATGGAGTACTCACTTTATCCTATATACTGGAGTAATTCATTCGTCTCCTCCTTGGATTCTTTTTCCTCTTCGGTTTTATTTTTTCCTTTATCTTTAGGAATATTATCTTGTAATTCCTTGGGGGAATAAATTCTTCCACTTCTAGTCATGCCCCCAATATCGGCTATGTTGGAGATATCTTTATTAACTGATAGTTCTTCTGCGTATCTCCAAGGTACAACTTTATTTGATGCATAAGGGAAAGGACGAGGCATGAATAAACGCAAAGGTGTTATTGCCCCTTCCCTCTTATCAATTTGAATGACAAACGATGCTCGTTTATTATCATCTTTGGGTATATCGGCTGTTGGAGAAACTTTGATGACGAGAGGCTTCTTTTCCATTTATTCTGATTTGTGGAAAGCACATCAATTAATCCTTTCTTTTTATTATCTTCATTATTAAAATGAGGAGGGATGTATGAATGTATGCAACTTATGAATGCAATAAACAATTAAGAGAATGAAATCAAGGATATTCCTTGTTTATTTCATCTAGAAAGTGTTCATCCTTCTATACAATGCTTTGAAGTAAGTTTTGACAAAAACGGAGAAGCTTGAAGAAACCTATAGGTAAGTTAGGCTTTCTTTGTAATTCTTCTTCAGCTACTCGCACATGATTTCTGAGTGCTTTCACTTGTTCATGTACCGCCTGGCTCATATCTTCACTATATCGACGAGCCTCTTTTATCTTTTCTTCTTGATGAATGATCAAGGCTTGCTGTTCATCAGACCTTTCTATTACTTGGTCTCTTTCACGAAGTAGTTGACCATACTGAGCTAGTCCATCTCTCTCTTTATCATGTAGCTCATCTAGGTTTTCTCTATATCTTTCAGCGGTTTCCCACCACTTTTGTGCTTCTGACCGAGTTTCTGTTAGGTCATCTTGTATTAACTTGATCGTTTTTTCCTGTTCTGCAAGTGCGATTTCAAGATATGCTATTTCATCATTCATGTCTCGGAATAGATTAACTTGTTCAAGTCTCAGAATTTTCAATGCTTGTTTAGTCTCTTCTTGGTAATCAACACAATCATTCTTAAGGCGCCCTATCTCTTGATCCTTCTTTTTACATTGCCTTTTAAACTATCTATGATAAGGGTTAATTCTTGCTCTTTTTCTTCAAAAGCCCTTAACTAAGCTTCCATTACTTCTAGCCTTTTATTTAAGGCATTGACCTGCAATTGTAGCTCTTCATTAACTAATGTTGTGGTGAATGTAGCAGATGGTTGTGGTATGCTTCTACTTTTCCTCCACTCCTCATATTCGTGGGAAGTAGACACCTGAACCTTTCTGAGTTCTTTATCTCCTATATAGACTGGTCTTTCCCATGCTTTCCAGACAGCAGATACTTCTTCAAAGTTATGGGAGTAATGGCATAGACACAACCCCCAAGCTCTTCTTGTGTTGGCATAGTTTGGGTCCTTATGTGTTGTCTCATAGCTATCTTGGGAGAGTAAGCTATGCAACCCCTGAGGCCCAGCAATGGTATGCTCAGGTAATCTCCACATCGTATAAGAATATAACTAGGTCGGAACCAAGGGCAAACCCATGATACATGTTCTATTTTCCAGTTTTCCAACTCGATTTTCAATTCTAAAGCTTGATGATGTTGAAGAGGGATTTTTGAAAAACTCCTTAAAGGATCAGGGAATATGCCCATGTAGCTTGAAGTGTAGAAGTGAGTAATGCCCCATACATATATAGTGAAGAGAAACATCTAAGTGTTTTCCCCTGTTTTTGTCGGCAAAAATCTACTGAGAGCAGGGTATCAGCAAGGATTGTAGGTATAGGACTCTTAGAGTATACATCCCAAGCGAAGAATGCATCTGTTGCAGCATGATCCACAACATTCACATGAAATGGGAATAATATGATTCCAAACATTGCCAATGCTAGAGTTTTGTTAAATGTGGACCAGTCTTTCTTTTCAGCCAAAAAGGTTAAGTGGTCTTCTATTATTGACATTTTCAAAACCTCGGATGTTCCCTTTTCCGTCTAGGATGGATTGATGAGATGGCAATCGTATAATAGTAGCAACCTTACTCACGACAACATACACTCCTTAGTAGACGTAGACCCCGACTGACTGAGGCCACCTAACCATGAGTTCATATTCTTCTAAGGTTGGTACTAAGTCGAACTGCGAAAACTCAAAGCAGTGTAGATTGGGATTCCAGAAGTGGACCAATGCTCTAACAAAGATAGGATCGTTGCTGATTTTCAGGAGATCAAGAATCCTTCCATAAGATTTCTCAAAATTAGCACTGACCTCCGGTGGCATATATGAGCACAACTGTCTTAACTTCTCTACATGACATAGAAGGATTTCCACTTTCTTTAACTGTCTATTACTGGATCCCTCCATTATCTAAAAGAAATAAAAATGCATGATATGAGGATGAGTCTTTGTAAATGCATGCATGCAAGTGTTTGTTTTTCTAAGTATTATCATGTTTTATTCTTAATATGATACATGATAGTGCTTCGTTTTTCTTTCTTGAAAAGGAAATTATCTATATGGATGTTTATGGGTTTTGATGAAGAGAGTCCTATTTTCTTTTTATTCTTTATTCTTTATCTCTTCTGTTAGTCAACATGGCTACTTAGCTTACAAAGAACCTAAAACCAGGCTAGCTTAAATGAACATTGTCCGAGATAAAGTTGGTTTATACTTATCACTTTTATGGCTTTTAGAATTTTTGTTATTTTTTGTCTGTTGTATGATTACCCTATGCCAATGCATCAATACAAATGCAGCAAAAGAATGCACACACAATTCACTCATCCACGAGTAGAGCCACACTTATTTAATCACGAGGTAGGGTTTTCCTGCAGAAATGTGTTTGGTTAAGGCGGTTCTAAATTGTTCTCACCAAGGCCAAAGGTCTCCAAGGTGCCCCCATTATAGGGAACTCTCAATCTCTCAATCTTCGAGCCATGCACGGAACTCCGTGTTGACATCCTTGGACCAAAAGAAGAGAGTTATCACCTTGAGTTGGTGGTTTTCCGACAACGGTTGTAGCCCCGTGTGCCAACAGGTCGGTCGTATCTGCCACCCACTTCTTATAGGTATTCACTCTTGCCCCCGGGTATAGAGGGACTGTAGTGTGCAAGGGTTTTTGTGTACAATTTGTATTTCACACAATTTGCAGAAAGTAATCATATAGCAGTTATTTAAAGTCATACAATAAAACATACAAAGGAGGGTAAAGGCGTAATTTCAAATTTTTACTTAGTGTGAATTTATCCGTCACTAAATGGGATCAACTCTCTAGCTTCCCAACAGAGTCGCCATCTGTCGCCACCGTCCGTTCTGACGACCAGGGACATCTCGAACGTTTATGCGAGCAGTCGCGAAAAGATGGTTTAGACTCGCGTTTATTTAAAAATGTGATCATTGCTTCCGAGGTGCTCAACAACTGAACTATCCTCTAATAAAAGCAAGGTTTTCGCAAAAAGGTTCTTATGGAGTAGCCACCAATGTTTTGACCATAAACATTGGAAAAGGATAAAAAGGCATTGATTTTAAGAAAAACCAAACTTGGCCATTATAACCAGAGTTAGGTAAGGCAGTTAGTTACGCGTGGAAAAGGTGTTAGCACCCCCATGACGCCCCTTTCGGGTTCCCTATGACGGATTAATTCATAAAGTAAAGATTAAGAGAAATTACGCTATTACCCTATTTTATTACAATATTAAAAATGACTATATACATGATTCTATTTTCTATTGCATACATAAAGCAGTAAATAAAGCAATAAAAGAGAAGAGAAGTGAAAAGAACCTCTGTAGCAAGCTTTAATTACAAATTTTCAACTGTGAGGATGCATTTTGGCAATCCCCGCACTACACAAACTCTCCTCCCCCGAATACGGGACCGACACTACAAAAACTTTAAGAAGAATCGAATGCCGGAAGAAACTTCCTTAACCGATTGTTACCTTATAGGCAATCGGAGAGATCATTTGAAAGAGGGAGAGAAGAGAAGAGTGAGGTGTGTGAAAAAAACGTCATCTAAGGTCCCTATTTATAGTTTTTTCAGCCAGCAAACTCGGGACGGCCGTCTCGGGCCAAGAAAACAAGGATAGTAGTCTAGAATGCTTGGGACGGCCGTCTGGAAGTTGGGACGCGCGTCTCACATGTGGGACATGCGTCTCGCCTGTTTAGGACGGCTGTCTCACTTTCTAGGATGATTGTCTCGAGTGTTCTGGTCAAATCTTGTGTTGTGGGACTCCATGGAAGCTTTCCTTTCTTTAGACGGAAGCCTGTTGATGCCGATGGACGTCCACTGAAGCTTTACCCACCTTCAGAGAGAAAGTCTTCTGGTATTTATTGAGAGGCCGGGCAAAATTAGGGGTCTACAGACGGTACCCGTATTTTGACATCATATGTGCCACCTTCATATTGTTGGGAAGTCTTTCAATATTGGCGATTTCTAGCCCTTGAAAGGATGTTTCAAGGGCCTCTTCAGCTGCATCCACATAGGATAGGGTAGACGACTTGCTGATCAAGATGTCGTCTTCAGCTTGAATTGTGACCAGTTTGTCACCTACCACGAATTTGATTCTTTGGTGGAGCATTGAAGGGATCACTTTGGCGTCGTGAATCCAAGGTCTACCGAGGAGGCTACTATAAGCAGGAGTGATGTCCATCACATGGAAATCCACATTAAAGATAGTGGGACCTATTTGGATAAGTAGGTTGATTTCCCCCACTACTTCGCGTCTTGATCCGTCGAAGGCTCGAACGACAGTGTTGCTTGGGCGCATATGGGCTCCTTGTATCGTCAATTTATCGAGTGTGCACTTAGGCATGACATTTAGGGATGACCCATTATCCACAAGGACTTTGGTGATGAGATATTCTCTACACTTGACGGATATGTGTAAAGGCTTGTTATGTCTTGACCCTCTAGGAGGGAGTTCTTCATCGGTGAAGGTAAGATGATCATTGGCTGTAATATTGCCAATAATCCCTTCGAACTTGTCTTCGGATATGGTATGCGACACGTAGGCTTTGTTCAAGACCCTCAGCAGGACATTCCGGTGTGGTTCCGAACTCATTATTAAAGATAACAAAGTTATCTTCGCAGGCATGTGGTTGAGTTGGTCTAAGATGGAGTACTCACTTTGCTTTATGAACTGGAGTAATTCATCAGCCTCCTCCTTGGATTCTTCTTTGTTTTCTTCTTTGGTTTCTTTATTTTTTCCTTTATTTTTGGGGGCGTCTTCTTGTGACTCCTTGGGAGAGTAGATTCGTCTGCTTCTGGTCATGCCCCCGATACCGGCTATATTGGAAATATCTTCGTTTATTGCGTATTTCCATGGTACAACTTTCTTTGATTCGTAGGGGAAAGGAAGAGGCATAAATAATTGCAGCGGTGTCCTTGTCCCCTCTTCTTTACTGATCATGATAACCAATGGTTGAGGTTTATTGTCTTCTTTAGGTGGCTCAACCGTTGAGGAGAGACTGATGATGAGTGGTTTCCTCTCCAATCTTGTGATTTATGAAAACACATCAGTTAACCTTTTTATTATCTTATTAATTTTAAGCAAGGAGGGATATGTGAATGAATGTGAGATGATTGCAATAAACAGTTGTAAAGATAAACAAAAGGTGATTTTATTCATCAAGGAAAAAGTGTACATTCCCCTAGACCATGCTACGAAGCACATTTTGGCAGAAACGGAAAAGCCTAAAGAAATTCACAGGCAGGTTCTGATTCCTACGTAATTCCCCTTCGGCTTCCCGTACATGACCAGTAAGTGCTTCAGATTGTCGATGGACTGCCTTGCTCATATCTTCATTGTATTTTTGAGCCTCCTTTATCTTTGCCTCTTGATGGACGACCAAGGCCTGTAAGTTATCGAGTTTCTCGATGGCTCGGTCTCTTTCTTGCAAAACTTGGTCGTACTGAGCTAATCTGTCTCTCTCTTTACATCATAGCTCAAGCAAGTTCCTGTTAAGTCTTTGGGTGGTTTCGCACCTTCGTTGTGCTTCAGAACGAGTCCTTTTGACGTCTTGTTGCATCATCTTGGTCGTCTGTGCCTGTTTTGCATATTCAGCCTCAAGGTGTACTAGTTTGGCCGTCATCTCTTGGAGTTGATTATCCGAGTTTACTCTGGCAACTTTAGATGCTCAGATAACCTCCTCGTTGGAGTCAGCACACTGGTCCTTGAGACGCTCTATCTCTTGGTCTTTCTTCTTGCACTGCCTTTGCAAACCGTAAATGGTAAGGATAGACTCTTTCTCTTTCTCCTCAAGGGCCCTCAACTGGGCTCCCATGATTTCTATACTTTGGGTCAAGGCATCAACTTGGGTTTGTAGTTCTCCATTTACTGGTGGTGAGGGAGTGGAGTGGGTGGTTGTGGCACCCTTCTATCTTTCCTCCATTCCTCATAGTCATTGGAAACAGCTACTCGAGCCTTGCCAAGCTCTTCATCCCCTATGTACTCTGGTCTTTCCCATGCTCTTTGGATTGCACGAGCATCCTTGAAGCTACTAGAATTATAGAAGAAACACAATCCCCTGATTTCTTCCCGTGTTGGCACGGTCTGGGTCCTCATAAGCTGCGTCATAGCTATCTTTGGGGAATAAGCTATGCAGCCCCTAAGGCCCAACAATGGTACATTCGGGTAATCTCCACATCTGATGAGAACAGGACCGAGTCGGAACCAAGGACATGCCCAAGATATGTAATCTATGTTCCAGTGTTCCAACTCGGTCTTCCACTCCATGGCGTGACAACGGCGGAGAGGGATCTTTGAGAAACTCCTCAAAGGGTCGGGGAATGCTCCCCATGTGACTTGAGGCATAGAAGTGAGTGATGCCCCAAACATACAGTAATGTAGAACAACATCGAAGTGTTTTTCCTTTCTTGTGATGATAGAATTCTACTAACACCAAGGTTTCGGCAAGAAGCGCAGGCACGAGACTCTTCAAATGTACGTCCCAAGCAAAGAAGGCATCCATCGCGGCGTGATCCACGATGTCGATATGGAAATGGAATAAAAAGGTCCCAAACACAATTAGTGCTAGAGTTTTGTTGAATGTGTACCAATCTCCTTTATTAGCCAGAGAGGATAAATGGTCTTCTAAAAGTGACATCTTCCACCCTTGAACGCTCCCTTTTCCCTTCAGGGTAGACTGTGGAAGTGGCAATCGGATAAGGTGAGCGACCTTGTTCACAGAGATATAAGCTCCCTGGCTAATGTAGACCCTGGCTGACTTGGGCCATCTGATCATAAGCTCATACTCTTCCAAGGTTGGAACCAAATCAAACTGAGGGAACTCAAAGCAATGTAGTCTGGAGCTCCAAGAGTGGGTCAAGACTCTGACAAACACGTGGTCAATGCAAATTTTCAAGAGGCCTAGGATTCATCCGTAAGATCTCTCGAAGTCGGATCGAACTTCCGGCGGCATCAACGCGCATAACTGCTCCAACCTCTCAACACGGTAACAGGGAATATCCACTTTTCCCAACTGCCTACTGTTGGATCCCTCCATTTTTCTAGAAACGGAAAAATGCATGCTATGAGTATGATGCTTTCGCATGCATGAAAGTGTGTTGTTTTTTTTCTAAACATTATCATGTTTTATTTTCTACATGGTGCATGATAGTGTGTTTTTTTTTTTGCTGTATGTATTTTTTGAAGAAAATGAAACTACCTATATGGATGATGGATTCAATGCTTAACACCATGAAGGGGGCCCCATTTCCTCTTATTATGGTTGTTGTTTGATTTATTTGGTTTTTAAAACCTTTTATCTCTTCTGTCGGACTGCGTGGCTACTTAGCTTACAAAGAACATGAAACCAGGCTAGCTAAAAGGCGATCGTCCGAGATAAGGGTGTTTATTGTGAAAAGATTTTTGAGATTTTGTTTTTATATATATATATATATATATATATATATATATATATATATATATATATTTGTATGATTATGTTATGCAACAATCAAATGCAACAAACAAATGCACAAACAATTCACTCATCCACGAACAGAGTGCCTTTTTATTCACAAGGTAGGGGTTTCCTACAGAAAAGTGCATTGGCAAAGGTAGGTGCTAACTGTTCTCACCAAGGTCAGGCCCCCAAGGTGCCCCCATTATAGGGACCCTTCAATCTCTCAGTCTTTGAAACATGCACGGATCTCTGTGTCGATGTTCTTGGATCAAAAGAAGAAGGTTATCACCTTGAGTGGTGGTTTCCAACAACGACCTGCTGGCATTAAGGCCATTACCATGGTCGATCGTACCTGCCACCCACTCCCTATGTGTATTCTCTCTTGCCCACAGGTATAGAGGGACTATTGTGTGCAAGGGTTTGTGTACAATTTATTTCAGACAATTGCAGAAAATAAGCATACAACAATTATTAAAGGCAAATAGTAAAGCATGTTATAAAGCAAGAAAGGGTAAAAGCGTAATTTCTAGTTTTTATTTCTTTAAATTAGTCCATCACTAAATGTGATCAACTCTCTAGCTTCCCCAATTGAGTCGCCATCTATCGCCGCTATCAAAAGAGGCGATTGAAGCGACGCGATGATTTTGATTAACGCCTTTAGGTTGTCCGATAACCGGGCTGTACCTAAAGGCGAAGTTTTCGAAAAGGTTCGAGGAGTCGCCATCAGTGTTTTAACCTTAAACACTGAAAAAGGTAAAACAAGAAGAAGGCAGCGGTTTTAGAAAAAACAAACTTTGGCCATTACAACTAGAGTTGGGTAAGGGATTTAGTTACGTGTGGGAAAGGTATTAGCACCCCACAACGCCCCTTTCGGGTTCCCTATGGTGGACTAGTTTAGAAAATAAACACTTAAAGAAATTATGCTTTTACCCTATTATTCTATCTACTTGCAGAATTTAAATGTCTACATGGCCCTATTATCTAATGCACACAAAGAAAGCGATAAAGAAAGCAGTAAAAGAGAGAGAGAATAGGGAAGGAACCTCCGAAGCAAGCTTTATATTAACCCTTCGAAACTTGAAGACGCTTTTTGGCAGTCCCCGCACTCTACAAGCATGCTCCTCCAGCAAAAGAAAGAAAAGTCACTCTACCGAGGGCCGGACGTCTCAATAGGAAACTTCCTTAACTGATTTAGACTTTAAACGAAAATTGGAAAGCTCACTCGAACTCCGGAATAATGCTTAGAGTCACTCTAAAGTGCCAAAAGGCTTCCTAGAGAGTGGTAGGAGTGAAAAGGTGTGTAATTTCGAGGAATGGGGGCTCCTATTTATAGGGAAACGGTCCAGGAAAAAGTGGACAACCGTCTGGACTTAGCGGACAGTCGTCCATGCCAACTTTATGGCCATGGACAGCTGTCCATGTAGTATGGACGACCGTCCAAGCTGTCCATGTAGTATGGAGGAAAGGTAGAAGGGTGCCACAACCACCCGCTCCACTCGCCTCACCATCAGTAAATGGAGAATTGCAAACCCAAGTCAATGCCTTGACCTAAAGGATAAGAATCATGGGAGCTCAGTTGAGGGCCCTTGAGGAGAAAGAACAAGAGTCTATCCTTACCATTGACAGTCTGCAAAGGCAGTGCAAGAAGAAGGACCAAGAGATAGAGTGTCTCAAGGACCAATGTGCTGACTCCAACGAGGAGGTTATCCGGGCATCCAAAGTTGCCAGAGTAAACTCGGATAATCAAATCCAAGAGATGACGGCTAAATTAGCACAACTTGAGGCTGAATATGCAAAGCAAGCACAAATGACCAAGATGATGCAACAAGATCTTGAAAGGACTCGGTCTGAAGCACAACGAAAGTGGGAAACCACCCAAAGACTTAACAGATGCTTGGTTGAGCTACGTTGCAAAGAGAGAGATGGATTAGCTCAATACGGTCAAGTTCTGGAAGAAAGAGACCGAGTTGTCGAGAAGCTCGATAACTTACAAGCCTTGGTCGTCCATCAAGAGGCAAAAATAAAGGAGGCTAAAAAATATAGTGGAGATATGAGCCAAGCAGTTCATCGACAGTCTAAAACACTGGCTCATCATGTATGGGAACCTGAAGGGGAATTACGTAGGAATAAGAACCCGCCTGTGGGTTTCTTTAGGCTTTTCCGTTTCTGCCAAAACGTGCTTTGTAGCATGGTTTAGGGGAATGTACACTTTTTCCTTTATGAATAAAATCACCTTTTGTTTATCTTTACAACTGTCTATTGCATTCATCTCGCATTCATTCACATATCCCTCCTTGTTTAAAATTAATAAGATAATAAAAAGGAAAGATTAACTGGTGTGTTTCCATAAATCAGAAGAGTGGAGAGGAAACCACTCATCATTAGTCTCTCCCCAACGACTGAGCCACCTAAAGAAGACAATAAGCCTCAACCGTTGGTTATCACAATCAATAAAGAAGAGGGGGTAAGGACACCACTGCGATTGTTTATGCCTCATCCTTTCCCCTACAAATCAAATAAAGTTGTATCATGGAAATACGCAGTAAATGAAGATATTTCCAATATAGCTGGTATTAGGGACATGACCAGAAGCAGACGAATCTACTATCCCAAGGAGTCACAAGAACACACCCCAAAAAATAAAAGAAGAATCCAAGGAGGAGACTGATGAGTTACTCCAGTTCATAAAGCAAAGTGAGTACTCTATCATAGACCAACCCGAAGAAGAGAATAAAGAAGAATCCAAGGAGGAGACTGATGAGTTACTCCAGTTCATAAAGCAAAGCGAGTACTCTATCATAGACCAACTCAATTGCACACCCGCGAAGATAACTTTGTTATCACTAATAATGAGTTCGGAACCACACCGGAATGCATTGCTGAAGGTCTTGAATGAAGCCTACGTGTCGCATACCATATCCCAAGACAAGTTCGAAGGGATTATTGGCAACATCACAACCAATGATCATCTTACCTTCACCGATGAAGAACTCCCTCCTGAAGGGTCAAGCCATAACATGCCTCTGCACATCTCTGTCAAGTGTAGAGAATATCTCATCGCCAAAGTCCTTGTGGATAATGGGTATCGCCTCCATCAAAAGAGGCGGTCGGAGCGACGCAATGATTTTGTTTGACTCACGTTTTTTAAAGAAATGGTTCAACGCCTTTAGGTTGTCCGATAACCGGGCTGGACCTAAAGGCAAGGTTTTCGAAAAGGTTCGAGGAGTCGCCACCAATATTTTTACCAAAAACATTGGAAAAGGAAAAGAAGTCAATGGTTTTTAAGAAAAACCAAATTTGGTCATTACAACCAGAGTTAGGTAAGGGAGTTAGTTACGTTTGGGGAAGGTATTAGCTTCACCACAACGCCCATTTCGGGTTCCTTATGATGGACCATTTTTATAAAGAAATAAGAACTTTAAAACTATGCTTTCACCTTTATTTATTCATTGCAAAAATTAAGTTATCGACTACATGACCCTTAATAACTAATGCATAAAGATATTATCTAAAATGCAGTAAAATAGAGAAAGAGGTATGGAAAAACCTTCGAAGCAAGCTTTTATATAAAATGTTCTTGAAAAGGGCGCTTTTTGGCAAATCCCACGCTCTACAATGATGCTCGCTCTTCTCTCCCAGAACTTTAGAATGCTTCCTAAGAACTCTAGAAACTTTGGAAATGCTTCAGAGGGGTCCTAGGAGAGTATTTTGAGAATTGTGCAGTAGGAGAAGTTGTAGAATTGTGTGAAAACAAGGAGAAGCTCCCCCCCTTTTTATAGCTCCACTAGCTAGGTAACTCATCTTTCTAACTAAGAAAGCAGAAAATCCTCTAAGCCCGCCTGCTTAACCAATAGGCTCTCTTTTCATCCAGCTTTAAATCGATCAGATGGGCTTTTACTTTGTTTACTCGGAGTTCTTTCCATCTAGTCAGGTTTTCTTTTTTGCGTTCACTCGCGGAGTTATAGTTAGATTCATGACTTCTTCGCATCTCTCAATCAACATACTTCCAATCTCTCACCAACCCCCAAGCTGATTTGGCTAAAAAAAGGACTTGGTTCCCTAAGAGCAAGAAGGGATTCAAAAATAGAAAAAAAAGGGGCGTAGCGGTAAGACAGAAGAGCCTTTTATATTCCTCATTCCTACTCCTAACTACTAGTAGGTCACTTACTCTCATTAGGGTAAATGGTTGACTCTAACACTCGAAATAAAAGAAGAGGAGAGATTCAAACAACCAGCAACCATCGAAGCGAGACCAGAGTCTCCAGGTCACAGTCCACGGTCGAGATACAGAAACAGAGCAACCCACTATCGAACCTATAGACAGGACAGTTGAAGTGAAAGGGGACTTTTTCTTTTCTTTTATAACACTACGGGACTTGGTCAAAGACTAGGAGAGCGAGTCAAGACACTCTCTTCTTCCTCTTCCTATTTAAAAAAAAAGGAGAAAGGCAAAGAAATGAAGCAAGACCAACTGAAGGACAAACAGAGTCAAGCTCAATTCATTGTTATAGGGTGCCACGCGCTGATAAAAGCACAAGAGGCACAAACAAAGCAGCAAGGATGAGGAAAGGACAAGAACGAGAACATTGAAGAGAAATTATATATATTGTAATCTTATATATAGTAATCTTAATTGCTCTTTTTTCTTTCCTTTCGAAAGTCGAATTCGATAAACAATAATTAAAAAAACTGAATGAATAAATTTATGACAAATTATGGGGTGGAAAGAATAGCGGTTTGTGATCGGAGACACTTTGATAATTAATTAATAAATAAATAGGTTGTGAGCCCCCTCGACGTTTTGGATTTCTTCCTAGGTGCAGGCCTGTCCTTCTTCTTATTGCTAGGTTGTAGTTGATTGAATAAGGCTTCCCCGCTTCTTATCTGGCATGACTGGACGCAGCAGCTACATGGACCCCTTCCTTTCTGTTGTTGCCAGCACTTTCCCGGGCCGAGAAAAAAAGGGCAGGCAAAGCCTGAAGGCTGCTATCCCAATAGGCAAGCGGGCGGAATGAGGAGAGGTCCTGACAATCATACCACCACAGTCGAAAAAGCGTGTTCCCTTCAGATAACACGCACCGTAGGCCATCCTCAGCCTTCTTCATTTTTTATGAAAAACAAAAAAAAATATCGATCTCTGAAAGTGTTTTCCTTTCCCAGCCACATCTCCCTTCGTCGAGCCTTTCCTTTAATGGTTGGGGAAGAATTCACACCTGTCAGGTCGAGACCGCCATCTCACCAAACGAGACGGCGGTCTCACCTTTGGCAAGTGGTGAGACGACGGTCTCGCCAAATGAGGCGGAGGTCTCGCCAAACGAGGCGGAGGTCTCACTATTGGCGAGTGGCGAGACGACAGTCTCAGCCAAACGAGACGGTGGTCTCGCCTTTGGGGAGTGGCGAGACGGCGGTCTCGCCCTTAGCCAACAGCGAGACGATGGTCTCGCCAAACGGGACAGTGGCCTCCACCCTTTGGGTGAAATTTCTTATTTTTCGTGTACAAAAATCCTTCCTATTCTAATATGGGGCCTATTGATCAATTATAGGGACCTTTTAGGCCTTTCCCATCTTTGAACGAAAGTCTTCTGCTCTTTATTTTGAGGCGGGGCAAGATTTGGGGTCTACAGCTGCCCCCCCCCCCCTTCACCTGACTAGCTGACTGTTGGCTAAACATGCCAAAAAGATCAACTGGAGGGTGAAGGAGTTAACCCTCTTGCGCGGTTGTCCTTCGATTGCTTCCCTTGTTGTGGTAGCCGACCTTCTGGACGCTAAATGTGATCCTCCGGGATGCTCCTTTGATGCGGTAGCTGGCCCCTTCGGTTAATGAGTACGAACCCCCATCTGGTTGTAAAGTCTGGTTTAAGCCCCCTTTTGTAAGGCTTGATGAGTACGCACCCCCATCTGGTTTGATGAGTACGAACCCCTGTCTGGTTGTTGTAACCTTGGGATGCTCTTTTCGTAGCTGACCCCTTGGTTGCAAAGTCCGGTTTAAGCCCCCTTTTGTAAGGCTTGATGAGTACGCACCCCCATCTAGTTTGACGAGTACAAACCCCCGTCTGGTTGGTGAAGTCCACTTTGTAGGACCGGTCCAACTTACTGTTTTGGCTCATGCGTAATGATTTTGCTTGTGTGCAGGTCTTTGTCTTCGGGACCTTTCTTGTCGCGAAGTTGAGGTGGCGACTTACTGCTCTGGCTCATGCGCCTAACAATCATGTCCCTAACATCTGCCTCTCTGGTTCTCCTAGTCGCTTCGGTTGAGATGCTCGAGCCCGGAGTGAAGACTATGCAAAGCTTGCTTGCTTTTGGAAGGACACTACCTTAGTCGCCTTACGGTTTTCGGCTAAGGTAATCATTACTCTTTTTGTTTTTTTTTTAACCTCTAAATTTTGCCTAGGACATGTCCTAGCGAAGAATATGGACACTATATTTTTCCTAGGATGCTCTTTGCGAGTTTTCGTCCTGACGGGTCATGAACAATGTCTTCAAGCGTAATACTTCTTTACCGCGTCTGAGTTGACCGGGTACTGATGCTCTTTTGAGAAAGTTTGCTGCCATAAAGGGTCCTTCGTAGTTTGCTGCCCATTTTCCAAGTTTGTCCTTCTGCACAGGAACCAGTTTCTTTATTACTAAATCCCCTTCTTGAAAAGTGCAGGGATTGATCTTTTTATCATAGACCTTCTTGATCTTCTTCTGATAGGCTTGCTCATGACATATGGCATCCAGTCGTTTTTTTTAATTAGATTAAGTTGGTCATACTGATTCTGGACCCATTCTGCTTCGGTCAACTTTGCTTCCATAATGACTCTTAGGGAGGGTATTTTGACTTCTACTGGCAATACAGCCTCCATGGCGTATATGAGGGAGAACGGGGTGGCTCCGGTGGAGGTCTGTATGGAAGTCCGGTATCCGTGCAGGGCGAAGGGTAGCATTTTGTGCCAATCCTTGTATGTTATCACCATCTTTTGGATGATCTTTTTGATATTTTTGTTGGCTGCTTCCACTGCCCCGTTCATTTTGGGTTGGTATGGAGAGGATTTGTGATGTTGAATCTAGAAATCTTTGCATAACTCCTCCATCATCTTGTTGTTCAGATTGGTCCCATTATCAGTAATGAGTCGATGAGGGATACCATACCGGCATAGAATATTTTTCTTGATGAAGGTGGTTACCACTTTCGTAGTCACGCGTGCATAGGATGCCGCCTCTACCCATTTAGTAAAATAGTCAATGGACACAAAGATAAAACGGTGACCATTAGATTCCTTGGGTTCGATAGATCCGATGATGTCCATGCCCCACATGGAGAATGGCCATGGTGTGGCCAAGATGTTGAGAGGTGCAGGCGGGACGTGAACATTATCGGCGTAGACTTGGCATTTATGGCATCACTTAGCATATTGGCGACAGTCGCCTTCCATTGTGGACCAGAAATACCCTGCCCTTAAGATCTTCTTTACCATGACATGCCCTAGCGCGTGGGTCCCAAAAGCTCCTTTATGAATCTCCTTTATCAGAGTTTGAGCCTCCTTGTGATCCACACACCTTAATAGAGTGGAATCGAAATTCTTTTTATAAAGAGTTTCTCCAATAAATGCAAACCCCATGGCCCTCTTTCGGATGATCCTTTTGCCATTATTACTGATTCCTTCGGGATATTCACCCTTCGTGAGGTATCGCTTAATGTCATGATACCAAGGGTTTTTATCTTGCTCGCTATTTACTGTCATGCAAAAAGCCTGTTTGTCATGCAGCTTGATTTGAATAGTCGGCATCTCATGCTCTTGGTCTAAAGAGAACATGGATGATAAAGTAGCGAGGGCGTCTGCAAATTGATTGTCTTCCCGAGGGATGTACTTTAAAGTGACGCTTTCCAGCCTCAAAACCAAGTCCCGAATGTGCTCTTAATATGGGATTAATTTGGAATTTTGGGTTTCCCATTCACCCTTGAGTTGATAGATAACAAGGGATGAATCACCGAAAACTCTGAGTTTGGTCACCCCATGATCTAGAGCTGCTTGGATTCCTAATGCACAGGCTTCATATTCGGCCATATTATTTGTACAGTCAAAGTTTAACCTGGCCATTACCGAGATATATTTCTTTTCTAGGGATATCAAGATGGCTCTGATCCCATGCCCAAGCATGTTTGAGGCTCCATCGAGAAACATAGTTCATGCATCTTCTTTGGTCTCTTCGTGTTCAATGTGCATGATATGTTGATCGAGAAAGTCGTCTTGCAGGGATTGGTACTCATTTGTTGATCCGTGTGCTAGATAGTCTGCTAGGGGACTACCTTTGATAGTTTTCTGGGTGACATGAATAATATCGAATTCTGAGAGGAGCACTTGCCACCTAGCTATTCTTCTGGTCAAGATGGGCTTTTCGAAGAGGTACTTGATTGGGTCCATTTTGGAGACCAACCATGTTGTATGTCGAGCCATGTATTGTCGAAGACGTTGAGTTGCGCACACCAATACATAACACGTTTTTTCGATTGGCGTATAGTGGGTCTCATAGTCTAGGAACTTTTTGTTGAGACAATATATGGCTCGCTCCTTTTTCCTTGTTTCATCTTGTTGACCAAGCACACATCCCATGGATTCTTCGAGTATCGATAAAGTATAAAATCAGAGGTTTTCCTTTGATGGGTGGAACCAATGGTGGGTTGGTCAAGCACATATTGATCTTGTCAAATGCCTGTTGACATTCCTCGTTCCACACCGTTGGTTAATTCTTACGCAACAACTTGAAGATGGGCATACATTTGTCTGTTACCTGTGCGATGAATTTAGCAATATAGTTTATTCGGCCCAAAAATCCTCTGACCTCCTTTTTTATTCTTGGTGGGGGCATTTCCAGGATTGCCTTTGTTATATCGGGGTCTACCTCAATTCCCCTTTGACTAATGCTGAACCCTAGAAGTTTGCCTGACCGTACTCCGAAAGTACACTTTTTTGGATTTAGTTTAAGTTGATACTTTTGAAGCCGATCAAACAGCTTTTTGAGATACTAAATATGGTCCATCTCATTCCTAGATTTGGCAATCATATCATCCACGTATACTTCTATCTCTTTATGGATCATGTCATGGAATAATGTTACCATAGCCCTTTGATAAGTAGCCCCTGCGTTTTTGAGCCCAAAAGGAATCACTCTATAACAAAATGTCCCCCATGGCATGATAAAGGAGGTCTTTTCTCTATCTTTGACAACTAACTTGATTTGATTATACCCTGCATATCCGTCCATGAAAGAATAGAGTGTGTTCGTAGCGGTGTGATCCACTAACTTGTCAATGTGTGGTAAGGGGAAATCATCTTTTGGACTTGCCCGATTTAGGTCCCTATAATCCACACATACTCTGATCTTTCCACTCTTCTTGATGACGGGCACTATGTTTGCCAACCATTCGCGGTACTTGGATACGATTAGGAAGTTAGCGTCTAACTGTCTTTGCACCTCTTCCTTGATCATTAAGGACCAATCTGGTTTTAATCTTTTGAGCTTCTATTTTATGGGCCATAATCCCTCTTTCAATGGTAACAGATGATTTACTATACTCGTGTCGAGTCCAGGGATGTCATGATAAGACCAAACAAATACATCCATGTCGCCCCCATAAAAAGAGGCGGTCAGAGCGACGCGATGGTTTTGCTTCGACTAGCGTTTTTTTTAAAGTGATGTTACAACGTCTTTAGGTTGTCCGATAACCGGGTTGGACCAAGAAGAGAGGTTTTCGAAAAGGGTTTCGGATTCGCCACCAATGTTTTATCCAGAAACATTGGAAAAGGAAGAAAAAGAAGGCGTTGGTTTAGAAAAAAACCAACTTTGATCATTATAACCAGAGTTGGGTAAGGGAGTTAGTTACGTATAGGGAAGATATTAGCTTCCCTACGACGCCCCTTTCGGGTTCCCTATGATGGACCGTTTATTTTCTAAATAAAAACTCTAAAATTACGCTTTTACCCTTATTTATTCATTTGCGAAATTTAAAATGTTGACTACATGGCCCTAACAGCTAATACACAATAGATGCATAAAAAAAAAGCGGTAAAATAGAATATAAAGTGTAGGAACCTTCAAAACAAGCTTTTGTATTAATATTCTTGGTAAAGAAAGGCGCTTTTTGGCAACCTCCACGCTCTACAGTGATGATCGCTCTTTCTCGCAACACTAGAAAATGCTCACTAAGAATACTAAGAAACTCCGGAAATGCTTCGGAGGGATCCTAGGAGAAGAATTTGAGAAAGTTGCAGAAGGGAAAGTGGAAGAATTTTGTGAAAAGGATGAGGTCGCCCCCCCTTTTATAGGAATTCACGCCTATCACAAGTTCACAATCGCTGTCTCGCCAAACGAGACGGCGGTCTCGCCCTTGGTAAATGGCAAGAAGGCCGTCTCGCCAAACGAGACAGCGATCTCGCCATTGGCAAGTGGCGAGACGACTGTCTCGCCAAACGAGACGGCGATCTCGGCCTTCTAGGTGGAATTTCTTATTTTTCCCGTACAAAAAACCTTCCTACCTTAACATGGGGCCTATTGGTCTATCCTAGGGACCTTTAAGGCCTTGCCCATCTTCGGATCGGAAGTCTTCTGCTCTTTATTTTGAGGCCGAGCAAGATTTGGGGTCTGTAGCTGCCCCCCTTTCACCTGACTAGCCGATTGTTGGGTCAATATGCCAAAAATATTGGCTGGAGGGTGAAGGAGTTAACCCTCTTGCCCGGTTGTCTTTCGGTTCCTTTCCTGGTTGTGGTAGCCGACCTTCTGGACGCTAAGTGTGATCCTTTGGGATGCTCCTTTGATGCGGTAGCTGACCCCTTCGGTTGATGAGCATGAACCCCCATCTGGTTTGAGCCCCCTTTTGTAAGGCTTAATGAGTACACACCCTCATCTGGTGTGACGAGTATGAACCCCCGTCTGGTAAGCCCCCTTCTGTAAGGCCTGATGAGTACACACCCCCATCTGGTGTTGACTAGTATGAACCCCCGTCTGGTAAGCCCCCTTTTGTAAGGCCCGACGAGTATGCACCCCCATCTGGTGTTGACGAGTATGAACCCCCGTCTGGTAAGCCCCCTTTTGTAAGGCCCGATGAGTACGCACCCCCCATCTGGTGTGAACGTCCACTTCGTAGGACTGGTTGCGACTTACTGCTCTGGCTCATGCGCAGGTTGTGCCTGTGTTCAGGTCTTTGTCTTCGGGACCTTCCTTGTCTCGAAGTTGTGGTGGCGGCTTACTGCTCTAGCTCATCGCCGATTCCATGGGGAGTGATGCTTTGGTAATTTTTTTTTTCTGGTAGAGTCTTCTGGTGTGCCAAGGATTCTTTGATTTTTGGCTTTTCTGATAGCCATCTAGCTTGTTGATTGCTGGGGATTCTTTGTTTTGATCTTTTGGTAGCGGTCATCCGACTTTGCTGGTTGTCGGGGATTTGTTGGGTGACGCCCTTGAGTACGTGGGTGTTTTGCTAGTTAGCCTTTTCCTCTTTGTTAGGAAGACAGTGGCTAATGTTTTGGATTTAATCTCGCCTTTTTCCGTGATTTATCTTTATTCTCGCGATTTGAATTTTGGCTTTTTCAGATTGCGCGCAAGCCTTTTTAATTTTTAGTCTCTTTTGTTACGCTGGCTTTTTCGGAAAAAGAATAAAGGCAAACAAATTTACCAAAAGATTTTATTCATATATGATAAAATTTGTACAATGATTATGCTAATACAATGATATCCCTAAGACGGAGGCGGACTCGACTGCGAGCCTGGAGACGACCGAGGAGGAGGGAACTGCCAGAACATATTCCTATGGAACTCCTCCTGGCTCCAGATCATGTTGAGCTGACGCTGGGTGATCGTGCCCAGGTCCTGAATCATCCCCTCTTGTCTCTAGCTGATGGTCTCCAACCGCGTCTCGAAGATGTCTTGCCTTAGGGACATCTGCTCTAGCTGCTGGCGTATGTCATCCATGTGACGGTGCATGCCAAGAAAGTCATCCTCGTACTGCTGCTGCTTCAACTCTAGGGGCATCGGGATCTCCTGCACCGCCTTCAAATCATGGATATCTAAGGTCATGGCGAGCGCAGGATGGAGGACCACCAAGGACCCCTGCCTAATAAGCATCCCCATGATGATGAGCATGGATCCACTGAAGTACTCAGGTCGGAGAGTGGAGAAAATGTCCTTCCCGCGGGGAACCCCCATTTCTTGGCCAATGGGGTGATGAGAGGTCCCATGAGGATGGCTCCGATGGGGCAGCTCCCAAAGTCCTTCAAAGCTCTCAGAAAGAAGTAGTCGGGGTTACACTGACGTCCATGAAGCATGCAGTGCAGCACGAAGAGGTCAGGCTGGGTAATCTTCCCCTGACTTTCCTTCCGTTCATGGATAGTTCCTGCCAACAGCTTGTGGCAGACGTAGAGAGGAGGGCTGAGTGCCGACCCTTTCATCAGGTCTTGTAGAATCTGTGACCCAGTGAGATCCTCCCATATCTCACCGGTTGTGAGGGTAGTCGGCCGCTCACAGATGGCTCCCTGATATTCCGGCGTCAGGGTGTCCAATGGCGACGTTGAACTCGTCCAACGTCGTTGTCTGATAGGTCCTATTCATATAGTACTAGACCATCCTCACCGGAGGGACACCCGGGAACATTGTGGGCATCTCAATCATCGTAATGGAGGCGAGGAACTCCATTACAGCCTGCTTGTAAATGCGGGCTGGGGGGCCTGGAGGAGAAAATCCCACCCGATACTCTAGATGTATCCCCGCACATCGTCCTTCCAACCAAACTCGACCAAGATACTGAAGTCCAGTCTCAGTATGGGGTGCCAAGAGTAACCACTGATGTGTTCCAGCCTGGCCTGATGTTGCAGCATGAGCTGGGTAGGGTCTGGAGGAGCCTGGGGTGTAGATGCGCTCGAGCCAGGGGCCCGACCTCTCTTTTGGGGCCTGGAGGATTCGCCTCGTTGCATTTTTGGGCACAGACACTCAAGAATGTATGAGAATGTATATAAAGATGGAGGAATAGAGTGTTTTGAACTTACACAAAAGCCCCCTTATATAGAAAATTTTGAATTTGGTCGGGACCGCCATCTGGGATTTGGGATGGTGGTCTCGATTTTTCAAAGCTCGGGACCGTTGTCCGGAATGTCGAGACGGCGGTTTCGCCAATCGTGATATGGCGAGACGGCCTTCTCGCTGGCGAGAAGGCGGTCTCACTTTTAGCAAATGGCGAGACAACAATCTCACCAAACGAGAAGGAGGTCTCACTTTTAGTGAAAGGCGAGACGACGATATCACTAATAGAGACGGCGGTCTCGCTTTTGATGAAAGGCGAGACGATGATCTCATTAGACAAAACGACGATCTCACTTTTCGAAGGTTTTTTTTTGTAGGAAAATATAGGACCTTGTTCAAAAACATTTATGCATGCAATATTTTCATGTTTGGTGTCCTATAATGCTATTTCGTTAATTTTTCAGAAGGATTAACTAGTATGTCTTTTGAAGACGAAGTTCTTCTGATGTTGTTTTTGTTGTACTTGTTTGTACCGTTCCGGACTTAACGTGATGAAGAATAAGTGTTGGTTTGAGGAGCACACTTTGCCATGTCGGTGCGTTTTCTCCTTCCTCTAGGGATTTCAATCCTCTTGTTGATTATATGCCTCCATATTCCCTGACTAATTATTAGAATGTTATGGTAAAGGTCAAGAGAAGAGAAGTAAGAGGATAATTTATTCAATGGCTTGTGTTTTAGACAGTTGATTTTTATTTAGAAGGGGTTTTGTTAGAATGGCTGGCCAAGGTTGGTTTGAGTGTTTATGTTGATGTTTAAACAAACGTTTTACTTTGAGGGTTCGCGTCTTAGTCCATTTCTATCGCTTTCTATGGCTGATTGATTTCCCCAGACTGCCCTTTGGGTTTTTAGACTAGGATACTTTGTTTTGGTCCTAACTTTTGTCTAGGTTCCTCTTTTCTTGTTTTAGGAATCCTAGTGGACCTTATTTTATAACCCTAACTTTTGCCTAGGCTACCCTTTATTGTTGTTCGGGTATCCTAGCGGGTTGACCCTAAATTTTGCGTAGCCCCCTTGGTGGGTTTCCTACCCGGTTTTTTGCCATTTCTTTTTTGGCCTTCGGCTTCTATGTGCTTCTTTTGATTTATTTTCTTTTTACACAATATTGGCGAAACACGATTTTATTTATGATGAGGTAAAACCTTATTCTGTGTTTCTAATCAATCAACTTGATTATTATAGCGATGGCGTGTTTTGTTTATTTTGGTGCACTTATTTTTTAATGTTTGCTTAAACATGATTATTACGAGGTCTAGTCATGAATAGCAAGAAAAGAAGCAAATGATAAGAAATGTATTCTTTATTAATTAGTAAGGGAATATGTGCCCAAAAGATGCCTGGGGGGTTGGGCTAGCCCCGGGGGATAATCTCTAACAATCATTGGGTTTACATCCCTTAAGAAAGGAAAAAGAACTCCTAATGACTAGGGTTGCTCTTGACGCTTGTATCACTCCTCTTCGGAAAATCTGCTTGAGTGTGCGGAGGGGAGACTTCCCTTTTCTCTTTTCTACTCAGCCCTTTGTAGGGTTGTCGCCGCCGTCAAAACGAGGCGATCGGAGCAACGCGATGGTTCCGACTTTCCAATTTTTGCATTTTTATTGGTGTGGTTACAATGCCTTTAGGTTGTCCGATAACCGGGCTGAACCTAGGGGCGAGGTTTTTGAAAAGGCGCTCTTGGATTGTCCGATAACCGGGCTAATCCAAGGGCTAATTTTGAAGGGTTCTTCTGGAGTCGCCACCGATGTTTTTACTGGAAACATCGGAAAAGGGGTTAAAAGGTGTTGGTTTTCGACAACTATTTTAAATAATTAAACCGGTGAAAATATGCTTTTACCCTTTATTTTGAGGAATTTTAAAGTTATGACTACATGACCCTAATATCTATTGCATAATTAAAAATAAAGCGGTAAAGGGGAGAGAGAGAGTGTGGAACCTCCGAGGCAAGCTTTCTATTAATTCTTTGAAAATTAGGGTGCTTTTTGGCATCCCTTCACTCTTTACAGCGCCGGAATCTCTCGAAAACGCTATAAAACACTCTAGAGGGGTTCTAGAAAGAGAATTTGAAGAAAAGTCTAGAGAGAGAATGGAAGAACCGTGGGAAATGAGGGGAATGGAGCTCCTATTTATAGGGATTCACGCCTGTCAGGTCGAGATGACCGTCTCGCCTTGCAGGAATGGCGAGATGGCGGTCTCGCCATTCGTGGGTGGCGAGATGGTGGTCTCGCCAAACGAGACGGCAGTCTCGCCACCTTTGCAAGGCGAGTCGGCGGTCTCGACCCTAAAAGGCGGAAACCCTTATTTTCATGCCGAAAATCCCTCCTATCCTAATATGGGGCCTAATAGTCTCTCCTAGTGGCTATTTAGGCTTCATCCATCTTCGAATAAAACGTCTTCTGGTCTTTATTATGAGGCCGGGCAAAATTTGGGGTCTACAACTGCCCCCCCTTTACCCGACTAGTCGACTGTTGGCCTGTTGTGCTAGGAGATCGACTGGAGGGTAAAGGAGTTGACCCTCTTTCCCGGTTGTCCTTCAGATGCTTCGTCTTTGTGGCGGTTGATCTTTTGGGAAAAAGTGTGCTTCCAGGACGCTTCTGCTGGCGGTAGCTAATCCTTTCGGCTGATGAGTATGATCCCCCATCTGGTTTGACGAGTATGAACCCTCGCCCGGTAAGCCCCCTTTTGTAAGGCCTGATGAGTATACACGCACATCTGGTGTTTGACGAGTATGAACCCCCATCCGGTAAGCCTCCTTTTGTATGGCCCGATGAGTATACACCCCCATCTGATGTTATGCCTCCGGATGCTCCTTCTTGCGGTAGCCGATCCTTTAGCTGTGGTGGCGGCTTACTGCTCTAGCTCATGCGCCGTGTGTTGAGATGTATTCTCTTGTCTTTGATTTAGTCGTCCGGATTGTGCCGGGGATTTTGTTGGTGTTCATCCAGCTTTGTTGGTGGTTGGGGATTCTTTGATTTTGATCTTTTTATGGTGATCACCCGACTCTTGCTGGTTGGTCGGGTGGTCTTTGTTCGTTGTTTGACTCTTGCTTGGTCGTCGAAACTTTATTGGTTGAGGCAATTGACTTGTTTTAATCCTGCCTTTTTTCGCGGTTTTATCTCTTTTTTCTCGCGATCTTTGGATTTTGGCTTTTTTCCTGAGCGTATGTCTTTTTACTCTTAAAAAGTTTTGTTACGCTGACTTTTGGAAGAGATAAAAAGATGCATGAATAAAATTTTTATTTATACAAGACTTTATTACAGCAGCCCTATTCTATGAGCACTACTCTTGAGAAGGCAGACTCTCCTCTGGAGACGATCCATAGGAGGGGAATTGCCGGTACATGTGTCTCCGGAATTCTGCCTGGTCCCGGACTTCATCGCGATATTCCTGCTGGAATGTGGCCCAGTCTCGCCTCATTCCCTCCTGATATTGGTATATCGTCTCCAGCCTTGTGTCGAAGGCCTCCTGTCTTAGAGACATCTGCTCTTGCCTCACAGACATCTGGTCGAATTGCTGGTGCAGATCGTTCATATTGCGGTTCATGCCAGCAAAGTCGTCTATGTACTACTGCTGATGTTGATGCTGTTGTTGTGGCTGTTGGAAGTCGGGAGGTGTCGGGAGATCATGCATTGCCACGATGTCCTGGAGGTCCAAGGCGAAATCCAGCGATGGGTGGAGGACCAGCTGGGTTCCGCGGCACATCAGCATCCCCATGCTGACCAGGATCGACCCGTTGATGGACTCGGGTCGTAAGCTGGAGGCCAGTTCTTCCCGGTCACCGCACCCCCATTTCTCTGCCAGGGGGGTAATGAGAGGAGCCATGAGGACGACCCCCACTGGCCTGCTCCCGAAGTCCTTGAGGGCCCTCAGGAAGAAGTAGCCAGGGTTGCAGCGACGCCTCTGGCTCATGCAATAGAGGGCAAAAAGATCAGGGAGGGTTACCTTTCCCTGGCTCTCCTTCCACCCATGGATGGTCCCTGCCAGCAGCTTGTGGCAAATGCGGAGGGCCGGAGGGAGTGTGGAGCCCTTCATCAACGTGGGCAAGGTGGGCGACCTGGTGAGCTCCTCCCACATTTCGCCGGCGGTGAGGTTGGTGGGGCGCGCACAGATGGCCTCCCGGTACTTCCGAGTTAGCATGTCCTTAGGCCGGACAAACCCAATGCTCACATTAAATTCGTGAAGGGTGGTGGTCCGGTATGTCCCACCCATAAAGTATGTCACCATTTTCGTTGGTGACAGGACCGGGACCATGGCAGGGGTCTCGACGTAGGAAATGGAGGCCAGGAACTCCATCACTGCCTGAGGGTACACGTGGGTGGGTGGAGACTGTAGAAGTGTAGACCCCAAATCTTGCCCGGCCTCCAAATAAAGACCAGAAGACCTCCTATTTGAAGATGGACAAAGCCTAACAAGCCATTAGGAGAGACTATTAGGCCCCATACTAGGAGGGAGTTTCTGTACAAAAAAATAAGTTTTCTCGCTTCGTTGGGACGAGACCGCCCTCTGGATTTCCCAGACCGCCGTCTTGCCTCAAGCGAGACGGAGGTCTCGTTTCCCCAGACCGCCGGTCTCGCCACCTGACAGCGCGAAAACCTATAAATAGGGGTCCTCCCCCCCTCATTTCCACACACCTCAAGCTCCTAGCTCTGCCTTCTCTCTAAAAACTTCTCTCTAGAATCCCTCTGACACATTTCCGGAGTTTCTGAGTGTCGTTGAGAGCATTTTCTGGCGTCTTGTAGAGTGAAGGGCTGCCAAAAAGCACCCATTTCATTTAAAGAAATAAAAACAAAGCTTGCTTCGGAGGTTTAATTTCTCCCTCTCTACTTTTACTGCTTTAGTTTAAATTACGCAATAGATTAGGGTCATGTAGTCATCACCTTAAATTTCGCACAATAAAAAGGGCAAAAGAGTATTTTTCGGTTTATTTATTAACAATAAAAGCTGGCCTATCATAGGGAACCCGAAAGGGGCGTAGTAAAGGAACTAATACTTCCTTTACCACGTAACTAACTCCCTTACCCAACTCTGGTTCTAATGACCAAAGTTGGTTTTCGAAAACCAACGCCTTTTAAGAACCTTTTCCGATGTTTTCGGTAAAAACATCAATGGCGACTCCACAGAACCCAAAATAAATAAGTCCTTGGGTTAGCCCGGTTATCGGACAACCCAAGGAAACTTTTCGAAAACCTCGCCCCTAGGTTAGCCCGGTTATCGGACAACCTAAAGGCGTTGTAACCACCCATAAAAACGCGAAAACAAAAGGGTCGAAAAAACCATCGCGTCACTCTGACCGACCTTCTCTTTTGAGACGGCGGCGACAAGAAGGAAGCCCCATCCAATGCTATCAATGTGGGCTCGGACGTCGTCCTCCCACCCAAATTCGTCGAGGATGCCGAAGTCTAATTTGAGCATGGGGTGCCATGTGTACCCCCTGATGTGCTCTAGGCGAGCCTGGTGTAGTGGAGAGAGCTGAGTGGGGTCTTGAGGGACCGGTGCTGAGGAACTGCTAGGGCCAACAGCACCTTGAAAGTGAGAGATCTGAGAGTTGGAGTGCAGAGGAGTTGTGAGGAACCCCTAAGACCCTTCCCCTATTTATAGGGAAAAATTGAATTCGGGACCGCCGTCTGGGAAGTCGAGACGGCGGTCTCGAATTTGCACAAGTCGAGACAGCCGTTTGGAACTTCAAGACGGCGATCTCGACTTTGACCTTAAGCGAGATGCCCATCTCGCCAAGCAGGACGACAGTCTCGTTTTCAGCCGAGTTGAGACGGCGGTCTCATTGGTTGAGACGGCGGTCTGGGAATTCCGGACGGGCGTCTTGAATTTTAGTTTTTTTTTTTTTTGGAAGAAAATAGGACCTGGTTTAAAAACATTTTTATGCATGCAATGTTTTCATGTTTGATGTCCTATAATGCCTATTTCAGTTAATTTTTCAGAAGGGTTTCACTGACGTGTCTTGTAGCGCCGAAAGTCCTTTGATCTACATTCTTATATTCGGTTGTACCATGCCGGACTTTTTGTGACCGAAGAATAACTTGTTTTTTCCTTTTTCTTTTCTTTCTCTTTTTTTTGTAGAGCACTCTTTGTGATGTAGTGTCTCTTTTTCTCCACTCTAGGGGTTTCAATCCTCTTGTTGACTATACACCTCCATATTCCCAAATTAATTATTAGAATATTGTTGTGAGGGTCAAGAGAAAAGAAGTAAAGAGATAAATTCAGTGGCTTGTGTTTTAAAAGGTTGATTTTTATTTAGAAAGAGGTTTTTGTAAGAATGGTTAGCTAGGGTTAGGCTTAGATGTTTAAGCTTTTCGTCTAAGCAAACGTTTCCCCTTTTTGTACTTGTGCTTTAGTTTTATTTCCATTGCTTCTTATGGCTAGTTGATCTCCCTAGATCGCCCTTCGGGTTTTCGAACTAGGATATTGTGTTTTGGTCCTATCTTTTGTCTAGGTTCCTTCTTTTTGTATTTTTGGGGAATCCTAGCGGACCTTATTTTGTAACCCTAACTTTTGCGTAGGCTACCCTTTATTTTCTTTCGGGTGTCCTACCGGGTTGACCCTATTTTTTGCGTAGCCCCCTTAATGGGTTTCCTACCGGGTATTTTGCCCTCTTTTTTGGCCTTTGGCTTCTATGGGCTTTTTCTTTTTTGTATTTATTTTTGTTCACAATATTGGCGGAGCATGGCTTTCTTTATGGTGAGGTAAAGCCTTATTTGGTGCTTCTAGTCAACTAGCTTGATTGTAATGACAATGGTGAATTTTGGTTATTTAGACGCGCTTTTTATTCTTCTTTTTTTGTTGTTGTTTTTTGTTCTTTTTTCTTTCTTCGTTTACTTAGACAAGGTTATTGTGAGGTCTAGTCAGAAATAACAAGAAGAGAAGCAGATGGTAAGAAGTATTCTTTATTAATTAATAAGGGAATATGTGCCCTAAAATGCCCGGGGGTCGGGCTAGCCCCAGGGGATAATCTCTAACAATCATGGGGTTTACATCCCTTAAATGAAGAAAAAGATTTCCTAATGATTAGGGTAGCTCTTGACGCTTGTACCCCTCCGCTTCGGAAAATTTGTTTGAGTGTGCGGAGGGGAGACTTCCCTTTTCCTCTTTCCGGTCGGCCCTTAGTAGGGTCAAATCCTAAGCCATGCTTGTAAGGATTGTCTTTGAATTCCGGGGGTTTCCTCATGCCTTGGGAATCTGCCCCCAGTCCTTGGCCGGGATGGTAACCATGCTCATCATCATGCGGGCTACCTTGGTGTTTTTGGGAAGTCTTTCTATATTGGCAATTTTGAGCGCTTGAAAAGATGTTTCAAGGCCCTCTTCAGCCGCATCCACATAAGGCTGGGTAGACGGTCCACTGATCAGTATATCATCTTCTGCTTGGACCGTGACCAATTTATCATCCACTATGAACTTGACTTTCTGATGGAGCGTTGAAGGAACTGCCTTAGCGTCGTGAATCCAAGGCCTGTCGAGGAGACAACTGTATGCTGGAGTAATATCCATTACATGGAAATCGACGTTGAAGATAGTGGGTCCAACTTGGATTGGCAAATTAACTTCTCCCACTACTTCTCGTTTGGATCCGTCGAAGGCTCGAACGATAGTGCTGCTTGGGCGCCAACGGGTTCCTTGGATAGTCAACTTGTCTAGCGTTCACTTGGGCATCACGTTTAAGGATGACCCGTTATCCACAAGAACTTTGGCGATGAGGTACTCTTTGCACTTGATTGAAATGTGCAAGGGCTTGTTATGGTTAGATCCCTCGAGGGGGAGTTCTTCCTCTGTGAAGGTGAGGTGATTGCTTGCCGTAATGTGATCGACAATCCTCTCGACCTTTTCTTGGGATATGGAGTGGGGTACGTGTGCTTCGCTCAAGACCTTCAGCAGGGCGTTTCTGTGCGGTTCCGAGCTCATCATTAGAGATAACAATGTTATCTTTGCAGGTGTGTGATTGAGCTGGTCAATAATGGAATACTCGTTTTGCCTTATAAACTGGAGTAATTCCTCTGTCTCCTCCTTGGATTCCTTATTTTCTTTTTCTTCGGTCTTTTTATTTTTTTCCTTTATTTTTGGGGACATCTTCTTGTGAGTCCTTGGGGGAGTAGACTCTTCCACTTCTAGTCATGCCCCCAATACCGGCTATATTCGTGATGTCTTCTTTTATTGGTGAAGATTCTCCGTATCTCCACGGTACAACTTTATTTGATTCGTAGGGGAAAGGACATGGCATAAATAGTCGCACTGGTGTCCTTGCCCCCTCTTCCTTATTGTTGAGGACCAACGGTCGAGGCTTATTATCCTCTTGCGACGAGTCGACCGTTGGGGAAAACTTGATTAGGAGTGACTTTCTCTCCATTCTTCTGATTTGGAAGACGTCTCAGTTAATCCTTCCTTTTTATTATCTTGTTTATTAAAAATGAAGGAGGGGAAATTAAATATGCAAATGAATGATATGCATGCGAGTAGACAATTGTTGAATAAAGAGAAATTTCATTTATCCGTTAGAAGGTGTACATTCCCCTACTCCATACTACAAAGCAACTTTTGACAGAAACGGAAAAGCCTAAAGAAACCCACAGGCGGGTCTTGATCTCTATGTAATTCCCTTTCGGCTTCCCGGACGTGACGAGCAAGTGCTTCGCTTTGCTTCTGGACCGCCTGGCTCATATCTTCACTGTACTTTTGAGCTTCTTTGATCTTTGCCTCTTGATGGACGACCAAGGCTTGCAGTTCATCGAGTTTTGTAAGGGCTCGGTCCTTCTCTTGTAGTACCTGGTCGTACTGAGCTATCCCATCTCTCTCTTTGCAGCGTAGCTCAGTGAGACTTTTGTTGAGTCTCTCATTGGCCTCTCGCTCTTGGCGTATTTCTGAACGAGTCTTGGTTAGTTCTTGCAACAACTCCTTGATCGTTTGAGCCTGTTTTGCTGATTCGGCCTCAAGGCATGCTGACTTGGTGGCTATTTCCTGAAGTTGACTATTCGAGCTGGTTCTAGCGACTTTGGATGCTCGGATAGCTTGCTCATTAGAGTCAGCACACTGGTCCTTGAGGCGCTCTATTTCATGATCCTTCTTCTTGCATTGCCTTTGCAGACCATCAATGGTGAGGATAGATTCTTGCTCTCTCTCTTCAAGGGCCCTCATCTGTGCTCCCATGATTTCTATCCTCTGGGTCAAGGCGTCGACTTGAGCTTGTAGCTCTTCACTATTGGCGTTTGTAACGAGTGAGGTGGATGGTTGAGACATCCCTCTTCTTTTTCTCCATACCTCATAGTCACCGGAGACGGCCACTCGAGCTTTTCCTAGCTCTCTATCTCCCATAAAGACTGGTCTCTCCCATGCTTTTCTCACGGCTAGTGAGTTGGCGATTGTGCATGGGTCTCCGAAGAAACACAGTCCTCCGAGTTCCCCTCAAGAAATTGTAGTTTGGGTCCTCATGAGCTGTCTCATAGCTACTCTGGGTGAGTAGGCTATGCAACCCCTGAGTCCTATCAAAGGTACGTTCGGATAGTCTCCACATCTGACGAGGACTGAACCAGGTCGGAACCAAGGGCAGACCCAGGATAAGTTGTTGGCGTCCTTTTGTTCCAACTCGTCCCTCCACTCTGAAGTTAAGCGTCGCTGGAGAGGGATTTTGGATAAGCTCCTCAAAGGGTCAGGGAATACCCCCATGTGACTAGAGGCGTAAAAATGTGTAACACCCCATACAAAGAGCAATGAAGAGCAACAACAAAGTGTTTTTCCTTGCTTTTGGTGGCAAAATTCCACCGAGAGTAAGGTGTCAGCAAGAATTGCAGGCAAGGGACTTTTCGAGTTCACGTCCCAGGCGACGAAGGCGTCCATAGCGGCTTGATCCACTGTGTCGAGATGGAAGGGAAACAAGATCGTTCCAAATATGATTAAGGCCAGGGTTTTGTTCAAGGCGACCCATTCTATCTTTTCAGCCAAGTCAGACAGATGGTCTTCTAACATTGAGACTTTCCCACCCTGGATGTTCCCTTTTCCTATCAGCATAGTCTGCTGGAAAGGCAGTTGGATGATGGCAGCGACCTGTGCTGCAGGAGTATATGCCTCGTGGCGGATGTGGACCCCGGCTGATTTGGGCCATTTTAACATGATTTCGTACTCCTCCAAGGTGGGCACCATATCAAACTGCGGGAATTCGAAGCAGCGCAGACTGGAGTTCCATAAGTGAACTAATACCCTGACGAAAACTTGATCGACACAAATCTTCAGGAGGGCGAGAATCCGTCCATAGGATTTTTCAAAGTCGGAGCGGACCTCTGGTGGCATTATCGCGCAAAGTCGTTCCAATTTCTTAGTATGGTATCGGGGAATGTCCACCTTCTTCAATTGTCTACTAGTCCCCTCCATTTTCTAAAACCAAAATGCATGTTTTATGAAAATGATGCTTATTTGAATGAATGTGAGTGTTTGTTTTTCTATTTATCATGTTTTGTATGATATTTGCGTATTTTTTGAAAAATAAACTACCTATATGAGTGTAATATTTTTGAACAAGGTCCCATTTATTGCTTTTGAACTGGATTTTATTTTTTATTTTTATTTTATAGCCTTTTATCTCTTCTGTCGGACTGCGTGGCTACTTAGCTTACAAAGAACCTGAAACCAGGCTAGCTAAAAGGCAGACTGTCCGAGATAAAAAATGGCTTTATGCGAAAGGATTATTTAGCGTCCCTTATCTCTTCTGTCGGACAGTGTGGCTACTTAGCTTACAAAGAACCTGAAACCAGGCTAGCTAAAAGGTAGACTGTCCGAGATAAGGGTGTTTATTCCAAAAATGTTTTTTGTGATTTTTCTGTTGTTTCATTATGCTATGCAACAGACAAATGCAACAAACAAATTGTCGCTGCCGTCAAAATGAGGCGGTCAGAGCGACGCGATGGTTCCGACTTTCCGACTTTCACGTTTTTATTGGTGTAGTTACAACTCCTTTAGGTTGTCTGATAACCGGGCTTAACCTAGGGGCGAAGTTTTCGAAAAGGCGCTCTTGGATTGTCCGATAACCGGGATAATCCAAGAGCTAGTTTTGAAGGGTTCTTCTGGAGTCGCCACCGATGTTTTTACTGGAAACATCGGAAAAAGGGGTTAAAAGGCGTTGGTTTTCGAAAAACCAACTTTGGTCATTATAACCAGAGTTGGGTAAGGGAGTTAGTTACGTGTAAGGGAAGTGTTAGTTCCCTTACGACGCCTCTTTCGGGTTCCCTATGATAGGCTAGCTACTTTAAATGAATAAACCGGTGAAAATACGCTTTTACCCTTTTATTTGCAGAATTTAAGATTATGACTACATGGCCCTAATATCTATTGCATAATTAAAATTAAAGCGGTAAAGTAGAGAGAGAGAGAGTATAGAAACCTCCGAGGTAAGCTTTCTATTAATTCTTTGAAATTAGGGTGCTTTTTGGCAGCCCTTCACTCTTTACAGCGCCGGAATCTCTTGAAAACGCTATAAAACACTCTAGAAAACTCTCAAAGACTCCAGAAATGCTTCGAAGGGGTTCTAGAAAGAGAATTTGAAGAAAAGTCTAGAGAGAAGGTGGAAGAACTGTGTGAAATGAGGGGAATGACGCTCCTATTTATAGGGATTCGCGCCTGTCAGGTCGAGACGGGTCGTCTCGTCTGACAACGTTAAGACGGCCTTCTCGCCAATCGAGACGGCCGTCTCGCCTTGCAGAAATGGCGAGACGGCTGTCTCGCCAAACGAGACGGCGGTCTTGCCACCTGCACAAGGCAAGACGGCGGTCTCGACCTTAAAAGGCGACAATCCTTATTTTCATGCCGAAAATCCCTCATATCCTAGTATGGGGCCTAATAGTCTCTCCTAGTGACTTCTTAGGCTTCATCCATCTTCGAATAGAAGGTCTTCTGGTCTTTGTTATGAAGCCGGGCAAGATTTGGGGTCTACAGCTGCCCCCCTTTACCTGACCAGTCGGCTGTTGGCCTGTTGTGCCAAGCAGATCGACTGGAAGGTAAAGGAGTTGACCCTCTTGCCCGGTTACCCTTCGGATGTTCCGTCTTGCGGCGGTTGATCTTCTGGGGGAAAATTTGTGTTGTGCACCTCCAGGATACTCCTTCTGACGGTAGTAGATCCTTCGGTTGACACAAGGTAGAGCCTTAGGATACTCCTTCTGACGGTAGCCGATCCTTCGGTTGATGGGTATAAACCCCCCATCAGGCTGGTAAATGCAGTCCACTGTGTGTTGGATTGGATGAGTATGAACCCCCCATCAGGCTGGTAATTGCAGTCCACTGTGTGTTGGACTGGATGAGTATGAACCACCCATCAGGCTGGTAATTGTGACTTACTGATCTGTCTTGAGCGCAGATCAGGCGCACCTGCGTGCGCGGGTTGATAGGTATGAACCCCCTATTAGGCTGGTACAGTCCACTGCGTAGGACTAGTGGTGGTGGCGGCTTACTGCTCGGGTGGCTCATGCGCCGAGCGTTGTGCTTTCTTTGTTTTTGTTTGTCTTTTTCTGAGAATGATCGTCCAGTCTGCGCCGGGGTTTTCGTTGGTGTTCATCCAGCTTTGTTGGTGGCTGGGGATTCTTTGATTTTGATCTTTTGGTAGTGGCTAGCCGACTTTTGCTGGTCGTCGAAAAATTATTGGTTGTTTCGGGGGTACATAATTGACGAGGTCTTTCCGGGATACCCCTGAGTGCTCCCTATTTTTGTATGTAAGCATGAAGTTGATCTTTTTATATGAATTTTTTTGGTTTTTTATTTATCTGAAGTATATTTGTTTTTTTATTCTGACAAAGTCCTTTTCGTGCAACTATTTGTGCGTGGATGCTTTTGATGCAATCTATTTTAGCTGGGGGCATCTAGAAAGTGACCAGTATTTTCTTTTTGTTCTCTCATGACTTATTCTTTTGAAATTTTGTTTTAGCCCTATCTTTTACCTAGACCGCCCTTTGCGGGTTTTCAATCTAGCGGGCTTAATTCTTGCCTAAGATATTTTGGTGGGCTTTTTCTTTTTATGGAGGCCTTAACTTTTGCCTAGACCGCCCTTTGCGGGTTTTCGATCTAGCAGGCTACCCTATATTTTTTGCTTGGGATGGTCCTGGTGGCGCTGTTTGTCTTGTTTCATGCATGCTCATATTTCGTTAATACAGAGGCATTCTCGTAAGTAGGTAAAGAGAAGAAAAGACAATTTTTATTGATATAACCAAATGATTTATTTTTACAGAAGGATTTACAAAGGAATTTATAAGCAGGGTTGGCCAAGGTTGGCTAAGTTGTATAGGGTATAACAACTATGCCCATGATTTCTGTTTCTCTGCTTTGCCTGGTCACTTCAATTGAGATGCTCAAGCTCGGAGTGAAGATCATGCGAAGTATGCTCGCTTCTTTGAAGGTATTACCCTAGTCGCCTTTGCGGTTTTCGGCTAAGGTAATCATTGCTCTTTTTTGTTTTTTTTTTTTTTTTGGAAACCTCTATTTTTTGCCTAGGATGTATCCTTGTGAGGAATGCGGACCCTATCTTTTTCCCAGAACGCTCTTTGCGAGTTTTCATCCTGACGGGTCATGAGCAATGTCTTTAGGCGTAGTATTTTTTTACCGCGTCTGAGTTAACAGGATGTCAAAGCTCTTCTCCGTCCATGTTGGTGAGGATGAGGGCTCCTCCCGAGAAGGCTCGCTTGACCACAAAGGGTCCTTCGTAGTTTACTGTCCATTTCCTGATTTTGTCTTTCTGGGCTGGAAGCAGTTTCTTTATCACTAGATCCCCCTCTCAGAAGGTGCGGGGATTGACCTTCTTGTCGTAGGCTTTCTTGATCTTCTTTTGGTAAACTTGCCCCCGGCATATGGCGTCTAGCCGTTTTTCTTCGATTAGGTTTAGTTGATCGTACCGACTTCGGATCCATTCGGCCTCTGTTAATTTTGCTTCCATAACAATTCACAGGGAGGGTATTTCGACCTCTACTGGTAGTACGACCTCCATTCCGTATACCAGGGAAAATGGAGTAGCCCCTATGGAGGTTCTTACTGACGTTCGGTAGTCGTGTAAGGCGAAGGGAAGCATCTCATGCCAATCTTTGTAGGTTACTACCATCTTTTGGATGATTTTCTTAATATTTTTATTGGCTGCTTCTACTGCACCGTTCATCTTTGGTCGGTACGGAGAGGAATTGTGGTGTTGAATTTTGAAGTCCTGACACAGTTCCTCCATCATTTTATTATTGAGATTGGTCCCATTATCAGTAATGAGCCTATGAGGGATGCCGTACTGACATAGAATATTTTTCTTGATGAAGGTGGTCACCACTTTCCGCGTCACTTGCGCATACGACGCTGCCTCAACCCATTTGGTGAAGTAATCAATGGCCACCAAGATAAAACGATGGCCATTAGATGCTTTGGGTTCTATGGGCCCGATGACGTCCATGCCCCACAAAGAGAATGGTCATGGCGTAGCCAAGGGACTGAGAGGTGCGGGCGACATGTGGATATTATCGGCGTAGATTTGGCACTTGTGACACTTTTTAGCATACTGGTGACAATCAGCTTCCATTGTGGACCAAAAGTATCCTGCCCTTAAGATCTTCTTTGCCATGACATGCCCAGGTGCGTGGGTCCCAAAAGATCCTTTGTGGATTTCTCTTATCAAGGTTTGGGCTTCTTCTTGGTCCACACACCTTAAGAGAGTGGAATCGAGACTCTTTTTGTAGAGGGTTCCTTCAAGCAACGTGAACCCTACTGCCCTTTTACGAATGGTTCGTTTATCGTTGTCATTAATTCCTTCGGGATATTCACCCTTCACGAAATATTGCTTGATGTCATGATACCAGGGTTTTCGGTCGCGCTCGCCATTTACTGCCATGCAAAAAGCTTGTTTGTCATGCAACTTAATTTGGATGATTGGCATCTCATGTTCTTGACCCAAAGAAAACATGGATGATAGAGTGGCAAGGGCGTCAGCGAATTGATTGTCGTCCCGAGGAATATACTGGAAGGTGACGCTTTCCATTCTTGAGACTAAGTCTCGGATGTGTTATAGATATGGGATTAATTTAGAGTTGCGGGTTTCCCATTCACCTTTAAGTTGGTAGATGACAAGGGATGAATCACCGAAGACTTTGAGTTTAGTAACCCCATGATCCAAAGCTGCTTGGATCCCTAGTGCGCATGCTTCGTATTCGGCCATGTTGTTGGTACAATCAAAATTAAGCCTGGTCGTTACAGGGATGTGTTTCTTTTTAGGGGATATCAAAATAGCTCCTATCCCGTGTCCAAGCATGTTTGAGGCCCCATCGAAGAACATGGTCCATGCCTCTTCTTTGGTCTCTTCGTGTTCGATGTGCATGATATGTTCATCGGGAAAGTCGTCTTGTAGGGATTGATATTCATTGGTTGATCCATGGGCAAGATAGTCTGCTAGGGGGCTACCCTTAATAGCTTTCTGGATGACGTGAATGATGTCGAATTCTGAGAGGAGCACTTTCCACCTAGCTATTCTTCCAGTCAGAATGGGCTTCTCGAAGAGGTACTTGATTGGGTCTATTTTGGAGACCAACCATGTTGTATGTCGGGCCATATATTGTCGGAGACGCTGAGTGACCCATACCAATGTGCAACAGGTTCTTTCCAATGGTGTATAACGGGTTTCATAGTCTAGGAATTTCTTGCTGAGATAATAAATGGCTCGCTCTTTCTTCCCGATTTCATCTTGTTGACCGAGCACACATCCCATGGACTCTTCGAGTATTGACAAGTATAGGATCAGAGGTCTCCCTTCAACGGGTGGTACCAATACTGGTGGATTGGTTAAACATGTTTTGATCTTATCGAATGCTTGTTGGCATTCTTCATTCCATATCGTTGGTTGATTTTTGCGCAACAGTTTAAAGATGGGTATACATTTATCCGTCAACTGCGCGATGAAACGGGCAATGTAGTTAATCCGGCCTAGAAAACCTCTGACCTCCTTTTCCGTGCTTGGCGGAGGCATTTCCAAAATTGCCTTGGTTTTGTCAGGGTCCACTTCTATTCCCCTTTTGCTGACGATGAATCCTAAGAGTTTTCCTGATCGTACTCCGAAAGTACATTTTGTCGGGTTTAGTTTGAGTTGATGCTTTCAAAGTCGGTCAAAAAGCTTCTTGAGATATTGAATGTGGTCCATCTCATTCCTAGACTTGGCGATCATGTCATCCACATATACCTCTATTTCCATGTGGATCATGTTATGAAACATTGTGACCATAGCCCTTTGATAAGTAGCCCCTGCAATCTTGAGTCCAAAAGGCATTACGCGGTAGCAAAAGGTAACCCATGGTGTGATGAAGGAGGTTTTTTCTCTGTCCATGACCACCAACTTAATTTGGTTGTACCCTGTGTACCCGTCCATGAAGGAGTAAAGTATGTTGGTAGCGGTATGGTCTACTAGCGTGTCTATATGTGGTAGGGGAAAGTCATCTTTTGGACTTGCTCGATTGAGGTCCCTATAATCCACACATACCGTGACCTTCCCGGTCTTTTTGATGACGGGTACTATGTTGGCCAACCATTCTGGGTATTTGGAAACTACCAAGAAATTGGCGTCCAGTTGCCTTTGTACTTCCTCCTTGATCATTAGGGACCAGTCTAGTTTGATTCTTCTGAGCTTTTGCTTTACAGGTCGGAACCCTTCTTTCAATGGCAATCTATGCTCTACTATACTCGTGTCGAGCCCGGGCATGTCATGATAAGACCAAGCGAACACATCTATATATTCTTTTAGAAGCTGTATCAATCCCTTTTTGATGCTACTTTCCAATTGGGTGCCGATGTTTATCTTTTTCTCATCGTCCCCTTCTCCCAAATTAACAGTTTCTGTCTCTTCTTGATGCGGTTGTATAATCCGTGCTTCTTTTTCCAGCATTCTTTGCATGTCCAGAGAAATGGTCTCTTGTTCACTGTCGGACTCGACCCATTCGCTTTCGGTTTCCGGGGTCCACAGAGACTCGTCAATCACAGAAATGTTGTGTTTTAGGTTCTGTTTTAGTCATAGATTTTATTATTCAATTATCTTTGAAGGAATAATAAATGAAATAGGAAAAAGAATGAATATGACAGAATGCCTCATGTATTAAAGAAAATGAAAGTGTATGTACAAGCCCTTTTAATCATGGTTCCTGTGACCACGGGCGGGGACCGCAGGAAATACAAAAGAAAGCTTAAAAAAACCTAGGGCTGATCCTCACAGTCCTCCCTCTCTGCTGCTCCGGCTTTGATAAAGGTTTGGCGTCGACATCGAAAGCAGAGGCATCAAAAGTTATCCACCCGGCGTCTATTAATTCTTGGACTCGATACTTAAGGGTCAAGTAGTTTTCTGTCGAATGTCCGGGTGAACCTGAGTGGTAATCACATTTCTCATTCGGTTTGTACCACTCAGGATAAGGAGGTTCCAGCTGCTTTTTAGGAGGGACACAGGTTAAGAGTTTGGCCTCCAACAGCTGTGGCAGCAGTTTACCATAGGAAGTGGACATTGGAGTGAACTTCCTCTCTTTCTTACGAGGCTGCCTAGCTGTTTGTGGGGAAGAGGAAGGAGTGGCAAAGTTGATTGCATGCACGACTTCATCCTTCTTCTTGCCGGCAGGCTTTCTGAATGAGACACCAGCTTGGGAAGACTGTGCTATCTTCCCACTGCTCAGTCCCTGCTCTACCCTTTCACCCACAGTGACTATGTCTGAAAAAAGGTTGGAGGTACTGGCTATTACCTTGTCGTAGTATGCTCCAGTCAGTGAATCTATGAACATAGCCACTGTTTCCTTATCCATCAAAGGAGGCTCTATTTGGGCAGCCATTTCCCTCCATCTCTGGGCGTACGCTTTAAAAGGTTCGTCGTTCCTTTTACTTAGAGTCCTGAGATCTGACCTGTCAGGGGTCAGATCAATGTTGTATCGGTAACGACGAAGAAAAGCGTCAGCCAGTTGCTTCCAGCTCTGGACCTGCCCTCTTTCCAGCTGCATATACCAATTGAGAGTTGTGTCTGCCAGACTCTCGTGGAAGCAGTGGATCAGGAGTTTCTCGTTCTCAGCGTGTGCGGCCATCTTACGACAATACATCATAAGATGGTTCTTTGGGCAGGTCATCCCGGCGTACTTGGGGAAGTCTGGGATTTTGAATTTGGGAGGGAAGTGGATATTTTTTACCAGGCACATGTCCGCCACCTCCTTGACGTCAAAATTGTGTCCCTCCACCGCCTTCAGCCTTTCCTCTAGGGCGAAGATTTGTTGTTTGGATACCTCTGGGGTGAGGATGCGTGCAGTCTTAGCATCCTTTCCGTCGTAGAAGTATTCTTCCTCTTCTTCCTCTTCGTGGCGAGAGGCGTGCTCCGTTTGAGCTTCGCCCTTGTTTTGACCCTGGCGCACAACCTCCATCAGTTGGGCCACTTGCTCGCGGAGGGTATTGACCTCTGCAGTGAGCTTTCGGTTTTGTTCTTCCAGGTTCTCCATTGCTCTGGCCTTTTGCGCACAAGTTCGGGTGGGGAGAGGACCAGCCACTTTCTAGAATGCCCGGAAGAATTTTATTAATGCATGTTGAGTGTTGAACTAACATGGATATGTTTATGTATGAGAGATCCTGTTTAAATGATGCTAGAATGAGTTTTCACTTTTTATTTTCTCTCTTGGTATTTCTTTACTCGTGGTATGATGTAATATGGATCATATGACTTTGTCAAAATTTTATGAATGTTTTGACATTATTATTTTATTTATTTTGGATTTATTTTTATTTTTATTTTTAGCATTTTATCTCTTTTGTCGGACTGCGTGGCTACTTAGCTTACAAAGAACCTGGAACCAGGCTAGCTAAAAGGCAGACTGTCCAAGATAAAAAAAAAAAGGCTTTATGCGAAAGAATAATATTTAGCGTCATTTATCTCTTCTGTCGGACTGCGTGGCTACTTAGCTTATAAAGAACCTGGAACCAGGCTAGCTAAAAGGCAGGTTGTCCAAGATAAGGGTGTTTATTGCAAAAAATGTTTTTTGTGATTTTTTTGTTGTTTGGTTATGCTATGCAACAGACAAATGAAACAAACAAATGTACACACAATTCGGTCATCCATGAACAGGTGAGAAGTCGTTTTAATTACGAGGTAGGGTTTTCCTGCAGAAAAGTGCTTTGGCGAAGGTAGGTTCTAACTATTCTCACCAAGGCTAAGGCCCCCAAGGTGCCCCCATTATAGGGTCCCCATTCTCCAGCCTTCCGACCATGCTTAGCACTAAGGCCATAGTCAGTCTTTGTGCCAAAAGAGGAAGGTTATCCCCTTGAGTGGTGGTTTCCGATCACACTGGTGGGCACAAGGCCATCACTACAACGAACCGTACCTGCCACCCACTCCCTATGGTTTTCTCACTTGCCCTCGGGTATAGAGGGAACTGTAGTGTGCAAGGGTTTGTGTACAGTTTGTATTTCAAACAATTGCGTAAGTATAAACAGACAACAGTTATTAAAGCCAACCATTAAAACATGTTATAATACAAGGTAGGGTAAAAGCGTAATTTTCTTGGTTTATTTATTTTAAGTTGGTCCATCACTAAATGGGATCAACTCTCTAGGCTTCCCCAGTGGAGTCGCCATCTGTCGCCGCCGTTAAAACGAGGCGGTCAGAGCGACACAATGGTTCTGACTTTCCGACTTTCACATTTTTATTGGTGTAGTTACAACGCCTTTAGGTTGTCCGATAACCGGGCTTAACCTAGGGGCGAGGTTTTCGAAAAGGCGCTCTTGGATTGTCCGTAACCGGGCTAATCCAAGAGCTAGTTTTGAAGGGTTCTTCTAGAGTCGCCACCGACGTTTTTACCGGAAACATCGGAAAAGGGGTTAAAAGGCGTTGGTTTTCGAAAAACCAACTTTGGTCATTATAACCAGAGTTGGGTAAGGGAGTTAGTTACGTGTAAGGGAAGTGTTAGTTCCCTTACGATGCCCCATTCGGGTTCCCTATGATAGGCCAGCTACTTTAAATGAATAAACCGGTGAAAATACGCTTTTACACTTTTATTTGCGGAATTTAAGATTATGACTACAAGACCCTAATATCTATTGCATAATTAAAATTAAAGTGGTAAAGTAGAGAGAGAGAGAGAGTATAGAAACCTTCGAGGCAAGCTTTCTATTAATTCTTTGAAATTAGGGTGCTTTTTGGCAGTCCTTCACTCTTTACAGTGCCAGAATCTCTCGAAAACGCTATATAACACTCTAGAAAACTCTCAGAGACTCCGGAAATGCTTCGGAGGGGATCTAGAAAGAGAATTTGAAGAAAAGTCTAGAGAGAAGGTGGAAGAACTGTGTGAAATGAGGGGAATGGCGCTCCTATTTATAGGGATTCGCGCCTGTCAGGTCGAGACGGCCGTCTCGCCTTACAGAAATGGCGAGACGGCCATCTCGCCAAACGAGACGGCGGTCTCGAATCCGAGACGGCTGTCTCGACCTTAAAAGGCGAGAATCCTTATTTTCATACCAAAAATCCCTCCTATCCTAGTATGGGGCCTAATAGTCTCTCGTAGTGGCTTCTTAGGCTTCATCCATCTTCGAATAGATGGTCTTCTGGTCTTTATTATGAAGCTGGGCAAGATTTGGGGTCTACACAAATGTACACACAATTCGGTCATCCACGAACAGGCGAGAATTCGTTTTAATCACGAGGTAGGGTTTTCCTGCAGAAAAGTGCTTTGGCGAAGGTAGGTTCTAACTGTTCTCACCAAGGCTAAGGCCCCCAAGGTGCCCCCATTATAGGGTCCCCACTCTCCAGCCTTCCGACCATGCTTAGCACTAAGGCCATGGTCAGTCTTTGTGCCAAAAGAGGAAGGTTATCACCTTGAGTGGTGGTTTCCGATCACACTGGTGGGCACAAGGCCATCACTACAGCGAACCGTACCTGCCACCCACTCCCTATGGTTTTCTCACTTGCCCCCGGGTATAAAGGGAACTGTAGTGTGCAAGGGTTTGTGTACAGTTTGTATTTCAAACAATTGCGTAAGTATAAACAAGCAACAATTATTAAAGTCAAGCATTAAAACATGTTATAATACAAGGTAGGTAAAAGCGTAATTTTCTTGGTTTATTTATTTAAAGCTGGCCCATCACTAAATGGGATCAACTCTCTAGGCTTCCCCAGTGGAGTCGCCAACTATCGCCACCGTCAAAACGAGGCGGTCGGAGCAACGCGATGGTTCGGACTTTCCAATTTTTGCGTTTTTATTGGTGTGGTTACAACGCCTTTAGGTTGTCCGATAACCGGGCTGAACCTAGGGGCGACGTTTTCGAAAAGGCGCTCTTGGATTGTCCGATAACCGGGCTAATCCAAGAGCTAATTTTGAAGGGTTCTTTTGGAGTCACCATCGATGTTTTTACCGAAAACATCAGAAAAGGGGTTAAAAGGCGTTGGTTTTCAAAAAACCAACTTTGGTCATTAGAACTAGAGTTGGGTAAGGGAGTTAGTTACGTGTAAAGGAAGTGTTAGTTCCTTTACGACACCCCTTTCGGGTTCCTATGATAGGCCAACTATTTTAAATAATTAAACCGGTGAAAATACGCTTTTACCCTTTATTTTGCAGAATTTTAAAGTTATGAATACATGGCCCTAATATCTATTGCATAATTAAAAATAAAGTGGTAAAGGAGAGAGAGAGAGAGTGTGGAACCTCCGAGGCAAGCTTTCTATTAATTCTTTGAAAATTAGAGTGCTTTTTGGCAGCCCTTCACTCTTTACAGCGCCGGAATCTCTCGAAAATGCTATAAAACACTCTAGAAAACTCTCAGAAACTCCGGAAATGCTTCGAAGGGGTTCTAGAAAGAGAATTTGAAGAAAAGTCTAGAGAGAGAATGGAAGAACCATGGGAAATGAGGGGAATGACGCTCCTATTTATAGGGATTCGCGCCTGTCAGGTCGAGACGGGTCGTCTCGTCTGACAAGGTCGAGACGACCGTCTCGCCAATCGAGACGGCGGTCTCGCCACCTTCGCAAGGCGAGACGGCGGTCTCCAATCCGAGACTGCGGTCTCGACCCTAAAAGGCGGAAACCCTTATTTTCATGCCAAAAATCCCTCCTATCCTAATATGGGGCCTAATAGTCTCTCCTAGTGGCTTCTTAGGCTTCATCCATCTTCGAATAGAAGGTCTTCTGGTCTTTATTATGAGGCTGGGAAAAATTTGGGTTTTACAAGGGTCATATCTTAGGCCATACATTAAAGGATTATCTTTGAATTCTGGGGGCTCCGTCATTCCTTGGGAGTCTGCCCCGAGTCCTTGGTCAGGATGGTAACCATACTTCATCATCATGCGGGCTACCTTCGTATTACCCGGAAGTCTTTTTACATTGGCAATTTCAAACGCTTGAAAAGATGTTTCAAGGGCCTCTTCAGCCGCATCCACATAAGGTTGAGTAGACGGTCCACTAATTAGGATATCATCTTCTGCTTGGACCGTGACCAGTTTGTCATCCACTATGAACTTGACTTTCTAGTGGAGCATTGAAGGTGCTGCCTTAGCGTCGTGAATCCAAGGTCTGCCAAGGAGAAAACTATATGCTGGAGTAATGTCCATCACATGGAAATTGACGTTGAAAATAGTGGTTCCGACTTGGATTGACAGATTGATTTCTGTAAACCCCAAATCTTGCCCGACCTCAAAATAAAGAGCAGAAGACCTCCAATTCGAAGATGGGCAAGTCCTAAAAGGTCCCTAGGATAGACTAATAGGCCCCATATTAGAGTAGGAAGGTTTTTTGTACAAAAAAAATAAGGAATTCCACATGAAAGGTCGAGACTGCCGTCTTGCCATCAGCAAAGGGCGAGACCGCCGTCTCATTCGGCGAGACGACCGTCTCACCACTTGCCATGGCGAGACCGCCTTCCCGTTTGGCGAGATGGCGGTCTCGACCTTGCCAGGTGAGAAGGCCATCCAGACCTGACAGGCGCAAATCCCTTTAAAAGAAGGGCGCTCTCCCCTTCATTTCAGAGGGTTCTTCAATTTTCCCTTCTATCATTTCTTCAAATTCTTCTCCTAGAGCCCCTCCGAAGCATTTCCGGAGTTTTCTGAGTGTTCTTAGAGAGTATTTTATAGCGTTGCGAGAAAGAGCGATCGACGTTGTAGAGCGAAGGACTGCAAAAAGTGCCCTATTCCAAGAATATTAATCAAGAAAGCTTGCTTCATAGGTTTCTTCACTTTCTCCCTCTCTTTTACCGCTTTTTTATTTACATTTATCTATGAATTAGCTGCTAGGGCCATGTAGTCATTACTTTTTAATTCCGCAAATAAAAGGATAAAAGCGTCATTTTAAAGTTTATTTATGAAGTAAACGACCCATCATAGGGAACCCAAAAGTGGTGTTGTGGGGGTGCTAATACCTTCTCTACACGTAACTAACTCCCTTACCCGACTCTGGTTATAATGGCCAAAGTTGGTTCTTTAAACCAATTGTCGCCGCCGTCTTAAAAGACAAGGCGGTCGGAGCGACGCGATGGTTTTTCGACCCTTTTGTTTTTCGCGTTTTTTATAGGTGGTTACAACGCCTTTAGGTTGTCCGATAACTGGGCTAACCTAGGGGCGAGGTTTTCGAAAGGTGTCCTTGGGTTGTCCGATAACCGGGCTAACCCAAGGACTTGTTTATTTCGGGTTCTGTGGAGTCGCCACTGACGTTTTTACTGGAAACATCGGAAAAGGTTTTTAAAAGGCGTTGGTTTTCGAAAACCAACTTTGGTCATTAGAACCAGAGTTGGGTAAGGGAGTTAGTTACGTGGTAAAGGAAGTATTAGTTCCTTTACTACGCCCCTTTTGGGTTCCCTATGACAGGCCAACTTTTTATGTTAATAAATAAACCGAAAAATACTCTTTTGCCCTTTTTATTGTGCGAAATTTAAAGTGATGACTACATGGCCCTAATCTATTGCATAATTAAAATTAAAGCGTTAAAAGTAGAGAGGGAGAAATTAAACCTCCGAAGCAAGCTTTGTTTTATATTTCTCTTTGAAAAGAGGGTGCTTTTTGGCAGCCCTTCACTCTACAAGACGTCGGAAACTCTTCTAGACGCCGAAAAAAGCTCTCAAAGACACTCAGAAACTCTGGAAATGCGTCAGAGGGATTCTAGAGAGAAGTTTTTAGAGAGAAGGCAGAGCTAATGCTTGAGGTGTGTGGAAATGAGGGGGGGAGGACCCCTATTTATAGGTTTTCGTGCTGTCAGGTGGCGAGACCGGCGGTCTCGTCTGATAGGGTTGAGACCGCCGTCTTGTCCAACGAGACCGCCGTCTCGCCCTATCAAACGCGACGAGACCACCGTCTGGGAAGCGAGACCGCCATCTCGCCCTTCGCAGGTGGCGAGACGAAGGTCTAGGAAATCCAGACGGCGGTCTCGTCCCAACAAGGCGAGAAAACTTATTTTTTTGCACAGAAACTCCCTCCTATCCTAGTATGGGGCCTAATAGTCTCTCCTAATGGCTTGTTAGGCTCTGTCCATCTTCAAATAGGAGGTCTCCTGGTCTTTTATTTGGAGGTCGGGCAAGATTTGGGGTCTACAGTTGCCCCCCCTTTACCTGACTAGTCAACTGTTGGTCTGTTGTGCCAGACAGATTGACAGGAAGGTAAAGGAGTTGACCCTCTTGCCCGGTTGCCCTTCAGATGTTCCGTCTATGCGGCGGGTGATCTTCTGGGGAAAATTGTGTATTCGTGCACTTCCGGGATACTCCTTCTGACGGTAGTCGATCCCTTCGGTGGACACGTGGTAAAACCTCAGGATACTCCTTCTGACGGTAGCCGATCCTTCGGTTGATGGGTATGAACCCCCCATCAGGCTGGTAGTTGCAGTCCGTTGTGTGGGACTGGATGGGTATGAACCCCCCATCAGGCTGGTACGGTCCGCTGTGTAGGACCAGATGGGTATGAACCCCCCATCATGGTGGTACAGTCCGTTGTGCGGGACTGGATGGGTATGAACCCCGCATCAGGGTGGTAGTGCGACTTACTAATCCGGCTCGAGCGCAGATCAGGCGCAACGCGTGCGCAGGTTGATAGGTATAAACCCCCTATCAGGCTAGTACAGTCTGCTGCGTAGGACTGGTGGTAGTGGCAGCTTACTGCTCGGGTAGCTCATGCACCGGTTGGGCACTCCTTGTGTGCTGGTTGATAGGTACAAACCCCCTATCAGGCTGGTATAGTCCGATGCGTAGGACTGGTGGTGGTGGCGGCTTACTGCTCGGGTAGCTCATGCGCCGTTCTGTTGAGATGTGTTCTTTCGTCGTTGATTTGGTCGTCCGGTCTGCGCCGGGGATTTTGTTGGTGTTCATCCAGCTATGTTGGTTTACTGGGGGATTCTTTGTTTTGATCCTTTTGATAGTGGTCATCCGACTTTGCTAGTTGTCGGAGATTTTTTATGAGTGCCTCTTAGGTAGGTAGGAATCCTCTGGGGATTTGTTGATCTGAGTGATGCCTCTTGAGTAGGCGGATATCCTATTCAGTTTCTGGTAATGCCTCTGAGTAGGCAGACGCTTCATCGGAAGTGAAGACTTTTGGTTTCATTTGTTTTGCCTCTGACTAGGCTGATATGGGGATACTGGCTCTTGCATGCTTGCCAGGTCTTGCCTATGCATAGGCAAATGACATTCTGAGGATGAATATGAAGTTTTGCCTTTGCAATAGGCTCATTGGGATGATCTTTCTTTTTTATTGATCCACCGGGGAATTGGTTGTCTTCCCGGGGATCTAATTTTGATTTGCCCTTTGAGGGAATGGAGTTTTGACTCCTTGTTGGATGAGATGGCTTCGCCGATACTCTTGTTTCATTGGGATTTCCGATTCTTTCTTTTTCGTTGATTTTCCCTTTTCTATAGTGACCCAGTTAGGGATTTTATTGATTGCCTAAAAGTTAGGATTGATTTCGCCTTTTTTTTCGCGATTTATCTTTTTTTTTATCGCGATTTTGAAATCTGGCTTTTTTATGGGGATAATGCGTAAGCCTTTTTACTTTTTAGTCTCTTTTTATTACGTTGGCTTTTTTTCTTCTTTTTTGGGCGGTCCATTAGGGATGACGTTTTATTTCTTTAGTGATCCACCAGGGAATTAGTTGACTTCCTGGGGATCTAATTTTTCTTTTCTAGGAATGGAGTCTTGGCTCCTTGATTGATGTTGATGCGAGCTATACTTGTGAAGCTCTTATTCCACTGGGGGATGGGAATTTCTGATTCCTTTTTGTAGAATTTTTTGGAGATCCACTTAAAGATTTTTATTCGGCCTGCTCTGTTGTTGCCTTTTCTTTTGGACATCCTCTGGGGATGCAAGGGTTTTCTCTTTTTTCTTTTTGTTGAGCCCTTGATGGTTTGGACTCTTTTGACTGTTGATGATGATGGGCTCTTGAAGCCTTTATTCTCCATTGGGGAGTGTGGAGGAGACTTTGGGTGAGTGTGCTCGATGACTCATGTGATGGCGGTGCTGAGCCATGGGGTAATTTTTTGTGTTGCCTTCAGAGTGGGCAGGGATCTTCTTGGGGATGACTAGGCCTTTCCATCGGCTTTTCTTTTATGATGTCTGATGATTGTGCCCTCTTTTATTGGGTGATGATTGGAGCTTTGGCTTCTAGAAGCTTCTTATGACAACTCGCTCTTCTTTCTTGAGGGAGAGCAATGTTTGGAGACTTATTACTTTCTTGTACCTTCTTTTCTGGGAAGAAGGATGGTAGCTAGAGCTCTTGATTTTCAGAAGCTCTTATTCTGTTGAGTCGCTTGATTGACGACTTGCTCCGTTTTCTTGAGGGCATTATTTGGAGACTCAGTCTCAGTGATCCTGTTTTCAATCACAACACATGGAGCTAGTCTCCTTATATGCATGAATGCTTTTCATTTTTGTTATTTATCTGAAGTAATTTTTATTTCTTTCATTTTTTACATTGACAAAGTCGTTTTGTGCGACTACTTGTGTGTGGATGCCCTAAATGCAATCTATTCTTTTTTATTGATGCATCTGGAAAAGTGACTGGCATTCTCCTGCTGGACTTTTTATGATTATGATGAAGGGCCCCTCTCTTTTATTCATTTTTTGGTTTATCCCTATCTTTTGCCTAGACCGCCCTTTTTGGGGTTTTCGATCTAGCGGGCTGCCTTAATTTTTGCCTAGGATATCTTAGCGGCCTTTTTCCTTTTTATGAGTGCCCTAACTTTTGCCTAGACCGCCCTTTGCGGGTTTTCGATCTAGCGGGCTACCCTAACTTTTGCCTAAGAATCTCCTAGCAGGGATTATTCTTTTTATTGTCATTTTTTCTTTCTCTTCTCTTTTTTGAGAGATAGGAGCCTATCATATGCATGCAATGTTTGCGATATGCATCCTATAATGCTATTTGAATTAATATTTCAAAAGGATTAATCAAATGTGTTTTTTCTTCTGATGAGCTTCAGACGTTATGTGCCTTCATCGACGGGATAGATTGTACCCATTTTGCCGTCTTGATTTTTTCATGACCGAAGAATGATTGTGCTAATTGTAGAGCGACTTGCCATGTTAGTGCGCCCCTCCCTTTCCTTGGGGATGTCGATCCTTCTATTGATTACTATCTCCACATTTCCCTACTAATTACTAGAATGTTGTAGTAAGGGTCAAGATAAGAGAAAGAAGAGGATATTTAATTCAAAGGCTTGTGTTTTAGAATTGTTTATTTTGACAAAAAATGGTTTTTGTAAGCACGGCTAGCCAAGGTTGGTGAGAGTGTTTAGGCTAGTTTAAACAACGTTTTGTTTATGAAGTGACATCTTATTCTATGGCGCTTGCTATGACTGATTGACTTCCCTAGTCTGCCCTTTGGATTTTCAGCTTAGGATGTTGTGTTTTGTTTTGTCATAACTTTTGTCTAGTTTTTTTTTTCTTGCTTTGGGAAACCTAGTGGACTTTATTTTTGTAACCCTAGTATTTTCCTAGGCTACCCTTTATGGTTGTTCGGGTTTCCTCGCGGGTTTACCCTAACTTTTGTGTAGCCCCCTTGGTGGGTTTCCTACCGGGTATCTTGCCTCTATGTTTTTGGCCTTTAGCTTTTATGGGCTTCTTTTGATTTTTGTTTTCTTTTTGCACAACATTGGCGAAACACGACTTTACTTATGACGAGGTAAAACTTTATTTTGTGCTTCTAGTCAATCAGTGGTGATGAATTTGACTTTTATTTTGGTCAATGGCGCAGTTTGATTACTTTGATGCATTTTGAAAATGTTTGCTTAAACATGGTCATTAATGAGGTTTAGACATTTATAGCAAGAAGAGAAGCAGATAGTAAGAATGACATTCTTTGTAATTAATAGGGAAATGTGTGCCCTACAATGCTCGGGGGTCGGGCTGGCCCCGAGGAGTAATCTCTAATAGTCATTGGATTTACAAACCCTAAGAATAAGAAGGAGAACACCTAATGACTAAAGTCGCTTTTGACGCTTGAACCCCTCTGTTTGGGAAAATCTGATTCGAGGTGCGGAGGGGAGACTTCCCTTTTCTCCATGTAGCTTGATCCTTTGTAGGGTCATGCCCTAGGCCATGCTTTAAAGGATTGTCTTTAAAATCTGGTGCTCCCTTATTCCTTGAGAGTTTCTAATGAGCCCTTGGTTTGGGCGGCATCCATATTTCCTCATCATGTGGGTCACCTTCATATTGTTGGGAAAGTCTTTTCATATTGGCAAAAGATATTTCAAAGGTCCTCTTCTGCCGCATCCATTCAAGGTAGGGCAGACGATTTGTTGATCTGAATGTCGTCTCTAGCTCGAACCGTGACCAACTTGTCGCCTACCGTGAGTTTGTCTCTTTGGCGGAGCGTTGAGAGAACTGCCTTAGCGTCGTGAATCCAAAGTCTCTTCAATTTCCTCTTTGGATTATGTTTTTCTTCGGTCTTTTTATTTTTTCTTTATTTGTAGGAGTGTTTGTCTTATAGCTCCTGGGGGTGTAGATTCTTTCACTTCTAATTTTGCCCCCGAATGTTGGCTATGCTGGAGATATCTTCATTGATGGAAGATGTTTCTGCGTATCTCAATGGTACGACTTTATTTGGTTCGAGACATAAATGTAACGGCATCCTTGCCCCCTCTTCCTTATTAACTTGGATATCCAATGGTTGAGGCTTGTTATCCTCCTTGGGCGGATCAACCATTGGAGAGAACTTGATGACGAAAGGCTTACTCTCCATTTTATTCCGATTCATGGGAAGCACATCAATTAATCCTTTCTTTTTATTATCTTATTATTATTAAAGTGAGAATGAATGAATGCAATTTTTGAAGAGGTGATGAAAACAAACAATTTTATTTATTTCATTCAGACAGTGTACATTCCTCAATGCAATGTTTCAAAGTACATTTTTTTTATTGTTATTATTTTTTTTTGAATAAAAAGAGGAGAAGCCTAAATGAACCCATAGCGGGTTAGAATTTCTATTTCTTTTTGACTTCTCGTGCATGGCTTGTGAATGCCCTAATCCTCTTTTCATGGTATTGAGGAATGTCCACTTCTTCGATTGTCTATTATTAGATGCATGTTATGAGGATGAAGTTTGGGTGGATGCATGTATGCAAGTGTTTGTTTTTCCTAAACATTATCATGTTTTATTTTCTAACATGATGTATGATAGTGTTTGGGATTTTTGTGTTTTTTTTTGTATGCGGATGAGGGCATGAAGAATACCAGCCACTTTCTAGAATGCAAAAGATTTTTATTGTTTAAAACAAATGATTTATGAGATGGATATTCCTTAAGACAATGACTTAGGTATCCTCCTTAAAGCTTATGCTTTGTGGGGTACCATACCCACCTTGGTGTAATGGTTCCTTCCCCATCACAGACTTGACAAGTATAATGGGAATCACCATCACACCTTAGTACACTTGTTCCTTCCTTGTCGCGAAGGTCACAAATGTGCTCGGGGCCTCTTTCGCCATTGTCTTAGGGATATCTAGTGGTCCCTAGAATGAGTGTATCTATGCATGCACCAGTATAAAAGGGCAGCAGATGTTCAAAGTGGCATAACTTTTGACTGGGATGTCCGATTTAGACGCACAATATATCAAATCGAAGAGAAAAGGGTGAAGAACAAGGTTGCAAATACCCAAAGGGGATTTGGCCTGGTAAATTTCCCAAAAAATGCTTCTAAGACCCACTTTTCAGGGGTTTATTGAAATGATGTGTATGCAGACTCTCCTTATGCATTTAGTTTCTCTTTTGGTTTTTCCACTTATGACATGATGTGATATGAATGATACGACTCTGTCAAAATTATTTTTATAAATGTTTTGATTTTGTTATTATTATTTTATTTATCTTGGATTTTATTTTTTAGCCTTTTATCTCTTCTGTCGGAACTGCGTGACTACTTAGCTTACAAAGAACCTGAAACCAGGCTAGCTAAAAGGCAGACTGTCCTAGATAAAATATGGCTTTATGCGAAAGAATAATTAGCGTCCCTTATCTCTTCTGTCAGAACTGCGTGACTACTTAGCTTACAAAGAACCTGAAACCAGGCTAGCTAAAAGGCAGACTGTCCGAGATAAGGGTGTTTATTTGTGAAGAATATTTTTTGGTTTTTGTTTTGTTGTTTGTTTATGCTATGCAACATACAAATGCAACAATCAAATGCACACACAATTCGATCATCCCCGAACCGGCGAGATTTCGTTTTTATCACGAGGTAGGGTTTTCCTGCAGAAAAGTGCATTGGGCAGTGTTGGTTCTAACTGTTCTCACCAGGCTAAGGCCCCCAAGGTGCCCCCATTATAGGGTCCCCACTCTCCAGCCGTCTGACCATGCTTAGCACTAAGGCCATAGTCAGTCTTATTTCCAAAAGAGGAAGGTTATCACCTTGAGTGGTGGTTTCCGATCACACTGGTGGGCTCAAGGCCCTCACTACAGCGAACCGTACCTGCCACCCACTCCCTATGGTTATCTCACTTGCCCCTGGGTATAGGGGGAACTGTTGTGTGCAAGGGATTGTGTGCAGTTTATATTTCAAGCAATTTGCGCAAGTATAAACAAACAACAATTTATTAAAGCCAAACATTAAAACATGTTATAAATACAAGTTAAGGGCAAAAGTGTTATTTTCTTGGTTTATTTAAGCCGGCCCATCACTAAATGGGATCAACTCTCGAAGATCATCCCCAGTGAAGTCGCCATCTGTCGCCGCCGTCTTAAAAGACAAGGCGGTCGGAGCGACGCGATGGTTTTTCGACCCTTTTGTTTTTTGCGTTTTTTATAGGTGGTTACAACGCCTTTAGGCTGTCCGATACCGGGCTAACCTAGGGGCGAGGTTTTCGAAAGGTGTCCTTGGGTTGTCCGATAACCGGGCTAACCCAAGGACTTGTTTATTTCGGGTTCTGTGGAGTCGCCACCGACGTTTTTACCGGAAACATCGGAAAAGGTTTTTAAAAGGCGTTGGTTTTCGAAAACCAACTTTGGTCATTAGAACCAAAGTTGGGTAAGGGAGTTAGTTACGTGGTAAAGGAAGTATTAGTTCCTTTACTACGCCCCTTTCGGGTTCCCTATGACAGGCCAGCTTTTTATGTTAATAAATAAACCAGAAAATACTCTTTTGCCCTTTTTATTGTGCGGAATTTAAAGTGATGACTACATGGCCCTAATCTAATGCATAATTAAAATTAAAGCATTAAAAGTAGAGAGGGAGAAATTAAACCTCCGAAGCAAGCTTTGTTTTATATTTCTCTTTGAAAAGAGGGTGCTTTTTGGCAGCCCTTCACTCTACAAGACGTCGGAAACTCTTCTAGACGCCGAAAAAAGCTCTCAAAGACACTCAGAAACTCTGGAAATGTGTCAGAGGGATTCTAGAGAGAAGGTTTTAGAGAGAACGCAGAGCTAATGCTTGAGGTGTGTGGAAATGAGGGGGGGAGGACCCCTATTTATAGGTTTTCGCGCTGTCAGGTGGTGAGACCGGCGGTCTCGTCTGACAGGGTCGAGACCACCGTCTCGTCGAACGAGACCGCCGTCTCGCCCTGTCAAACACGGCGAGACCGCCGTCTGGGGAAGCGAGACCGCCGTTTGGGGAAGGAAGACCGCCGTCTCGCCCTTCGCAGGTGGCGAGACGGCGGTCTGGGAAATCCAGACGGCGGTCTTGTCCCAACAAGGCGAGAAAACTTATTTTTTTGCACAGAAACTCCCTCCTATCCTAGTATGGGGCCTAATAGTCTCTCCTAATGGCTTGTTAGGCTTTGTCCATCTTCAAATAGGAGGTCTCCTGGTCTTTTATTTGGAGGCCGGACAAGATTTGGGGTCTACACCAATGCCTTGTTTTTTCCTTTTCCGATGTTTTCGATAAAAACATCGGTGGCGACTCCATAAGAACCCTTTTCGAAAACCTCGCCTCTAGGTCCAGCCCGGTTATCGGACAACGTAAGGGTGTTGTAACGTCACATTTTAAAACGCGAAGTGGAAGTTGGAATTGTTAGAATCGCGCAGCGGAATGATCGCGTGGTCGGACAAAAACCAAGAGGGGGGTGAATTGGTTTCTTAATAAAAATTAGGCTTTCAAAATTTTCCCAAAATTTTACTGATTAAAAACTGTGTAAATGTAAATAGAGAAAGGGATAGAGTCTTACACAGGAGATTTATACTGGTTCGGATCAAAAGACCCTACGTCCAGTTGCTAATCACTCAAACAGAGGATTAACGCTGTCACTATAAACAAGTTGTTACAACAGATTACAATTGACAAGATAAAGATAAAGATAACACCTCTCTTGAAAACCACAAGAGATGAAGAACAGCTTTCCCCAGAGACGGCACAACACACAATCCACTAAGAACTCCACTTAGTGATTCTTATCGCTTCTAGCCCACACCAGGTTCGGAAAGCCCCTTTCCTTACAACAAACAGTTCTCTGGCACTCACAAGCACTTAACTTTTGTATGGAAAAGGTTGTTCTTATTTTTCTGAGTGCCAAAGGAGAGTTTAAGTAGGGAAATTAGGGTTTAGGATTTGGGGATTTCGAAACTAGGGTTCTTGGTAATTGGGTTTTCGAAAATAGGGTTTGTTTGAAGTTTAAAATCAGAAACAGATCGGAATAATCGATTATTTGGAGTAATAATCGATTAAAACAGAAGCCAAATACGTCGGAACCCAATACTCTCTGGTTTAATCAATTATTTGGTGAAATAATCGATTATCTGTACAGAACTGTATGGAATAATCAATTATTTTGCTGTTTAATCGATTAAAGCAGTGAGTTTGTACAGAAAATGGTTTTCTCACTGTTTTAATCGATTATTTACCTATTTAATCGATTAAGGCCGAGCCTGAATGATAAATTTGAGCTTTTTGAAGCTTCTAAGTTACAGACTATGTACCGGCTATCTTAGATTCTATAATTATAGACTCAATCAAACTAAAACAGAGTTATTACAATACAAAAATCATCAATCTTCAATCTTCAATACTCTAAGTCTTTAAGCTCTTGGATCATCATCAAAATCAACATTCTTCATGATCATTATTTGCAACATCAAGTCCTTAAATGTTCAACAATCTCCCCCTTTTTGATGATGATCAAAATTGTCTTTTTAAAGCCCTTGTAATAACCTGTTTTATCTGTCATACTAACAAACACATTAAACATACCAGATAAAATTTAAAATTGAATATAGGCTTTAAATTTTTCTCCCCCTATTTTGATTATAATCAAAAAGAACTCTGAAAGAACAAACATTAGATCTCCCCCTCAAAATATGCATAATTTAGAAAAAGCTCCCCCTTAATCATAGCATGAAAGAAGCATCATATTTTATTTCATAATCATTCATCCATTACAACATCAAGACAATAACAAAAGAAAATACATAACAGAATTTAAAATTCTTCACTATCATGATCATTAAAGTGTGCATCAAATCTATTCTCTAAACGACACACTTTATCATCTACATCTGATATACGGCGAATTAACTCCTCATGCCGTACACCAGAAAGAGTGAAGAATGATTGCATCCTTTGATTCATGTCAGATAACATATCTTCCATGGATTGTCTTGTTTCTTGATGCGAAGAGGATGTTCCAACACTTTGGATTTGGGTAGAGGGAAACTCAGCTGCTGGAGGCATATCTTCATCAGAGTCTTCAATTGCATCACCTTGATTTTGGACGTCATCTTTGTGAACATAGATGTCATTTACCCGCACCATTTGGAGATGAATCAATGTGCTGTCTAGCATGCGGTTCAAGTTATTAGTTCGGACAACTTGTTCACCTTCGACATTGACTCCTTTATATTCAAGAATTCGGGATACAAGAAGAGCATATGGAATTTTGAATGTTGGATGACGTTTGGCCTTTAACATTGTCATTGTGACAAGAACACCCCAATCTAAAGGTTCATTATTCATTATGGCATAAATAATGCGAAGATCAATAGAAGAGCATTGGGCATGATTTGTGGCCCGGGACATAAAATCCAGACAAGCAAATGAAGAATCATGCGTTCTTCCTTCTTCAAAGGTCCAAGCATGAAGAATACGCCCAATCTCCATAGAGGGATTCCGCGAAAAGATCGATAAGCTAAGAACCTATCAAAGTCATCTAGCTCACCATAAACGTTAATAGCATCTTCTCTAATGGGGAAGTGGGCAACGTTTTCCCAAATATCATCATCTAGAATTATGGTAACCCCTTTTACACGGGATGTAGCAATTTGATCCCTAAACTTAAATCTAGAATAGAATACCCTAACTAAGTCGGGATAGTATGTACCTTGCATTTGGATAAATGGGAGAACTCCTTGAAATTCAAGAAGATTAGGAAAGTTAAATCCTCTTTGAATGAATTGCTCACCAATTAGGAATTTAGGAGAAATGACCGCACGTTCCTTCCAGTACATCAGAAATTCCTGTTGATCTTCCGTATCAGAAATCCATCCTTCAACAGAATTAGGACTGGAATGAGAAGAAGGTGCAGATCTTCTTCTTGTAGGAATCTCGTGGCGAGAGGATGAGGCCATTTGAAAGAATAGATGAAGTATGAAGAAGATTTGGAGACAAGTGAGGGAATAATGAGGCAAAGAGAGTATAGATTGCAAGAAAAACTTGATTGCAAGAGTTAGAAGTGAGTATAATTGAACTAGAGGTCTCTATATATAGGGAAAATACTTCCAATGGTCATATAGAAGAGATTCCATGGCAAAATATCCGTTGACATCGGCTAGGAGGCAAGACTGGTCGCATTTAATCGATTATATCTCAAAATAATCAATTATCTCTATATCAGACAGCTTTAATCGATTATTTGAGGCATTTAATCGATTATTTCACGAAATAATCGATTATTCCAGAGGAGAATACCCTGTTTTGGACGTTTTGAGGGAAAATAATCGATTATCACTTCCGATGAATCGATTATTCCGGAGGCTATATCAAGTTTTTGAGATTTATATGCATAATAACCTATGAACATGCTACACCACGAATTTTAACATAACAATCATCCAGAAACAGTCAAATTAAGCAGATTTTAAGCTATTTCTAATATCCCTAAGTCTCTTCTAAGATCATAGACTCTATCCTTGGGTAGAGGCTTAGTAAATATATCTGTTAATTGACGTTTAATGTCTACATACTCTATTTTGCAGTTTCCTTTGCTGATATGATCTCTTAAAAAGTGATGTCTAATCTCAATATGTTTAGTCCTAGAGTGCATTACTGGATTCTTAGTTAGATTGATTGCACTCGTATTATCACACATTAATGGAATGTCATTTAAATATATGCTATAATCCTCTAATTGTTGTTTCATCCACGGAATTTGAGCACAACAACTACCAGCGGCAATATATTCAGACTTCAAGTGGTAGATAAAGCAATACATGCCTGTTTCTTGGAATGCCAAGATATTAAGGATGAACCTAACAAATGACATGTCCCACTAGTGCTTTTCCTATCAATTTTACATCCACCATAATCGGCATCAGAATATCCTAATAAACTAATACAAGCATCGAGCCGGATACCACAAGCCAAACCCAGTAGTTCCTTTTAAGTATTTTAAAATATGTTTTATCTGCAATTAGGTGAGATTCTTTAGGACAAGCCTGAAATCTAGCACACACACAGACGTAATGCATAATATCGGGTCTACTAGCGAGTTAAGTATAATAGTGATCCTATCATACCTCTATACATAGTTTGATTAACTTCCAAACCTGATTCATCCTTGTCTAAATAGCATGAAGTTCCCATGGGTGTGTTGGCTTCTTTTGAGGTGTCCATACCAAACTTTTTGAGAATCTCTTTGCAGTATTTGGTTTGAGAGATGAAATTGCCATCTTTAAGTTGCTTGATTTGTAGTCCAAGGAAGAATGTCAGTTCTCCCATCATAGACATTTCAAACTCTCCCTGCATAATCTTAGCAAATTCTACACATAACGAATTATCAGTTGATCCAAAAATTATATCATCAACATATACCTGGACCAATAAGATATGTTCTTTAACTTTCTTTATAAACAGTGTAGAATCAATTTTTCCTCTTGAAAAATCATTTGCAGTTAGGAAACTACTTAATCTTTCATACCAAGATCTAGGAGCTTGTTTCAACCCATATAAAGCTTTCTTTAATTTGAAAATATGATTAGGATAATTAAAATCTTCAAATCCAGGGGGTTGCTCTACATACACTTCTTCTTTAATAAAACCATTTAAAAATGCACTTTTAACATCCATTTGATATAATTTAAATTTCATCATAGATGCATAAGCAAGAAGTAGGCGTATAGCCTCTAACCTGGCAACAGGAGCATAAGTTTCATCATAATCTATACCTTCCTCCTGACAATACCCTTTTGCAACAAGTCTGGCTTTATTCTTTGTTATGTTTCCATCTTCATCAAGCTTATTTCTGAATACCCATTTAGTTCCAATAACCTGATGTGACTCTTCTCTTGGTATTAATTCCCAGACTTGATTCCTTTCAAATTGGTTAAGTTCTTCTTGCATGGCTATGCACCATTGATCATCTTTAAGTGCTTCCTCAATGTTTTTAGCTTCAATCTGTGACACAAAAGCAACAGACATACAGAAATTTGTCATATTTCTAGTTCTTACCCCTTTTGAGATATCACCTATGATATTGTCCATTGAGAGTCCTCTAGGTGATTGCCATTCCTTTGCTAATTGAGGAGTTTGAGAAGGCTCATTATCTTCTAAATACAGTTCATCAAGAGCCTCCCTTATATATTCATCATCACCTTGAATCCTTTGTCACACAATTGGCTTATGCTAAGAAGGTTATGCTTTAGTCCATCAACAAGAAGCACATCCTTAATCTCCAATGTGTTTGCACCACCTATGTTTCCAATTCCGAGAATCTTTCCTTTGTTGTTATCCCCATAAGTCACATATCCTTGTTCTTTGGCTTTGAAACTTACAAATTTCGTTTTATCTCCAGTCATATGTTTTGAGCATCCACTATCAAGATACCACATAGACTTCTTTGATTTGGAAGTTTCCTACAAAACAAGAACATAGTAAACTTAGGTCCCCATAACTTTTGGGTCCTTCGGGTTAGAGACAAACAAATTTATTTAACGATTGGAACCCAAATATATTTTCCTTTAGGAACACCAAAATGTTTAATTTTACACCTATTTGAAGTGTGACCTTGTTTCATACAATAGAAGCATGCATTTGAAGTAGTTTTAGAACAAGATACATTATTAACATGACATGCTCTAGTTCCTTTTTCTACCCATACTCTTTTCTTTTTAGTTTTACTCTTTTTCAAAGGAACTCTTTGATTTACATTATTTTGAGCAATTCCCATTTCATGCTTCTTAAGATCATCAATTTCTTTTTCGGCTTTGTCAAGCAAATGGTTAAGAATATCTATGTCATATTCATGCTCTTTACAATTTGCACATGCTAAGTCCTTAACTTCATCTAAGCATACAATTTTCGTATTGGCTACCTCCTTTTCTTCTAAACATGCAATTTTCATTTTTAATGACTCATTTTCCTTTTCGGATCTTCTTAGGTTCTTCTTTACAACTTTATATTCATCTCTCAAATTCTTAAAAGCAATAAATAATTCATTGTAAGCATTTTGCAATTCATCATGGTCATTTTCATCACTAGAAGATGAGTCGGAATCACTAACCTCAAAGTCGGAAGAAATGATGTCATTTGCCAACAAGAAAATGTTAGCTTCTATTTCTGAGTCACTTGATTCCTCAATTGAGTCACTATCATCGGTTCCTTCATAAGTTACTCTTAGTTTTTCCCACATCTCTTGAGCACTCTTACAAGTGGATATTCTGTAAAACTCATCAAGGGTTAAAGCAGATGAAATTATATTTCTAGCCCAAACATCATATTGGGCTTTCCTATTTTCTTCATTCGACCATCTAGAAAATTGTTTTGGTACTTCTACTCCATTTTCAAAAACTTTAGGAATAAAAGGATCGTTTAAAATAGCGTCCCAGATGCCTCTATCAACAGACTCTAAAAATATTTGCATACGTACCTTCCAGAAAGGATAATTTTGACCCGCAAAAAGTGGGGGTCTGTTGATAGATGCACCTTCGGCAAAAGTTTGATTTTGTCCGGCCATTTTCGAAAATTTGAATGACTATCAAAGCAAGCTCTGATACCACTTGTTAGAATCGCGCAGCGGAATGATCGCGTGGTCGGACAAAAACCAAGAGGGGGGGTGAATTGGTTTCTTAATAAAAATTAGGTTTTCAAAATTTTCCCCAAATTTTACCGATTAAAAACTGTGTAAATGTAAATAGAGAAAGGGATAGAGTCTTACACAGGAGATTTATACTGGTTCGGATCAAAAGACCCTACGTCCAGTTGCTAATCACTCAAACAGAGGATTAACACTGTCACTATAAACAAGTTGTTACAACAGATTACAATTGACAAGATAAAGATAAAGATAACACCTCTCTTGAAACCCACAAGAGATGAAGAACAGCTTTCCCCATAGACGACACAGACACACAATCCACTAAGAACTCCACTTAGTGATTCTTATCGCTTCTAGCCCACACCAGGTTCAGAAAGCCCCCTTTCCTTGCAATAAACAGTTCTCTGGCACTCACAGCACTTAACTTTTGTATGGAAAAGGTTGTTCTTATTTTTCTGAGTGCCAAAGGAGAGTTTAAGTAGGGAAATTAGGGTTTAGGATTTGGGGATTTCGAAACTAGGGTTCTTGGTAATTGGGTTTTCGAAAATAGGGTTTGTTTGAAGTTTAAAATCGAAACAGATTGAATAATCGATTATTTGGAGTAATAATCGATTAAAACAGAGCCAAATACGTCGAACCCAATACTCTCCGGTTTAATCGATTATTTGGTGAAATAATCGATTATCTCAGTACTGAATCATACTGAATAATCGATTATTTTGCTGTTTAATCGATTAAAGCAGTGAGTTTGTACAGAAAATGGTTTTCTCACTATTTTAATCGATTATTTACCTATTTAATCGATTAAAGCCGAGCCTGAATGATAAATTTGAGCTTTTTGAAGCTTCTAAGTTACAGACTATGTACCAGCTATCTTAGATTCTATAATTACAGACTCAATCAAACTAAAACAGAGTTATTACAATACAGAAATCATCAATCTTCAATCTTCAATACTCTAAGTCTTTAAGCTCTTGGATCATCATCAAAATCAACATTCTTCATGATCATTATTTGCAACATCAAGTCCTTGAATGTTCAACAGGAATACCATCACGTCGCTCCGACCCCCTCTTTTGACGGTAGCGATAGATGGCGACTCCACTGGGGCAAGTGAGAAATCCATAGGGACTTTTGAAATGCAAACTGTAAACAAACCCTTGCACACAACAGTTCCCTCTATACCTGGGGGCAAGTGAGAAATCCATAGGGAGTGGGTGGCAGGTACGGTTTGTTGTAGTGAGGGCCATGAGCCCACCGGTATGATCGAAAACCACCACTCAAGGTGATAACCTTCCTCTTTTGGCACAAAGACTGACTACGACCTTAGTGCCAAGCATGGTCGGAAGGCTAGAGACTGGGGACCCAATAATGGGGGCACCTTGGGGGCCTGACCTTGGTGAGAACAGTTAGAACCTACCTTTTCCAATGCACTTTTCTGCAGGAAAACCCTACCTCGTAATCCAAATGCCATCCTACCTGTTCACGAATGAGTAAATTGTGTGTGCATTTGTTTGTTGCATTTGATTGCATAGCATAACCATACAACAGATAAAAAAGGGAAACCACAAAAATATCTTCACAATAAACACCCTTATCTCAGACAGTTTGCCTTTTAGCTAGCCTGGTTTCAGGTTCTTTGTAAGCTAAGTAGCCACGCAGTCCGACAGAAGAGGTAAGGGACGTTAAAATTATTCTTTCGCAAGAAAACATTTTATCTCGGACAGTCTGCCTTTTAGCTAGCCTGGTTTCAAGTTTTTGGTAAGCTAAGTAGCCACGTAGTCCGACAGAAGAGATAAAAGGCTAAAAAATCAAATAAAAACCCAATCAAATAAAATGGGACCTTGTTCACAAACATTAAATTCATAAAGCATCCATATAAGTAGTTTATTTTAAAAAAATATATACAACAAATACTATCATGTATCATGTAGAAATGAAACATGATAACGTTTAGGAAAAAACAAACACTCGCATGCATACCCACAATAAACATCATATTCATAGCATGCATTTTGGTTTTTAGAAAAATGGAGGGGACTAGTAGACAATTGAAGAAAGTGGACATTCCCCGATACCATGCTGAGAAATTGGAACGACTTTGCGCATTGATGCCACCAAAGGTCCGCTCCGACTTTGAAAAATCCTACGGACGAATTCTCGACTTGCTGAAGATTTGTGTCGATCCTATTTTTATCAAGATTCTAGTTCATTTTTGGAACTCTAGTCTGCACTGCTTTGAATTCTTGCAGTTCGATATGGTGCCTACTTTGGAGGAGTATGAGATTATGTTAAAATGGCCCAATTGAGCCGAGGTCCATATCCCCCACGGGGCATATACTCCTGCAGCACAAGTTGCTGCCATCATCCGATTGCCATCTCGGTAGACTAAGCTGATAGCAAAAGGGAATGTCCAGGTTGGAAAGTCTCAATGTTAGAAGACCATTTGTCCTCTTTGGCTAAAAGGACAGAATGTGTTAGAATCGTGCAGCGGAATGTTTGCGTTTACGGACAAAAACCAAGAGGGGGGGTGAATTGGTTTCTTAAACAAAAATTAGGTTTTTAAAATTTTCCCCAAATTTCACCGATTAAAATGTTGTGTAAAGTAAATAGATAAGAGATAGAAGATTACACAGTCGATTTATACTAGTTCGGATCAAAAGACCCTACGTCCAGTTGCTAATCACTCAAACAGAGGATTAACATTGTCACTATAATCACAGTTATACAAACAGATTACAAATGAAAAGATAAGGTAAAGAATACACCTCTCTTGAGTCACACAAGAGATGAACACCTCCTTTGAATCCACAAAGGATGAATAACAGCTTTCCCTAGAGACGGCATAACACACAATCTATCAAGAAAACCTACTTAGTGATTCTTATCGCTTCTAGCCCACACTAGATTTCAAAAGCCCCTTTTTCCTCCCAACAAATAGTTCTCTAGCAGTCACAACTCTTAACTTTTGTTTGAAAAATGTTGTTCACTTTGCAGAGAGCTTTAGAGAACCTTAAGTAGAGAGATTAGGGTTTTGGAATTGGAGATTTTTGAAATTGAAAGAATTGGGAATAGGGTTTTCGAAACTTGGTCCAATTTTGAATTTCAAAATGCATATCAGACCCAAATAATCGATTATCTTGAGTGTTAATCGATTATTCCAGAGCCATTTTCGCAGAGGTGCAAAAATAGCACTGGTTAATCGATTAGCAGGCCATTTAATCAATTAAGAGCCCAGTTAATCGATTAACAGGCCATTTAATCGATTATTCCAGAGAGCAAATGCTGAAAATGGTTTTCTTTCTGTAATAATCGATTATCCTGCCATTTAATCGATTATTCCAGTGTATTTTTGATAAAAATGAGTTTTGAGAGCTTTTAAAGAGTGGTCTATGTGCTGGCTATCTTGGACTCTAATATTACAGACTCAAAAACATAAAAACAGAGTTATTACATAACATTACAAGTCTTCAAATCTTTAAGACCTTTATTCTTGTATCATCATTAAAATCTACAAGCTTCATATCCTTGTATGTTCAACATTTATATCCTTGTATGTTCAACATTTATATCCTTGTATGTTCAACAGAATGGAATGCTTTTAACAAAACCCTGGTTTTAATCGTATTTGGAACAATATTATTTCCCTTCCATCTCGACACAATGGACCAAGCCATCATGCACGCCTTCTTTGCCTGGGACGTGAACTCGAAGAGTCCCTTGCCTGCACTTCTTGCCGAAACCTTGCTTTCGGTGGAATTCTGTCACCAAAAGCAAGGAAAAACATTTAGATGTTGCTCTTCACTGCTATTTGTGTGGGGTATCACACATTTCTACGCCTCTAGTCACATGGGGATGTTCCCCGACCCTTTGAGAAGCTTCTCCAAAATCCCTCTCCACCGACGCCTGACCATGGAGTGGAAGGTCGAGTTAGAACAATGGGACGTCAACCGTTTATCTTGGGTATGTCCTTGGTTCCGACCTGGCCCAGTCCTCATTAGATGTGGGGATTATCTGAGCATACCGTTAATAGGACATAGGGGTTGCATAGCCTATTCTCCAAGGGTGGTTATGAGACAACTCATGAGGACCCAAACTGCAATATCCCGGGAAGAGCTCGGAGGACTGTGTTTCTTCGGAGACCCATGCACTGTTGCTAATTTGCTTGTTGTACGAAGAGCATGGGAGAAACTAGTCTTCATGGGAGATAGAGAGCTAGGAAAAGCTCGAGTAGCTGTGTCCAGTGACTACGAGGAGTGGAGAAGAAATAGAGGGATGTCACAACCATCCACCTCACATACTGCGCTTTCAAATAGTGAAGAGCTACAAATCCAAGTCGATGCCTTGACCCGGAGGATAGAAATCATGGGAGCCCAGATGAGGGCCCTTGAAGAAAGAGAGCAAGAATCTATCCTCACCATAGATGGTTTATAGAGGCAATGCAAGAAGAAAGATCACGAGATAGAGCGCCTCAAGGATCAATGTGTTGATTCTAATGAGTAAGTTATCCGAGCATCCAAAACTGCCAGAATCAGCTCAGATAACCAACTTCAAGAAACAACCACCAAATCAGCACGCCTTGAGGCCGAATGTGCAAAACAGGCTCAGGCGATCAAGGATTTGTTGCAAGACCTCACAAGGACTCGGTCTGAAATACGCTAGGAGCGGGAGGCTAACCAGAGGCTTAAAAAAAGCCTTATTGAGCTGTGCTGCAAAGAAAGAGATGGATTAGCTCAGTATGGTCAGGTGCTATGAGAAAAAGACTGAGCCCTTGCAAAACTTGACGAGCTACAAGCCTTGGTCGTCCATCAAGAGGTAACGATCAAAGAGGCTCAAAAGTACAGCGAAGATTTGAGCCCGACGGTCCAAAAACAAACCGAAGCACTCGCTCGTCACGTCCAGGAAGCCGAAAGAGAATTACATAGAGATCAAGACCCGCCCGTGGGTTTCTTTAGGCTTTTCCATTTCTGTCAAAAGTTGCTTCGTAGCGTGGAGTAGGGGAATGTACACTTTCTACAAATAAATAAATTTCTTTATTTAACAGTTCTCTACTTGCATGCATTTCATTCATTTTCATATTTGATTTCCCCTCCTTCACTTTTAATAAATAAGATAATAAAAAGGAAGGATTAACTGATAAGTCTTCCAATCAGAAGGATGGAAAGAAAGCCAATCATAATCAAGCTCTCCCCAACGGTCGATTCACCACAAGAGGATAATAAGCCTCAGCCGTTGGTTCTCAAGGTCAATAAAGAAGAGGGGGCAAGGACGCCTGTGCGACTATTTGTGCCTCGCCCTTTCCCCTATGAGTCAAATAAATTTGTATCGTGGAGATATGGGGAATCTTCACCAATAAAGGAGGATATCTCCAACATAGTCGGCATTGGGGCCATGAACAGAAGCTGAAGGATATACTCCCCCAAGGAATTACAAACAGATGCCCCCAAGAATAAAGGGAAAAATAAATAGACCGAAGAAGGAGAAAGTAAAGAATCGAAGGAGGAGACCGACGAATTACTCCAGTTCATAAGGCAAAGCGAGTATTCCATTATCGACCAGCTCAATCATACACCTGCAAAGATAACTCTGTTATCTCTAATGATGAGTTCGAAACTGCATAGAAACGCCCTGATGAAGGTTTTGAGCGAAACACATGTACCTCATAATATATCCCAAGAAAAAGTTGAGAGGATCGTCAGTCACATTACGGCTAGCGATCACCTCACCTTCACATATGAAGAACTCCCCCTAGAGGGGTCGAGCCACAACAAGCCCTTGCACATTTCTATCAAGTGCAAGGAGTATCTCATCGCTAAAGTTCTTGTGGATAACGGGTCATCCTTGAACGTGATGCCCAAGTGCACACTTGACAAGTTGACCATTCAAGGAACCCGCTTGCACCCAAGCAGCACTATCGTTCGAGCCTTCGACGGATCCAAACGAGAAGTAGTGGGGGAAATTAATCTGCCAATCCAAGTGAGACCCACTATCTTCAACATTGATTTTCACAAAATGGACATTACTCTGGCATACAATTGTCTCCTCGGCAGACCTTGGATTCATGACGCTAAGGCAGTACCTTCAACGCTCCACCAGAAAGTCAAGTTTATAGTAGATGACAAACTGGTCACGGTCCGAGCAGAGGATGATATCCTGATCGGTGGACCGTCTACCCAGCCTTATGTGGATGCGGCTGAAGAGGCCCTTGAAACATCTTTTCAAGCGCTTAAAATTGCTAGCGTAGAGAGACTTCCCAATAATACAAAGGTAGCCCGCATGATGATGAAGCATGGTTACCATCCTGGCCAAGGACTGGGGGCAGACTCCCAAGGGATGAGGGAACCCCCAGAATTCAAAGATAACCCTCTAAAGTATGGCCTAGGATATGACCCTATGAAGGGCTGAGCAGAAAGAAGAAAAGGGAAGTCTCCCCTCCGTACACTCAAGCAGATTTTCCAAAGCGGAGGGATACAAGCGTCACGACCAACCTTAGTCATTAGGAGTTGTTTTTCCTTTCTTAAGGGATGTAAACCCAGTGATTGTTAAAGATTATCCCCCAGGGCTAGCCCGACCCCCGGGCATCATTTGGGCACATATTCCCTTACTAATTAATAAAGAATACATTTCTTATCATTCGCTTCTTTTCTTGCTATTTCATATATAAACCTCATAATAATCATGTTTAAGCAAACAAAAAAAAGATGAAAAACAAAAGTGCGTCCAAATAATCAAAACATACCATGGCTATAGTTATCAAGCTGATCGATTAGAAGCACAAAATAAGGTTTTATCTCACCATAAAAAAAGTCGTGTTTCGCCAATATTGTGTAAAAACAAAAAGAAGAGAAAAAGCCCATAGAAGCCAAAAACTAAAAAGAAAAAGGGCAAAATACCCAGTAGAAAACCCATTAAGGGGGCTACGCAAAAGTTAGGGCCAACCCGCTAGGAAACCCGAACAAAAATAAAGGGTAGCCTAGACAAAAGTTAAGGTTACAAAATAAGGTTCGATAGGATTCCCAAAACAAGAAAAAGGGAACCTAGACAAAAGATAGGACCAAAACACAATATCCTAGTCCGAAAACCCGAAGGGCGGTCTGGGAAAATCGATTAGTCATAAAAGCGATGGAAATAGGCTAAGGCGCAAATCCACAAAGCAAAACGTTTGCTTAAACAACAGCTTAAACACTCGAGCCAACCCTAGCTAGCCATTCTTACAAAATCCCTTCTAAATAAAAATCAACCACCAAAAACATGAGCCGTTGAATTTATCCCCTTACTTCTCTTCTCTTGACCCTCACTACATTATTCTAACAATTAGTTTGGGAATATGGAGGCGTATAATCAACAAGAGGATTGAAATCCCTAAAGTGAGGAAAAAGTGGACCAACGTGGCTAAGTGTTCCCTCCAAACCAAAAATCATTCTTTGGTCACGTTAAGTCCGAAACGGCACAAACAAGTACAGTAAAGAAGCAAACATCGGGGGCCCCCGCCTCTTTAAGACACACCAGTTAATCCTTCTGAAAAAACTAATGAAATAGCGTTATAGGGCATCAAACATGAAAACATTGCATGCATAAAATGTTTTTGAACAAAGTCCTATATCTTCAAAAAAAAAAAAAAAAAACTCTAAAAGGTGAGACCGTCGTCTCGACTTTGGTTAAAACGAGACCGCCTCTCAAATTTCGAAATACCGTCTCGCCATTTGACAGAAACGAGACCACCTTCTCACTTGGCGAGAAGGCCATCTCATCATAGGCAATGGTGAGATCGCCGTCTCAGAGTTCCAGACGACGGTCCCGAGCCTCGATAAATCGAGACTGCCATCCCGAAATCCCAGACGGCGGTCTCGACCAGGGGCGAAAAATCTATATATAGGGGGCCATGGGGGGTGGTTTGGAGCATCCTTTCTTGATTTCTCTGCACCTTCTTCTATATTCTTGAGTACTTTTACCAAAGATGCATAGAGGAGAGTCATCCAGGAAGAGAGGGCGGGGTTCCGGCCCAAGCACATCTGTGGCCCCGATTCCTCCGGACCCGACCCAGTTGACACCCCAACACCAGGCTAGGCTCGAGCACATCTGGGGTTATGCTGAGGTTGGATTTTCATATCCTCGCTAAATTCGGATGGGGAGACGATGTGCAAGGATACATCGAGAGTATTGGGTGGGACTTCCCCCTCCAGCCTCCCCCCACTCGCATGTATACACAAGTTGTAATGGAGGTTCTCGCCTCCATTACGATGATTGAGCTCCCCACAATGATCACGGACATCCCTCCAGTCAAAATGGTCTCGTACTACATGAACTGGTCCTACCGGACGATGACGTTGGATGAGTTCAACATCTCCATCGGCTTCGTCCAGTCTGAGGATGTCCTGACCCCAAAATATCAAGGGGCCATCTGTGAGCGGCCATCTACCCTCACAACCGGTGAGATGTGGGAAGATCTCACCGGGGCACGAGTTTTGTTGAACATACAAGGATATGCATGTTGAACATACAAGGATATGAAGCTTGTAGATTTTGATGATGATTCAAGAATAAAGGACTTCAAGATTTGAAGACTTGTAATGTTATGTAATAACTCTGTTTTTATGTTTTTGAGTCTGTAATATTAGAGTCCAACATAGCCAGAACATAGACCACTCTTTAAAAGCTCTAAAAACTCATTTTTTTAAAAAATACACTGGAATAATCGATTAAATGGCAGGATAATAGATTATTACAAAAACAAAACCATTTTCAGCATTTGCTCTCTGGAATAATCGATTAAATGGCCTGTTAATCGATTAACTGGCTTGTTAATCGATTAAATGGCCTCTTAATCGATTAACTGGTGCTGTTTTGGCTCCTCTGTGAGAATGGCTCTGGAATAATCGATTAACACTCAAGATAATCGATTATTTGGGTCTGATATGTATTTTGAAATTCAAAATTGGACCAAGTTTCAAAAATCCTATTCCCAATTCATTCAATTTTGAAAATCCCCAATTCCCAAACCCTAATCTCTCTACTTAAGGTTCTCTAAGGCTCTCTGCAAAGTGAACAAACCTTTTCATACAAAAGTTAAGAGTTGTGACTGCCAGAGAACTGTTTGTAGGGAAGAAAAAGGGGCTTTTGAAACCTAGTGTGGGCTAGAAGCGATAAGAATCACTGAGTGGGTTTTCTTGGTGGATTTTGTGTTGTGTCGTCTCTAGGGAAAACTGTTCTTCATCCTTTGTGGATTCAAAGGAGGTTTTCATCTCTTGTGTGACTCAAGAGAGGTGTATTGTTTACCTTATCTTTTCATTTGTAATCTGTTTGTAAAACTGTGATTATAGTGATAGCGTTAATCCTCTATTTGAGTGATTAGCAACTGGACGTAGGGTCTTTTGATAGAAACCAGTATAAAACGACTGTGTAATCTTCTATCCCTTCTCTATTTACTTTACACAGCATTTTTATCGGTGAAATTTGGAAAAAATTTTAAAACCCTAATTTTTGTTTAAGAAACCAATTCACCCCCCCCTCTTGGTTTTTGTCCGTAAACGCAAACATTCCGCTGCGCGATTCTAACAAGTGGTATCAGAGCTTGCTTTGATAGTCATTCAATTTTTGAAAATGGCCAGACAAAATCAAACATTTGCCAAGGGTGCTTCTATCAATAGACCCCCACTTTTTTGCGTGGCAAAATTATCCTTTTTGGAAAGTTAGAATGCAAATATTTTTGGAGTCTATTGATAGAGGTGTTTGGGATGCAATTTTAAACGGTCTCTTTATTCCTAAAATTACTAAAAATGGAGAAGAGGTACCAAAACCATTTTCTAGATGGTCGGCTAAAGAAAATAGAAAAGCCCAATATGATGTTAGGGCTAGAAATATAATTTCATCTGCTTTAACCCTTGATGAGTTCTACAGGATATCAGTTTGTAAGAGTGCTCAAGAAATGTGGGAAATGCTAAGAGTAACCCATGAAGGTACCGATGACGTTAAAAGAGCAAGAAAGAACTCATTGATACAAGAGTATGAGATGTTTCGGATGCAACAAGGAGAAATGATTTTTGACGTTCAAAAGCGTTTCACACATATTGTGAACCATCTCACTAGGTTAGGTAAAAATTTTGATATTGATGAATTAAATGTAAAAATTCTTAAATCTTTGGATAGGAAATGACAACCTAAGGTGACGACCATCACGGAGTCACAAAACCTTGCCACAATGTCTATGGTGGCGCTCTTTGGAAAGTTGAGAGAGCATGAACTTGAACTTGGAAGGCTAAATGATGAAGAAGGCCAACACCAAAAGAGGAACCTAGCCTTCAAAACTGAAATTTCCAAGAGTAAGAACAAGAAAGAGGAAGAAGACTCGAAGAATGAAGATGATGAAAATTTGAGTCTCATGATAAAGAAATTCACAAAGTTCATGAAAGCCAAAGGGAAGCAACCCTTCAAAGGTAAGGGAAAGGTAAGAGAAAATACTTCCTTAAATATTAAATGTTATGGTTGTGGTGAAACAGGACATGTAAAAACCGATTGTCCAAATAAGAAAAATGAAGACCATAAGGGCAAGAAGACAAGTGATTCGGAAATTGAAGCAAATATTTGCTTGATGGCAAAAGACAACATCTCTTCCGATTTTGAGGTTAGTGATTCCGACTCTTCCTCAAGTGATGATGAAAATGATTTTGATGCTTTACAAAATGCATATGAAGAATTGTTTACTGCTTTGAAGGACTTGAAAAATGAATATAAATATGTAAAAAAGTGTTTGAATAAATCCGAAAAAGAGGTGGAAACCTTAAAAATGAAAATTGTATGTTTAGAGGAAAAAGATAATAAGAATATAGCATGTGCATCATGTAAAGAGTATGAACATGATATTGATATACTTAGCCATTTGCTTGATAAAGCTAAGAAGGAAATAAGTGATAGTTATAAGGATAAGACTATTGTTCAAAATAGTGAAAATTGTCATGTTCCTTTGAAAAAGCCTAAAATTAAAAATAGAAGAGCATGGGTTGAAAAAGGAACTAAAACTTCAAAAGTTAAAAGTGTGTCATATTCAAAGATTACATCTAATGCATGCTTTTATTGTATGAAACATGGTCATACTTCAAATAGATGTAGAATTAAGCATTTTGGTGTTCCTAAAGGAAAATATGTTTGGGTTCCTATAGTTAAATGATTTGTTTGTCTCTAACCCCAAGGACCCAAAAGTTATGGGGACCTAAGATTATCATGTTCTTGTTTTGTAGAAAACATCCAAATCCAACAAGTCTATGTGGTATCTTGATAGTGGATGTTCAAAACATATGACCGGGGACAAAACGAAATTTGTGAGTTTCAAAGCTAAAGAACAAGGATATGTAACCTATGGGGACAAAACAAAGGAAAAATACTTGGAATCGAAAACATTGGTGATGCAAATACTTTGGAGATAAAGGATGTGCTTCTTGTTGATGGGCTAAAACATAATCTCCTAAGTATAAGTCAACTTTGTGACAAAGGATTCAAGGTAATCTTTGAAAGTAAGTTTTGTACCATACATTTAGTGAATTCCGAAAATATAGCATTGAAAGGCATAATAATATCTATTTGATTGATTTGGATTGTGTACATAACACTAGTATAACATGTTTAGTTGCTAAGGAAGAAAACCCATGGTTATAGCATAAGAGAGCGACTCATATAAATATGCATCAATTAAACAAATTAATATCAAAGGACTTAGTTGTTGGTTTACCTAAGTTAAAATTTGAAAAAGATAGATTATGTGATGCATGTTAAAAAGGTAAACAAGTAAAATCATCCTTTAAATCTAATAATGTTATTTCGACATCAAAACCATTAGAACTATTACACTTAGATTTATTTGGTCCATCTAGGATAAAAAGTTTTGGTGGAAATTTTTATGCTCTTGTGATTTGTAGACCCCAAATCTTGTCCGGCCTAAAAAAAATAATAATAATAAAAATAAATAAATAAATCTGGCGAGAAGGCCTTTCCAAATGACGAGAAGGTCTTCCCAAATGGTGGGGGCGAGAAGGCCTTCTCGAATGGTGAGAAGGCCTTCCCAAATGGTGAGAGCAAGAAGGCCTTCCCAAATGGTGAGGGCGAGAAGGCCTTCCCCAATGGCAAGGGCAAGAAGGCCTTCCCAAAATCCCAGATGGCCATCCCGACCTAGCACTTTTTCCTATAAATAGGAGCCTCATTCCACCCATTTTCACACACACCATTCACTCCTACCACTCTCTAGGAAGCCTTTTGGCACTTTAGAGTGACTTTGAGTATTTTTGCAGAGTTCGAGTGAGCTTTCCGATTTCCATCAAGGCAGAAATCGGTTAAGGATGTCTCTTTTTTTTTGAGATATCCGACCCTAGTAGGGTGACACATTTATTTTTTGATCGAGTGAGGAGTGTCTTTGTAGAGTGCGGGGACTGCCAAAAAGCGTCCTTGTAGACCCCAAATCTTGCCCGGCCTCATAATAAAGACCAGAAGACCTTCTATTCGAAGATGGATGAAGCCTAAGAAGCCACTAGGAGAGACTATTAGGCCCCATACTAGGATAGGAGGGATTTTTGGCATGTAAATAAGGATTTTCGCATTTTAAGGTCGAGACCGCCGTCTCGGATTCAGGACCGCCGTCTCGCCTTGCGAAAATGGCGAGACCGCCATCTCGTTTGGCGAGACGGCCGTCTCACCACTCGCGAATGGCGAGACCGCTGTCTCGTTTGGCGAGACGACCGTCTCTCCATTTCTGCAAGGTGAGACGTCCGTCTCGACCTTGTTAGACAAGACGGTCGTCTCGACCTGACAGGCGCGAATCCTTATAAATAGTCGCGCCATTCCCCTCATTTCACACAGTTCTTCCATTCTCTCTCTAGTCACCTCCTCAAATTCTCTTTCTAGAATCCCTCCAAAGCATTTCCGAAGTTTTTGAGAGCTTTTTAGAGCTTTTATAGCGTTTTCAAGAGATTCCGGCGCTGTAAAGAGTGAAGGGCTGCCAAAAAGCACCCAAATTGTCAAGAAATTAATAGAAAGCTTGCCTCGGAGGTTTCTACACTCTCTCTCCTTTACTGCTTTATTTTTAAATTGTGCAATAGATATTAGGGCCATGTAGTCGTAATTTTAAATTCCGCAAATAAAAGGGTAAAAGTGTATTTTCACCGGTTTACTTATTTAAAATAGCTGGCCTATCATAGGGAACCCGAAAGGGGCGTTGATCGATGTCGTACTCGGTCAAATAATTAAAACAGATAAATGTAGTACTAGGAAGCTTTCCTAGGTCGTCTCCCAAAGACCACAAATTTCTATCAAAGCTTATCAATTTTTAGTAACAAAAAATTAAAAGGGGAGTTTTTTCAAAATTAAAATATTAGATGAAACAGAACAAAAACAGATTATAAAAATGCGGATTAAAAACAGATTAAAATGCAATTGATTTTCTGATTCTAATGCAGCGTCACTTATCCTAGATTACGAAATTAATTCGAAATTAACCAACTAAGCGAAGATAAATCCCAAATTATATTCTAATCCAAAATTAATCAACTAAGCGAAGATTAATCTCAAATTAGCTTTAACCCTTGTTCCAATATGAAATTAACCAACTAAGCGAAGATTAATCCCAAATTTTCCTTAACCCTTATTCCAACATGAAATTAACCAACTAAGCGAAGATTAACCCCAAATTATCCTTATACAATTAAGCATTGCATACATCACATAATCTCATATCTACACACAGAATTAAGCAAACTGTGATATAAGTTTTGGTTTATTAAGCATAAACAGATTATAATTCAATACTGAGATTAGAAGATGAAGAGTTAAGAGAACAAACAATATGAAATTGAAGAACAAAACCTCAAAGATCTACTTGCATTCTTCTCAGAAAATCAATACAAAGATTTAGCTATCCATAGAAAGTTGAAAACGCAATAGAAGAAACATAATTAAAATTGAAACAAGAATTTAAAAATAATGACAGAAGAGTAACAAACTTGAATGTAAATTGCAGAAGATGAAAGACGGAAGTGTGGTGGCTGCCTAGTCCTTGTGTGTTGTGTGTTTTTCGTGTGATGTGCCTCTCTTATATAAATAACCCTAACCCTAATCTTAATCGAGGTTTGGGCTCAACTAGTCCATGAAACACATCATAAATTGGCTTCAGTGCAGGTCCATGAACTTCAAACACGTTCAGTATTTTCAATACTTATCCAAATTAAGCGATTTTGGTCTCCAACGAAAGCCTTTTGAGCTAGCTTTAAAACGCCACCGTTTCTACTATTTTCGGAGCTCTAATGAATTTAAGAGACTTAAATTACTGAATCATGTCCATTGGGCCGGCCTGGTGCGCTTGACCCGTTTTGGATAATTTATGTAAAATCCAATTTAGCTCCGAATTGAATGATTTTGGATCCTGTGGAAAGCTCAATGTGTCTAGTTTATAATTATTTTAGAATCATGTTAATTGGAGATATGTAGAAAAAATGATAAATAAAACAATAAACTAATGTCAGTACCCGTATAAAATAAAATATGACATTTGACCCAATTTTTCAAGTCCAAAATTACTTTAAACTGTCCTAAAATTAATAATGAGTAAAAATTAGATCAAATAGATTCAAATTAATTAAAATCTAAATTATTGACCCAATGAAACCCAATCAATGAAAATGCACTAATAATAGACAATTAAACACAATGCACCAATTAAGATAAGTACATAAAGATAAGAAAATGTGGAAAAATAATGGCTCATCAAATTCCCCCACACTTAGCCTTTTGCACTCCTGGGCAAAATCAAGAAGCAAAGCAAGGAGTAAAGACATCGAAGAGAGTGACATAACAAAAAGGAGCAAGAACAAGAAGACACACAAAACACAAACAAATTTACACAATCCTTAATGAATCTTGGGAAAAGAAAGGAGTAGACAACATCCTACAAACAAAGAGTCAGAGGAACCAGATACTCATGAAAATCATCCAAGCATTTCAAAACCTGGCAAGAGGTCAATCAGGTCAAAAGGTGAATCAAAGTGACAAAACCTCACAAGATGCACTGTATCTCTCATGTGTTTAGGCTACTGTATACTCTCAAAATACTCAAGAAAAGCAAACAACAGATAGACTTGGCAAGCCTCTAAACTCAACACCCAACGCACATGCATAAAAAGATCAAAAGGTCTTTTTAGGTTGTAATGGGGATAGGGACAAGGTAGAGGATATCATATAGGATAAGTAGTCGTGAACCAGAGGAACTAGAGGAGCAATGGGGAATAAGTCAAAAATAAGCACAAGATGCATGCCCAAAAACCTCTAATATCAAACCTCCACTACTCGCCTTTACCTCAACCACAACTTTCCTTTCCTTTCTTAATTTTTTTTATATATATATATATATATATATTTTTATATATATATATATATCTTCTTCTTTTTTTTTTTTTTTTTTTTAAGAAAGGAAAACACAAAAACTATATAGCAGTAGATAACCAACTAGCCAATACATCATCCAATGAAATACAAAATGCACCCCCACACTTATTCAATAACTTATATATTCCCAAAACAATTCCAAAGCTCCAAAAATCCCTAAGGTTAAGGTAATCATGGTTTTTCACTTAAGGCTTTTAATGAGCTTCAAAAGAAATAAAGGGAAACATAGGCTCAAAGGGGCTATCAAAGGAATTAATTCAAGGTAGGCTCATTTGGCTAGAGGCTAATCGAACAAAAATGCCTTAATCATCTCCAAACATGCATGTGAATCAAGAAGTATCAATCGTAGTCAAGCCAAGGCTCATCACGCAAGCAATCAAGAGCCATAACACTCAAGAAAGAAAGGTAGTGGCTCAATTCCTCACAAAGGGTAAGATTGTCGCCTTCAATTCAGCTCTCTCAAACATCGTAACCAATTTGACAAGCAGAGAAAAACGTGGATTTCAATCCAAAAAGCATAAAGCAACTCCTATCTAAGAGTGAAGAAAGTGCCCAAAACCTAAACAAAACCCGTAGATCCAAAAGAAACATGCAAATTGTACACAAAACACGAACCTCGAAATACAAAGAAAACTAAAAATCCTTAACAAAGAAAACAAAGAACAGTCTCCCCCACACTTAAACTACAAATTGTCCCAATGTAGCATAACATCAAATCAAGCAATCAAATCACCAATTGGACAAGTGCAGTAAAAGTAAAGAGAAGGGAAAAGAAAAAAAAACTCCCTAATCATGGTGGAAGGTAAGTGGGATCAATCAGGGATATCTCCTCCACAACTACATCCACTAGAGAAGGATTGCTCGAGGAATGGTTTCAACTGATGGCCATTAACCTTGAAGCTCTTTCTCGTGGATTCACTTTTAATTTCAAATGCACCATAAGGATAAACATTAGTAACAATAAAAGGTCCAATCCACTTTGAACGCAACTTACCACCCATGAGACCCAATCTGGTATTGTACAATAGTACTTGTTGACCAACAAAGAACTCCTTCCTAGCTATGGAGCTATCATGAAATCTCTTAGTTTTCTCTTTGTAGAACATGGAGTTCTCATAAGCTTCCAAACGGATCTCATCCAATTCATTTATTTGTAGCTTCCTCTCCTCTCCGGCTTCATCAAGTGAGAAGTTGCATGATTTCACAGCCCAATATGCTCGGTGCTCTATCTCCATCTGGTAGGTGGCATGGTTTACCAAAGACAACCCGATAGGGAGACATCCCTATAGGTGCCTTGTAAGCCGTCCTATGCGCCCAAAGAGCATCCTCTAATTTGTTGCTCCAATCCTTTACGTTTGGTTGGACAATCTTCTCTAAAATCCTCTTAATTTCCCTGTTTGAGATTTCAGCTTGCCCATTAGTTTGGGGGTGGTAAGGTGTAGAGATTTTGTGAACAACCCCATACTTCTTGAGCAAGGCTTGCATGGACTCGTTACAGAAATGGGTGCCTTGATCACTAACAATGGCTCAGGGTACTCCAAATCTGCAAAAGATGTTAGATCTAACAAAATCCACAACAACCCGAGCATCATTAGTCCCGGTGGCTTTGGCTTCCACCCATTTTGAAACATAATCAACAGCAAGGAGAATATAATAAAAACCAAAAGAAACAGGGAAGGGACCCATGAAATCGATACCCCAAACATCAAACACCTCACAAAACAACATGGGTTGTTGGGGCATCTCGTTGTCTCCATGTAAGGGACCCTCCTGCTCTCCGACACTCGCTCACAAGTGCTGCAAATTCTCAACGCATCCTTGAAGATGGTGGGCCAATAGAAACCACAGTCAAGCACCTTGCGAGCTGTCCTCTCGAATGCCAAGATGACCACCGGTTGCGGAAGAATGACAAAATTGCGGGACCGAGTCAATCTCATGGTCCGGAATGCATCTCCTGGTAACCCGATCACCGCACAACTTCCACAAATACGGGTCATCCCAAATATAATACTTAGCATCGCTCTTAAGTTTATCACATTGAGCTCCGGATGCTAAGGGAGGAAAAACGAAGCTACAAGATAATTAACAATGTTTGCAAACCAAGGTGTTGGAAAAGAAGCAGAAAGTGCAAACAAACCCTCGTCGGGAAAGTCATCCCGGATTGGTGAAGCATCATCATCACACCTCTCTATTATGCTCAAATGGTCTGCGACCAAATTTTGTGCTCCACTCCTATCACGGATCTCCAAATCAAATTCTTGGAGCCGAGCATCCACCTAATCAATCGAGGCTTTGACTCAGCCTTCTTTAGTAGGTATTTCAAAGCTGCATGGTCGATGAACACAATAACACGAGAACCAAGCAAATATGATCTGAATTTATCAAGAGCAAACACAATGGCAAGAAGCTCTTTCTCGGTGGTGGTATAGTTTGCTTGGGCAACATCTAAAGTCCTGGAAGCATAATATATTACCCGAGGCAACTTATCAACTCTACGTGTTAGGACAACCCCCAATGCATAATTAGATGCATCACACATCAACTCAAATGGGACTCGTCCGGTCAAGTGCCTGGATGATAGGAGTGGTGGTCAATGCTTCCTTGAGGCGAGTCAAATGCCTTTTTGCACTTGTCATCAAAATCAAATTCAATATCTTTCGAAGCAGATTGGATAGTGGAAGGGCCTTCTTCTCGAAGTCTCTAATGAACCGCCTATAGAAACCTGCATGGCCAAGAAAAGATCGAACCTCTCGCACGCGTAAGGCAATTGTGAAATAACGAGATTTTTGCAGGATCCACTTCTATGCCCTTACTAGAAATGATATGCCCTAAAACTATACCCTGTTCTACCATGAAGTGACATTTTTCAAAATTCAGAACAAGATTAGTTTCAATGCATCTATTAAGCACTCTATCCAAATTATCTAAGCATGCATCAAACGAGGATCCATACACAGTGAAATCATCCATAAACACCTCTATACAATTTTCAAGGAAATCTGAAAAGATACTAAGCATACATCGTTGGAAGGTACCAGGGGCATTGCATAGGCCAAAAGGCATTCTCCTATAGGCAAAAGTGCCAAAGGGGCAGGTGAATGTGGTTTTCTCTTGATCCTCGGGAGCAATATGGATCCGAAAATAACCGGAGAAACCATCCGAAAGCGAGTAATGAGATTTACCCGCCGGACGCTCAAGCATCCGGTCAATGAAAGGCAGTGGAAAATGGTCCTTCCGTGTTGCTCGATTGAGCCTTCGATGAGTCGATACAAACCCTCCAACTATTTTGTATTCTGGTGGGAATGAGCTCATCCCTCTCATTCTTCACAACAGTGAGGCCTGTCTTCTTGGGGACAACTTGGACTGGACTCACCCACTGACTATCCGATATAGGATAGATGATCCCGACTGAAGAAGCTTGGTCACCTCCTTCTTCACAACATCCAAAATCACGGGGTTGAGTCGTCTCTGTAGGTCGTCTCACTGGTTTGGCTCCATCCTCCAATAATATCCTATGCATGCATGTGGATGGGCTAATACCGGAAATGTCCGCCAAGGTCCGGTCGATGGCTTTCTTATGCCTTTTCGGAACATGCAACAGTTTCTCCTCTTGAACAACATCAAGGGAGGTGGAAATGATCACTTGGAAACTTCTCATCATCCTCCAAATAAGCGTACTTGAGGTTTTCCGGTAAAGTCTTTAGTTCCGGAGTGGGTGATGGCTGAACGAAGGAACTAGAGAGGGAAGATGAATGGGTTCCACAACTCGTACCTCAACCTGCAAGTCGATTCATGTATACTTCTTGCAACATGGTTAGTGCATTCGACTCTAAAGAACTTATATCCATAGGAGGTACAACACCCAAAACATCGGACATATGATCAGATTTAAATTCAGAATATAACTCAAGATTAGAATGAAGATCAATGTCAATATCAAAATCAGATTCGGATTCGGTGCATGCAAAAGAAGTATACGAGATCGGAAAGAAAACAATGTTTCCTAGCATGTAAGGAATGAAAATCAGAAACATACTCATCAATAACATCATCAATGATCTCAACACGAAAAACAGAATGACACTCGAGATGGATGTTTCATGGCATCCAAAATATTAAAATGGACAATAATATCACCAAATTCCATGGACAATGTACCATCATACACATCAATCTTGGTTCGAGCTGTTTTCAAAAATGGTTCGCCTAAAATGATTGGGACAGATCCATGGGAGAATCCCTCCTCCATATCAAGCACATAGAAATCGGCAGGAAAAATGAGTTCACCAACCCGAACTAAGACATCCTCAATGAAACCTGTAGGGTGGGCTACACTCCTATTTGCCGGTTGTATCACCACACCCGTAGGTTGCGAGAGGTCCAAGAGATAAAGAATTAAAAATGGACAAAGGCATAACATTAATTGAAGCACCCAAATCAAGCATGGCATTCTCAAATTTATTATTGCCAATAATACAAGGTATGCGAGAATGTACACGGGTCGCTTACATTTCTCGGGAATGTAAGGAACAAATTTACCTATCAAAGCAGACACATTTCTGCCCATACTAATTATCTCACTGCCCTTCATCTTCCTCTTGTGGGTGCACAGACTCCTTCAGGAATTTAGCATATCCGGGAATTTGCTTGATGGCATCAAGCAGAGGTATGTTCACCTCAACTTTTCCGAAGGTCTCCAGAATCTCTTTATCGACCTCGTCCATCTTTTTGCTTGGAATTGCTTTGGGAGGGAATGGAAGAGGGATAGGAGGTTGTTGCGGTTCAGAAGCTGGGGCTGGAAGAAGGTCCATCTATATGCAATTTTTGACTACCAACTAGTTGCTCGAGTGCGAGAACCGAGGCAGCTACGGATAAGGGTGGAGGTGTTGTAGTGGGTATGTCAATCTGTTTCCTTGACCTCAATGTGATGGCACTCACATTCTTAGGATTAACCACGATCCGTGCAGGGAGCTTGTCCGAATTTTGATTTTGCAATTGATTCACGGCAGTAGCTAGTTGACCAATCTGGTTGGTTAAACTCCGAATGGAGGCATCATTTTTCTGTTGGTACTCGTATGTTCATCTCAGCCATTTGTTTGACCAATTCCTCTAATGAAGGTGAAGAAGGTTGAGGAGCTGGTGCTTCATTTCTGCTGCCTCGATATTGTTGTTGCATTGGTGGAGGCACATAAGGTCCGCTTGGACCAGCAGAATTCGAAATGGTGGTGGTGGCAAAGGATTCTGCTGTTGTTGGTGTTGCTGATTGGACCATCTCAGATTTGGGTGATTCCTCCACCCTGGATTGTATCTATTGCTTGAGAGGTCAGAATTATGTTGTTGGTTCGGAGCCCTATTATTAAAAATGTTTGCTGCATAAGCTTGTGGAGCTCCAGAACTTGTAGACTCATGCAATAATTGGCAGCAATCAGTGGGATGCTCAATTGAAGTACAAATGCCACAAACCCTTGCAGGTGGTGCAGGTCTCTGATTTGCAGCAAGTTGGGAGACTAGGGTGGTGAGGGCATCAATCTTACTTTCTAGCTTCTTCTCCACTAAATCTGATGACCCCACATCATGTACACCTCTAAGGACTATTGCATCACTCCTCATGTTAAATTGCTGGGAATTGGATGCCATCTTCTCAATTAAATCTCTAGCAGCAGCAGGTGTCATGTCTCCTAAAGCTCCTCCACTAGCTGCATCTATCATACTCCTATCCATTGTGTTCATCCCCTCATAAAAGTACTGCAGTAGTAACTAACTCCCTTACCCAACTCTGGTTCTAATGACCAAAGTTGGTTTTTCGAAAACCAACGCCTTTTTACTCCTTTTTCGATGTTTCTGATAAAAACATCGGTGGCGACTCCAGAAGAACCCTTCAAAACTAGTTCTTTGGTTAGCCCGGTTATCGGACAATCCAAGAGCGCCTTTTCGAAAACCTTGCCCCTTGGTTCAGCCCGATTATCGGACAACCTAAAGGCGTTGTAACCACACCAATAAAAACGCAAAAATAGGAAAGTCAGAACCATCGCGTCGCTCCGACCGCCTCGTTTTGACAGCGGCGACAGTCCTCAAGTTCAATATTTATGAAAGCTCGCTTCGGAGGTTCTCCTTCATATCTCTTCTCTTTTATTGCTTTCTTTTATTGCTTCCCTTGTATGCATTAGATATTAGAATCATGTAGATAGCTACTTAAATTCTGTAATAAATAAATAGGGTAGAAACATAATTTTATTGTATTTATTTTAAGAATAGTCTATAATAGGGAACCCGAAAGGGGCGTTGTGGGGGTGCTAATACCTTCCCCACACGTAACTAACTCCCTTACCTGACTCTGGTTATAATGACCAAAGTTGGTTTTTCAAAAATCACTGCCTTCTTTTGTTCATTTTCTGATGTTTTCGGTAAAAACATCGGTGGCGACTCCATAAGAACCCTTTCAGAAACCTTGCTCTTAGGTCCAGCCCGGTTATTGGATGATCTAAGAACTCTCTTTTGAAAACCTCACCCTTAAGTCAAGCCCGGTTATTGGACAGCCTAAAGGTGTTGTAACGTCACACTTTAAAACGCGAAAAGGAAGTCGGAACCATCGCATCGCTCCGACCGCCTCTTTTGACGGCGGCGACATGATTGTTGACGATTTTTCTAGATATACTTGGACATTTTTCTTAACATTAAAAAGTGAAGCTTTTAAGGTCTTTAGGAAGTTTGCCAAGCAAATCCAAAATTAGAAAGACTTAAGAATTAAGGTGTTAAGAAGTGACCATGGTGGAGAGTTTCAAAATGAATGGTTTGAAAATTATTGTGAGGAAAATGGTATTTTGCATAATTTTTCTACACCTAGGACTCCCCAACAAAATGGTGTAGTAGAAAGGAAAAATAGGTCACTAGAGGAACTTGCTAGAACAATGTTGAATGAATCAAATGTTCCTAAGTATTTTTGGGTTGATGCTGGAAGTACTGCATGTTATGTGTTGAATAGGATGCTTATTAGGCCAATTATAAAATCAACTCCTTATGAACTATTAAATGGTAGAAAGTCAAATGTTGCTCATTTAAAAATATTTGGATGTAAAGGCTTTGTGTTAAATAATGGAAAAGATAACTTAGGAAAATTTGACTCAAAAGCCGATGAGGGCATTTTCTTAGGTTATTCACTAACTAGCAAAGCATATAGAGTGTTCAATAGAAGAACTTTAAATGTTGAAGAATCTGTACATGTCACCTTTGATGAAATTGTAGACCATGAGGGAAATCCTCTTGAGTCAAATAAAGAACTTGCAGGTGATAATGAGTACATAAGAGAGGCTATAGAAGAAATGTATTTGAATGAGAATGAGCCATCTCAACCAACTGAATTAGCAAAAGAATGGCAATCACCAAGAGGACTTTCAATGGACAATATAATTGGTGATATCTCAAAAGGGGTAAGAACAAGAAATATGACTAATTTCGGTATGTCTGTAGCTTTTGTTTCACAGATAGAACCCAAAAGTGTTGAAGAAGCTCTTAAAGATGACCAATGTGAAGCACTTGGTGGATTTGATGAAGACAAGCACTTGGTGGATTTGATGAAGACATAGATATAGCTTAGGTTGTGGGTGTGTAGATGATTAGGTTTTTAGTTTAAGCACTTAATATCTTGATAGGCCAATATATTTTGTGATAAGCGCCTTATAATGTTGCATCCCATTGAAAATCATTTTTCTGCATGAAAAACTAACATCTAAGTATTAAAAGAACAAACTAAGTTTTTCAATCTGTTGAAAAGGATTTTCAATCTGTTAAAATCACTTAAAAGAATAAGTGGTCATGCATAATCATATTTTCAATTGATTGATTCGCGGAATCAACAAGTTAAAATAACTCAATGAATTTTTCAATATCAAGTTTCGCTTTTTCAATCTGTTGAAATGATTTTTAATCTGTTGAAATAGAAAGACTATTTTTTTTCAGTCTAAGAGTTTTTTTTTAGAAAATCAATCTGTTGAAATATTTTTTAATCTGTTGAAACAGAGAGACTATTTTTTTAACTAAGTGTTTGCAGGATTTCAATCTGTTGAAATGACTTTCAATCGATTGAAACAGAAGAGCTGTCATTTTTCATTAAGTTGTTTTAATCCATTAAAAACTCGAATCAATCGATTGAAATGGAGCTTTAAATGAAATCAATCGATTGAATCGACGTTTTAATCGATTGAAATGTATTCTGATCGATCATAGTTTTATTCTGATCGATCATAACTCGATCTGATCGATCGTAGTTTCATTCTGATCGATCATAACTCGGTCTGATCGATCATACTTCGTTCTAATCGATCAGAGTCTCTTCTAAACCTGTTTTACTCGCTAACCAACTTATCTTTTGACTCTCTGAAACAGTTTTTTTAGAGATGAAACGTTCGACTCTTTGATTTACTCTATATATACAGATTTGATCTATCTTTTAAAAGACACAAAACAATACACTACTTGAGAAAACTTGTGAAATCAATCTGTGAAACTTTCATACGTGACTTTCTCCGCATTTAAGAATCTTTTTCATATCATAAGGTGTTGTGATCAGAATTGTGGTCATTCAAGAGAGAAAGTGTCTGTTAGAATTGGTTCTGACAATTAGAAACTTCAAGTCCAGGTTTTTTCTTTCCATACTCTTTTGTAAAAGTGTGATTGTGCAGGTTGGATTGTGATCTGCACTTGGTATAGTAACTGGATTTGGTTACTCGGGTGGTTTTCAAGATTCTGTCTTGTGGGTTTTGCAAGATAGTTCTTGGGGTAGATTGGTGAGTATCTACTGGTTGTAATTTTCACTTGGTATTAGTGGAACTTGACTGGTTTGTCAAGAACTGGATGTAGCTCTGGATTAGAGTGAACCAAGTATAAATTTGTGTGTTAATATTCTTCTTTCATCTCTTTTATTTTACTGTCTTTAATTGTGTTGTGTTTAAACCGAAGTTACCTTTGCAAAGATTGAATAAAGATAACTCATTCTTCCAAAAAGAAAGTAAGTTTTGCGAAAAAGTTTTAAAGTTCAATTCACCCCCTCTTGAACTCAACCATTAATTCTTTCAATTGGTATCGAGCCAGGTTCTTGTAAGTTACTCAAGAAATCGGTCCAATGGCTGAGGGAAAGATGACTTTTTCGAAGGAGCCTCCATAAACAGGCCTCCACTTTTTTCTGGTGTGAATTATTCTTTCTGGAATGTTAGAATGAAAATCTTTATTGAATCTCTTGATAGAGGCATTTGGGAAACAATTGTTAATGGTCCTTACAAACCAACTCATACCGTAGATCGTAAAGTAGTCAAAAAAGATTAGGCTGAATTAACTCGATGTAGAAAATAGGAGAGTCCAATATGATTATACTTGCAAAAAATATTATTACCTCTCGCTTTAAATCTTGATGAGTTTTTCGGGGTGTCTCAAGTGTGCCTCGCCAAAGAGATGTGGGAAATTTTAGAGGTTACACATGAAGGAACATCTCGATGTGAAAAGGGCAAGAAAGCATGAGTTAATCGAGGACTATGAGTTGTTTAAAATGCAGCAAGGAGAAACAATTGCGAGATGTGCGTAAAAGGTTCACGCACATAGTCAATCATCTAATTGGGTTAGGAAAGACTTTTGACAAAGAAGAGTTGAACATCAAAATCTTAAAGTGTTTGGACAGAACGTGGCAACCAAAAGTGACAGCTATATCGGAATCAAGAGACTTGACTCGAAATGACTACCGCTTCACTTTTTGGTAAGTTAAGGGAACATGAGTTGGAAATCAATCGGTTCAAAGAACAAGAGAATGCGAGAAAAGAAAAGTAGAAATATTGTTCTCAAGACGATTGAAGAAAATAGTGGATATGAAGAAGATGAATCGAGAGAACTTGACTTTGTTGGTTAAGAAATTTGGGAAATTTCTTAGAAGAAAGAACAGAACTGGCCAAGTAAAAAGGTACAATGATAAAAAGACTGAATCTGTTCAAAATACTATTACTTGTTATTCTTGTGGTAAACAGGGTCACATAAAGAGTGATTGTCCGGAAAAGACCAAGAATCAGAACAAGAAAGAATCAAGATACAAAGGGAAAAAGGCCTATATAGCCTGGCAAGACAATGATTCATCTTCCAGCTCTGAATCCGAAAGTGAAGAGGTGAACCCGTGTTTGATGGTCAGGTCGTGAATCCTCTTCATCACATGTAAGTTCAACTCCTACGAGAGAATGAAATGAATTACAACACATTACTAAATGCTTTCAATGAAATGCATAGTGAAGCCAGAAATTTATCTCATACAAATAATCGGTTGAAAGGTTTAAATAACTGGTTAGAAAATAGAGTTAAAGTTCTGGAAAAAGAACTATTAGAAAGCAAAACAGATTTAGAACATCTAGATATAATCTATGCATCTGCGGATAATGTTGCTGTTAATAAGAATTGTGAAAAGTGTATTGTTTTACAAAATAAGGTTGATTACTTGACTAAAACCTTGACAAAATTTACTCAAGGTAAAGAGAATTTAGATGCACTTCTTGGATCTCAAAATTGTGTTTTTGAACATTCTGGAATCGGGTACAAACCTAAGAATGGGGTAAAAACTAAAAAATATTTGAACTTCTTTTCATACAGAAAAACAACAGCATCCCCTTTCTCATCTTGTCATTACTGCATGAAGAAAGGACATACTATAAAATTTTGTCATGCTAGAAAATATTTTGTGCCGCAAGGTAGGAAGAAATGGGTTCCAAAACATGTTAAACAGAAAATTTGACTCCTAAGGACCCAAAATACGTAAGGGTACCAGAAAAATTCTTAACTTGTTTTGCAGGAACAAAGTCTGGGAATCCCTTGAAGTTCAGAGCTACGAATCAGGTTCTGTTTGTCTAAACTGATTGTTTTAATTGATATAAACCAAGTATTAATCGATTAAAATAACTTACGGAAGATTTTAGTAAATCTGTCCGATGCAGTTTTAATCGATTGAAATGCGAATCAATCGATTAAAATGTTCTCATGATTTGAGTTTTAGTTGTTTTAATCGATTAGAATGAATTTATATCAACTAAAATCACTAAGGTATCAAATTTAATCGACTCATTTTCGTTTTAATCGATTTAAATTCTGGTATCATCTTCTAAGATCTCTTCCAATACAGAAACAATCGATTCTTTCAAGTATTAATCGATCATTTTACTATTGCATTTTCAAAACGAATATTAAAGACCAAATTAGTAAAATAATTTGTTTAATCAGTTTGTTACTGAAAATCATTTTCAAAACATCCAAATGAAATTCGGCCATGCATATAGATTTTATAGTTTAAGATTAAAATCAGTTGAAGAATCAGTACATGTTGTGTTTAATGAGTCTCCTCAAGTGGTGCAGAATAGAACAACAGGTACTGCAGATGAAGAAGATTTAACTGATAATTCTTATCAGTTGAAACATGCCAGTAACACAGATCAGCGTCATCGTTGAAGAAGATGATCCATCGGTGGACCCTGCAAAAGCTGATCCACCAACAATTATCGAAGAACGGGAAGAAGATGTTCGGAAGAGCTTCCTAAAGAGTGGATTGTCCCAAGAGATCTCTCTCTAGACAATGTCATCGGGCAAATTAATAAGGGAGTATCTACTAGACATTCTCTTAATCAATTTTGTAATCATATGGCATTCTTTTCACAAATAGAGCCTAAGACAGTTAAAGAAGCATTAAATGATGAATACTTGGGTTAGTGCCATGCATGATGAGCTTAATCAATTTGAAAGAAATAAAGTGTGGGAATTAGTTCCTAAAATCAAAGATATCAATGTAATTGGTACTAAGTGGGTATTCAAAAACAAGCTAGATGAACACGGCATTATTACTAGAAATAAAGCTAGGTTGGTAGCCAAAGGGTATAACCAACAAGAGGGTATTGATTTTGATGAAACCTTTGCACTGTAGCTAGACTTGAAGCCGTCGATTATTATTAGCTTATGCCCGTATAAGTGGTTTCAGATTACTACGAGATGGATGTAAAGAGTTCCTTTACTTAATGGACTCATCAATGAAGAAGTGTATGTTTCTCAACCTCCTGGGTTTGAAAATCACAAGCATCCCGACCATGTCTACAAATTGAAAAAGGCCCTTTATGGTTTAAAGCAAGCACCTAGACAATGGTATGAGAGGTTAAGTAACTTCCTAATTGATCAAGGGTACAAGCGAGGTGAGGTTGATAAAACTTTGTTCATTAAGAAATGCTGAACCGACATTATTCAGTGCAGGTGTATGTGGATGATATCATTTTCGGTTCCACTAATAATGTCATGTGTAATAAGTTTGTAAAAGAAATGCAAAGTGAATTTGAAATGTCTATGATGGGAGAATTGAATTTCTTCCTTGGTCTCCAGGTTAAACAATTAAGAAATGGCATTTTTCTTAGTCAATCTAAATACCGCAATGAATTGTTAAAGAAATTTGATATGCAAAATTGCAAGGTGTCCTCTACACCCATGTCTACTAACTCGTTGTCTAGACTTAGATGAAAAAGGAAAACCCGTTGATCAAACTAAATATAGAGGTTTGATTGGTTCACTACTATATCTAACTGCTAGTAGACCTGACATTATGTTTAGTGTGTGCCTTTGTGCAAGATTTCGAGGCAAATCCAAAGGAATCTCATCTTACCGCTGCCAAAAGGATTCTGAAATACCTTAAGGGAACAGTTAATGTTGGACTATGGTATCCCGAAGGTGCATCCCTTAAACTTGTTAGATTTTCTCGATTCCGACTTTGCAGGATGTAGATTGGACAGAAAAAGTACCTCGGTACTTGTCATTTACTCGGGAGCAGATCTTATATCATGGCACAGACAAAAAGCAAGCGTGTGTTGCTCATCAACTGCAGAAGCTGAATACATTGCAGCTGGGAGCTGTTGTGCTCAAAGCATCTACCTCAAGCAACAACCGACGGATTATGGAGTAACTCTAAACAAGATCAAGTATGCTCAAGCGCACAAAGTCTGGTAGGAAGAAGTCCAGCAGAGGCGAGTCCTCTACGGCAAGGAAAGAACAGAATGTTGGAGGAAGGATTGAAACTTGGTTCAATGGGGACCAAGAGAAAATGGATTTGTTTATCCATGAATTAAGCAGGAAGCAAGTCAACATTCCGAAGATGTTAAAGTTCTCCTGGTTTGATGCCGAAGGATTCGGAGGCATTCGGAAGTTACTCGCAACATCAAAAACTTCAGACGTTTCGGAGTTGAATGGTAGGATTTACCCCGACTTAATTAAAGTCTTTTTCACTAACTTGTCCTTTGAAGGTTCCACTCTAATAACTCAAGTAAAAGGAGTAGACATTGAGATAACACCTAATGTCTGGAAGGAAGTTGTCTGGAATAAAAGATGTAGGTGTGAAAGTCACCAAAGGGTGTACTTCGGATGTTGAAGAATTTAATAAAGTTCAGTATTTCCGCTCTTGCCTGAAGAATAGGCATGATTCGTAAGTTCATTCAACACTGGGAAGTTGAAACTGGAAGAAAGGATTCTCGCTTTCATCGTTTCCTGGCAGCTTACACCCAGGGGAGCAATCATGCAAGTACTAAATGAAGGAGATTTAGTACTGATGTACTCGCATTCATCACGGAATCACGAGTGAACTGGGTCTTCGTCATCAAGGATCACATGATCAAAGCCAAGAGACTTAGTGATTTCAGGTATCCCTATGCTATTCTGATTTCTAAATTTTTAACACATTTTGGTGTTGATCTGGAAGGGGAACTTGTTGAAACTGTTCGACCAACAAATGAAATAAACAATTCTGTTCTTCACAAAATGGGGTTCATCAAAATTGATGGTGAATGGATTTCCAAAGAAGAAGCTGGAAAAAGTGAAGAAAGTGAAGAAGAAGAGCAAGAGGAAGGAATCAACACCGATATTCCCGGAACTTCGTAGCACGTCCGTCTGATCCAATGGAAGAGGTGAACCCAATGGAGATGATTCCATACAATCCACCGCCTGACCGTGGCACGCCTCTGTCTCAGTTCGAAAGAACAATGTTACATCAAATGAGCGAACTGCAATCAGACCAAAGGAGGCATATGGAGATGACTGCTGCTCTGAGGGCTCGGCAGCATTATTTGGATGAAAATTTCATTGCAAGGTTCCAGCATATTGATAATCAACTAGAAGACATTTACAACAGGATTGTGGAACTGCAATTCAACCAAGGCCCCGGGGACGAATGAAGATTTTCTATGTTTCTGTTATTCTGTTTTCTTTTCTTAGTTTTTAATGTTCTGTTTTATATTCGGGGTATCCACGTGGCCCCATTGGACTGTAACTAAAACATTCTATTTGATGCAGTCAAATAGGGGGAGAAGTATTTTGCTTAAAACTGTCTGTAGACCCCTAATTTTGCCCGGGCCTCTCAAAATAAAGGCTAGAGGAACGTCGCCCAAAAAAGGAGTGCATCCGGCTTCCCAAAACTGAGGAAACCTCCCGCAACAAACACAGAGATCACTCATTCACACGATAAAAGCCAAAAGAGACTTCCTACACAAAGACAAAGCTCGCCCGGCATCTTAATGAAGGCCAAGAAGACTTCCTATATGAAGATAAAGCTTCAACGGACACACATCGGCATCAATCTACGCCGAAAACAGCAAGGAAAGCTTCCGGGGTCCCAAAAGCGCGAACGGCGGAAACGGGTTGAGACGGCCGTCCCAAAGTGGGACGGCCGTCCCAACCCTCCGGGTTCAAGTGGGACGCGCGTCCCAAAGTTGGGACGGCCGTCCCAACCCCGGTTTAAGTGGGACGGCCGTCCGGCCTTCCTGGGGTCCCGCTCCGTGTAAAAATGCCATTTGGGACGGCCGTCCCGGTCCGGACGGCCGTCCCACCCGGATGGCCGTCCCAAAGTGCGCCAGCTGCGAAAAACTATAAATAGGAGGCTCATTTGTCACTTTTTTGACACACTTCGGACACCCCGGTCACCACGGACACTCCAGAGAGCTCCGAAACACTTTAGAGCACTCGTCTACTTCTCTCCCTCTCTCAAATGATCTTTCAGATTGCCTTAAATAGGTAACAATCGGTTAAGGAATTAGATTCAGGCATTTGATTCTTCTTTAAATTTTTAAGAGAGTCGTTCTTGTATTGGTGAGGAGAGTCTTGTGTAGAAAGAGGGGTTGCCAAAACGCATCCTCACGGTTCGAGATTCTCAATATAAAGCTTGCTACGGAGGTTCTTTTCAATTCCCTTCTCTTTTATTGCTTTATTTATTGTTTTATTTTATTTATAGCGTCATATAGAATAAAATCATGTAGATAGTCATTTTAATATTCCTTCTATTGCTTTATTTAGTTTTATTTAAAATTATGTAAATAGCTATTTCAATATTATGCAATAAAATAGGGTAATCGCGTAATTTCTCAAAGTCTTTTCTTTAAATGAATTAATCTGTCATAGGGAACCCGAAAGGGGCGTTGTGGGGTGCTAATACCTTCCCCACACGTAACTAACTCCCTTACCCAACTCTGGTTATAATGGCCAAGTGCGGTTTTTCTTAAAATCAATATTTTTCCCTTTTCCAATGTTTATGGTTAAAACATTGGTGGCGACTCCATAAGAACCCTTTTTCGAAAACCTTTTAAAACAAATACGCGAGTCTAAACCATCTTTCCGCGATCGCTCGCATTAACATCTCAAAGACGTTCCCTCCCCGGGACGTCGGAAAGGGACGGCGGCGACAGATGGCGACTCCACTGGGGAAGCTAGAGAGTTGATCCCATTTAGTGACGAGATAAATTCAAACTAAGTGAAGATTTGAAATTACGCCTTTACCCTTACGTATGTTTTTATTGTATGGCTTTATATAAGCTGTTTGTATGATTATTTACGCAATTGTTTGAAATATAAATTGCACACAAAAACCCTTGCACACAACGGTCCCTCTATGCCGGGGGCAAGAGTGAATATCTATAGGGAGTGGGTGGCGGATACGATCGGTTAGTTGGCACACGGGGCTACTACCGTTGTCGGAAAACCACCAACTCAAGGTGATAACTCTCTTCTTTTGGTCTAAGGATGTCGACACGGAGTTCGGTGCATGACCCGAGGATTGAAAGTTGAGAGGTCCCTATAATGGGGGCACCTTGGGGACCTTTGGCACTGGTGAGAACGAGTTAGAACCACCTAAACCAAACACGTTTACTGCGGGAAAATCCTACCTCGTGATTAAATAAGCGTGGCTCACGCTCGCGGATGTATGAATTGTGTGTGCATACGTTTGCTTGCATTTGTATTGATGCATTAGCATAGGGTAATCATACAACAAACAAAAAAGTGAAAAACCCTAAAAATCATAAAAAAAATATAAAAACAAATTAAAGCCATAAACATACCTTTTATAATAAAAAAATTCTTGGCAAAGTCGTATCATTCATCATTCAATAAGTGGTAAAACCAAGAGAGAAAACCAATGCATTAAGAAAAGTATGCACAAACATCATCATAATAAAATCTCTCATACATAAACACATTCATCCTAGGGCATATTTATTCCACGCTAATCATTTAAAATAAAAAGTTATAATAAGAATCATTAAAATCATTTAGAAGGTGGTCGGTCTTCGCGCAGTCCTCACTCGTGCTCAAAAGGCTAGAAAGATGGAACAACTAGAAGAACAAAACCGAAAGCTCACTGCTGAGCTTATTACGCTGAAAGAGCAAATGGCTCAAATGTTAGAAATGATGCATCAACGAATCTCCATCAAGAGGGTCCTCGAGAATGGACAAGCCTCTCACCACGAAGAAGAAGAGGAACCTCGGAATGAGCATGATCAATGCGGTACAAGAGCGAGTACATATTCATGCTCCTGAAGTATCAAAACAACAAATCACTGCTCTTGAAGAAAGGCTGAGAGCCATGGAAGGTCATAACTTTGATATAAAAGAGGCAGGTGATATGTGTCTCGTCAAAAATATCCAATTCCCTAACAAGTTCAAAACTCAGGAGTTCCCAAAATACATGGGAACGACTACCTAGAAAGCCATCTTACAATGTCTCTGTAGTAAGATGGCTGCACATCTTGATAATGAAAAACTCCTGATCCATTGCTTTCGGAAAGCACTGGTTGAATCGGCTTTAAATTGGTATATGCAACTAGAAGGGGGCAAATCCAAACACTGGAGACATTTAGCGAGATGCATTTCTTCGTCGTTATAAATACAATATTGATCGACCCACTGAAAGAGCGAGATCTACAATTATTAAGCAAGAAAAAGCGACGAATCCTTCAAAGCATATGCCCAAAGATGGAGAGAATTGGCGGCACAAGTGGAACCTCCTCTATCCGACAAGGAAACTACATCCATGTTCATCAATTCTCTGACTGGTCCTTATTACGACAAGATGATAGGAAATACATCAACTCTCTTTGCGAGATATAGTCATCATAGGAGAAAGAGTGGAGCAAGGTTTGAAGAGTGGAAGAATTGTACAACAAACTTCCTCCAATTCCTCTACTCAAACTTTTAAAAGAATTTTGGAAAGAAAAAGGAAGGGGACGTGAATGCAATTAATATTGCCATTCCTTACGCCTCCTCGCAACAAACCAAGCCACGCAGACAAGAGAGGAAATTCACTTCCATACCTACCTCCTACGGAAGCTTGTTGATAAAATTGTTGGATGCTAAACTCCTTGTGCGAATTCCTCCCAAGAAGATGGAGCCACCCTATCCAGAATGGTATAAGCCAAATGAAAAATGCAATTATCATTCGGACGCTCCAGGACATTCGGTAGATAACTGCATAGCTTTGAAGCATAAGGTCCAAGATTTAATAGATGCGGGATGGATTACCTTTGACGCATCTACTCCAAAGGTGGACGACCAGCCCTTATCAAAGCCGAATAAAAGACGGGATAAGGAAGACCAGACAGATTAGGGCTCATCATTTTTACCATCTTTTGCAATAAAAAAAATATAAAAAAAATATATCAAAAAACTTCAGATGTATTTCCAGTGATCTCTGCCCATGATCACGAGATTTTTGGTTAATAAGGGCTTTGTAAATATTTTCTTCTATCAATACAATAAGGCATTTTTTTATATCCATATTCTCTTTCATTCTTTTCTCTCTCATACATCTCATAAAGAAATCTAAAACAAAGCATAACCCATACGAGTCATGTACGTGATTGAAAACTCCTTGGAAGATCTGAAAGGCGAAGACGAATGGATTGAGTCGAGACGGTGAGGAGGGGACCATTTCCCAGGACATGCAAAAGCTGCTAGAAAAAGAAGCGCAATCAATACAGCCCCATCGGGAGAAAGCTGAGGTTATCAATTTGGGACAAGAAGATAATAAGAAAGAAGTAAATATTGGAACCCAAATTGACGATGATGTCGAGAGAAAAACTAATACAATTGCTAAGAGAATATATGGACGTGTTTGCGTGGTCCTACCATGATATGCCTGGAATCGATAAAAGTATAGTGGAGCATCGATTACCATTAAAAGAGGGATTTCGGCCGTTAAGCGAAACTCGGAAGAGTAAAACCAGAATGGTCCTTAAAAATTAAAGAAGAAGTAGAAAAGCAGGTTGGATGCCAATTTCTGATCGTTTCAAAATACCCTGAATGGTTGGCAAATATCGTGCCGATCGTAAAGAAAAATGGAAAAATCGAGTATGCGTAGATTATCGGGACCTAAGCAGTGCAAGTCCAAAAGATGATTTTCCCTTACCACATATTGATATGCTCGTAGATCACGCTTGCTACAAATACTCTTTATTCTTTCATGGATGGATATGCGGGGTATAATCAAATCAAATTGGTACATCGAAGGCAGAGAAAAAACTTCCTTCATTACACCATGGGGGACATTTTGTTATAGAGTAATGCCTTTTGGACTTAAGAATGCGGGGGCAACCTATCAAAGGGCTATGGTTACACTATTTCACGATATGATCCACAAAGAAATAGAAGTATACGTGGATGATATGATCGTCAAGTCCAAAAATGAAACGAGATCACCTCCTACACTTAAAGAAACTATTCAATCGGCTTCGAAAATACCAGATTAAGCTTAATCAGGCTAAATGCACATTCGGAATACGATCGGGAAAACTCCTTGGGTTTATCGTCGGTAAAAAAGGAATCGAGGTGGACCACGATAAGACAAAGGCAATCATAGAAATGCCCCCACCAAAAACGAGAAAAAGAAGTCGAGAGGGTTCTTAGGTAGAATAAACTACATCGCACGGTTCATTGCGCAATTAACGGATAAATGTACGCCCATCTTCAAGTTATTGCGTAAAAACCAATCGACTGATCTGGAACTATGAATGCCAACAAGCCTTCGAAAAGATCAAAATATGCCTAACTAATCCTCCGATGCTTGATACCACTGTGGAAGGGAGACCCCTAATTCTTTACCTATCGGTACTCGATGAATCCATGGGATGTGTACTCGGTCAACAAGATGATACTGGAAAGAAAGAACAAGCCATATATTACCTCGGTAAAAAATTTCTAAATTATGAGACCCGCTATACACCACTCGAAAAGACATGTTGTGCATTGGTATGGGCAACTCAACGCCTCAGACAATATATGGTCGGGCATACAACTTGGTTAATTTCCAAAATGGACCCAATCAAATACTTGTTTGAAAAACCCATCTTGGCTAGGGAGGATAGCTAGATGGCAAGTACTCCTCTCGAGAATTTGATATTATTCATGTCACTCAGAAAGCCATCAAAGGCGAGTCCTTTGGCGAGACTACCTGGCACATGGGCCAACAGGACGAATATCAATCCCTCCAAGATGATTTTCCAGGATGAGCATATAATGCATATCCAACATGAAGAGCTTAAAAATGACGAATGGATCATGTTTTTCGATGGAGCTTCAAATTCTTCGGGACATGGGATCGGAGTCTGTTTTAATATCACACGAAAAGAAGCATATCCAGATAACTGACTAGATTAACCTTTGATTTGTACAAATAATATGGCGGAATATGAAGCTTGTGCTCTAGGTATTCAAGCGGCCTTGGATCACGGGGTAACCAAACTCAAAGTATTCGGTGACTCATCCCTTGTTATTTACCGAGCTCAAGGGTGAATGGGAAACTAGAAACTCCAAATTAATCCCCTATCACGGAGCATATCAGTAAGATGACTTCACGAGATGGAAAACATTAGCTTGAGTATATCCCTCGGGAGGATAACCGAGTTGCGGATGCATCGGCAACATTATCATCCATGTTCGCACTAGGGCAAGAACATGAAATGCCCATCATCCAAGTCAAAAGGCACTGACAAACAAGCCTTTTGTATGATGGTGGATAATGAAAAAGATAAAGCCCATTGGTATCGAGGACATAAAGCGGTACTTGACAAAGGGTGAATACCCGGAGGGAATCGGTGACAATGATAAAAGGACTATTCGGAAAAGGGCTATAGGATTTATGTTGATAGGAGAAACCCTCTATAAAAAGAATTGTGATTCTACTTTGTTAAGATGCGTCAATCCAGAAGAAGCCCGAGATATTGATCAAAGAAATACACGAAGGAACCTTTGGGACTCATGCACCAGGGCATATCATGGCTAGGAAGATTCTCGGAAGCGGGATACTTTTGGTCCACAATGGAAAAAGATTGTTATCGGTATGCTAAAAAATGTCACAAGTGTCAAATACACGCGAGATAATGTACATGTTCCATCGATACCTCTCAACGTTATGGCTATCCCTTGGCAGTTCGCTATGTGGGGTATAGATGTCATCGGACCTATTGAGCCTAAGGCGTCCAATGGTCACTAGATTCATTTTGGTAGCCATTGATTATTTCACTAAATGGATAGAAGCGGCATCTTATGCACATGTGACTAGAAAGCGGTGGTCACCTTTATTAAGAAAAATATCATATCGCGATACGGCATTCCACATCGTCTTATTGCCGATAACGGGACCAATCTGAATAACAAAATGATGGAAGAACTATGTTATGACTTCAAAATTCAACATCATAATTCTTCTCCTTATAGGCCTAAAATGAATGGCGCAGTGGAAGCGACCAATAAAAACATCAAGAAGATTGTTCAAAAGATGGTTAAAACCTATAAAGATTGGCATGAAAAGTTACCTTTTGCTCTTCATGGATATCGAGCGTACGTACGAACCTCAGCGGGAGCCACTCCATTTTCCCTTGTATATGGAATGGAGGCAGTATTGCCAATAGAGGTCGAAATACCTTCCTTGCGAATTATTATGGAAGCGAAATTAACGAAGCTGAATGGATTCAAAGTCGATACGATCAGCTAAACCTTATCGATGAAAAAGCGAGTTTGGATGCCATATCGCAGTGGACAAGCCTATCAAAAGAAAATAAAAAAGGCTTATGACAAAAGGTCAGCCCTCATACTTATCAAGAAGGAGATTTAGTGATAAAGCTGCTCCCGGCCAGAAGGATAAAATTGGAAAATGGGCGGCAAATTATGAAGGACCCTTTGTAGTCAAGCGAGCTTTCTCGGGAGGGGCACTTATCCTCACTAATATGGATGGAGAGGAGTTTCGACACCCAATCAATTCGACGCGGTAAAGAAATATTATGCTTGAAGACATTGCTCATGACCGTCGGGAATGAAAACCCGCAAAGGGCATCCACTGGGCAAAAGATAGGGTCCATATCCCTCGCTAGGATACGTCCTAGGCAAAAAGAAGAGGTGTAAAAAAAAAAAAAAAAAAAAAAAAACTAAGAGCAATGGTTACTTTAGCTGAAAGCAGAAAAGACGGCTAAAGTAGCGTTCTTCCAAAGCGAGCGGCCGCATAGTCTTCACTCTGAGCTCGGGCATCTCAAGCTGAAGCAATTAGGAGAACCAGGGGCGAGATATCATGGACATATTTGTTTAAGCCTATACGGTATAGCCAACCTTGACTACCCATTCTTCTAAATACCTTTACGTAATCCTTACGTAAAAGAAATAAACTTTTGCTCATTTATCAATAAAATTCCCTTTTATTTCCTTTCTCTTGACCAAATATTATGGAAATGCCTCTTTATTGATAAATCATAAATATGCGTAAAGACTTTTAATCAAAGATCAAACATGCATCTAAAAAAGGGAAGCATAACAAAAAAAGAAAATAATAAAGGCACTGCTAGTACATTCTTAGGTAAAAACTAGGGTAGCACTGCTAGATCGGAAACCCAGAAAGAGCGATCTAGGCAAAAGATAAGGCAAAAGCCCCCTAAGATATTCTAGGCAAAAATTAAGGCAGCCAGCTAGATCGAAAACCAGTAAAAGGGCGGTCTAGGCAAAAGATAGGGCTAAAACCAAGAGATGGATAAAAAGAGGAGCCCATCCTCATGGTCATAAAGGAGGAGCCCATCGGCGTATTCGTAAGAAGCCAACGGGAGAAGGCCGAGTTACTTTCTAAATGCATCAAAAATAAATAAACATTAGATTGCATTTAGGACATTCGCACACAAAGTAGTTGCATAATACGACTTTGTCAAAATCAAGAAAAATAATTTTTCAAATAAATAAAAATGCATATAAGGAGTCTAGCCTCCATACTTATAATTGAAAAACAGGAAACGCCAAAATCCAGTCTCCATATGAAAATAAAAACCGCGATGGAAAAAGGCGAAATCTAAACCACTTTAGCAAAATAAGGAGCTTCGAAGAAAGCTGGCCCCAATCACCAACCTTCTACACCAACAAGAGGAGGTATCTCAATAGGAAAAAGCCAACGGAAAGGCTTAATTATCCCAGAGAGAATCCTTGCCTACTCCGGAGGCAAAACAAAAAATACTTCCGACTCAACATCACCGCATGAGTCGTCAACCATTCCAAATAAGGAGCTTCAAAGAAAATAGCTCTAATCAACACCTTCCATCCAAGAAAGAAGGAAAACCATCAAAAGAAAATGACCAACGGAAAGGCTTAATTATCCCCAAGCGGATCCTCGCCTACTCCAGAGGCAAAACAAAAAGATTACCTCACGACTCGAAGACATCGCCGCAAGAGTCCTTAAGCACACTCATACAAGAGTATCAGCTTCAAAGAAGAACAAGGACTACATAAGAGTCTATCAAAGAAAAACAGAGTCAAAATCCCCACATCAGCAGGGGCAACAAAAAGAAAGAAGAGAAGAGCCTTTCACCCTCTAACAAAGGCTACGACATGAAAGAGCCGAAAGAAATTTCAGTCCACGGGAAGCCAATAAAATTCCCCTCGGTGGATCGCCAAAAAGAAAAATTTTTCCCCGATAAGCCTATCCGCAAAAGCAAATTACAAATCCACAGGGAGTTAAGCACCCAATATGAATATCCCCGAGGAAGGTACAAAACCTTCACTCCCAAGAATGCCTATGCTTACTCGAAACAAGCAAAGAGCCGATATCCCCAAGAAGCGGGAAATCAACCTATAAGAGGTAATACAAGCACAAAGCTTTCAAAAAACATCTACCTACTCGGAGGTATTATCAGAAACGAGATATCCTCAAGAAGAACATCGGCCTATCCAGGAGGAAAGCCTTCGTCGCTATTGAAGCACTCGCCTAATCAAGAGGCACAAAAAAATCAACGAATCCCGGTAAATTCCCGCCTAATCAAGAGGCACAACAAATTCCCCAAATGGATCTCAGCCTAATCAAGAGGCACAATCAAGAAGAAAAACCAAAAACATCAAAAATCCCGGTAAAGCCGGATGACGACTAACGGCAAAGTCAAAAACAAATATTCCCTACGGAATGGGCGCATGAACGAGAAAAAATAAGCCGCCAACACATCTCCAAAAACAGAGATAATCACGGGATTAACTACCAAAAAGTGCATTCTAAGAACCTTGCGAGACAGGGGTTCGGACCGGGTGGGGGTAGGTACCCATCGGAACCTTGCGAGCGGGGTTCGGACCGGGTGGGGGTAAGTACCCATCGGAATCTTGCGGAACGGGATTCGGACCGGGTGGGGGTAGGTACCCATCGGAACCTTGCGGAACGGGGTTCGGACCGGGTGGGGGTAGGTACCCATCGGAACCTTGCGGAGCGGGGTTCGGACCGGGTGGGGGTAAGTACCCATCGAATCTTGCGAACGGGATTCGGACCGGGTGGGGGTAGGTACCCATCGGAACCTTGCGGGAACGGGGTTCGGACCGGGTGGGGGTAAGTACCCATCGGAATCTTGCGAGCGGGATTCGGACCAGGTGGGGGTAGGTACCCATCGGAATCTTGCGAACGAGATTCGGACCGGGTGGGGGTAGGTACCCATCGAGAACCTTGCGGAGCGGGGTTCGGACCAGGTGGGGGTAAGTACCCATCGAATCTTGCGAACGGGATTCGGACCAGGTGGGGGTAAGTACCCATCGAATCTTGCGAAGCGGGATTCGGACCAGGTGGGGGTAGGTACCCATCGAATCTTGCGAGCGAGATTCGGACCAGGTGGGGGTAGGTACCCATCGGAACCTTGCGAGCGGGGTTCGGACCAGGTGGGGGTAAGTACCCATCGGAATCTTGCGAACGGGATTCGGACCGGGTGGGGGTAGGTACCCATCAGAATCTTGCGGAACGAGATTCGGACCGGGTGGGGGTAGGTACCCATCGAGAACCTTGCGGAACGGGGTTCGGACCGGGTGGGGGTAAGTACCCATCGGAATCTTGCGAGACGGGATTCGGACCGGGTGGGGGTAAGTACCCATCGAATCTTGCGAGAGCGGGATTCGGACCGGGTGGGGGTAGGTACCCATCGGAACCTTGCGAAGCGGGGTTCGGACCGAGGTGGGGGTAAGTACCCATCGGAATCTTGCGGAACGGGATTCGGACCGGGTGGGGGTAGGTACCCATCGGAACCTTGCGGAACGGGGTTCGGGCCGGGTGGGGGTAGGTACCCATCGGAACCTTGCGAACGGGGTTCGGACCGGGTGGGGGTAGGTACCCATCGGAACCTTGCGGAACGGGGTTCGGACCGGGTGGGGGTAAGTACCCATCGAGAATCTTGCGGAACGGGATTCGGACCGGGTGGGGGTAGGTACCCATCGGAATCTTGCGGAACGAGATTCGGACCGGGTGGGGGTAGGTACCCATCGAGAATCTTGCGAACGGGATTCGGACCGGGTGGGGGTAGGTACCCATCGGAACCTTGCGAACGGGGTTCGGACCGGGTGGGGGTAGGTACCCATCGGAACCTTGCGGAACGGGGTTCGGACCAGGTGGGGGTAAGTACCCATCGAGAATCTTGCGGAACGGGATTCGAACCGGGTGGGGGTAAGTACCCATCGGAATCTTGCGGAACGGGATTCGGACCGGGTGGGGGTAGGTACCCATCGGAACCTTGCGGAACGGGGTTCGGACCGGGTGGGGGTAAGTACCCATCGGAATCTTGCGAGCGGGATTCGGACCGGGTGGGGGTAGGTACCCATCGGAATCTTGCGAACGAGATTCGGACCAGGTGGGGGTAGGTACCCATCGGAACCTTGCGAACGGGATTCGGACCGGGTGGGGGTAAGTACCCATCGAGAATCTTGCGGAACGGGATTCGGACTAGGTGGGGGTAAGTACCCATCGGAATCTTGCGGAACGGGATTCGGACCGGGTGGGGGTAAGTACCCATCGGAATCTTGCGAACGGGATTCGGACCGGGTGGGGGTAAGTACCCATCGGAATCTTGCGAACGGGATTCGGACCGGGTGGGGGTAAGTACTCATCAAAAACTTTGCGAGAAGGCATTAGGTGGAGTAAAAATACTCACCTAGAGCATTTCAAAGATGGGTTGCAAAGACCTTACTTCTATTAGGGGTTAGTTCAATGTTGAGCACCTCGGAAGTAAGTACCCACAAGAGTCTAACAAAATGTAAATTCATACGGGTGAGGGTAGGTACTCACCAAAACCTTGCGAGAACAAGGTTCATACCTAGTGGGGGTAGGTACCCACAAAAGTCTAATAAAATACGAGACTCATACGGGTGAGGGTAAGTACTCACCAGAGCTTTATAAAAGGAGGCTCAAACCGAGATAGGGGTTGGTACCTATCAAAATATTTATCATCCAGGAGGGCCAGGCAAAGGAGCGACATCAGAAGGATAGCAGGACAAAAGGGTTAACTCCTTCCCCTACCAACTAATTTTGTCGGCATATTAAAGCCGAGCGAATTAGTTAGGCGAGCGAAGGGAGGCAGTTGTAGACCCCTAATTTTGCCGGGCCTCTCAAAATAAAGGCTAGAGGAACGTCGCCCAAAAAAGGAGTGCATCCAGGCTTCCCAAAGCGAGAAACCTCCCGCAACAAACACAGAGATCACTCATTCACACGATAAAAGCCAAAAGAGACTTCCTACACAAAGACAAAGCTCGCCGGCATCTTAATGAAGGCCAAGAAGACTTCCTATATGAAGATAAAGCTTCAACGGACACACATCGGCATCAATCTACGCCGAAAGCAGCAAGGAAAGCTTCCGGGGTCCCAAAAGCGCAGCGGCGGAACGAGGTTGAGGCGGCCGTCCCAAAGTGGGACGGCCGTCCCAGCCCTCCGGGTTCAAGTGGGACGCGCGTCCCAAAGTTGGGACGGCCGTCCCGACCCCGGTTTAAGTGGGACGGCCGTCCGGCCTTCTGGGGGTCCCGCTACGTGTAAAAATGCCATTTGGGACGGCGGTCCCGGTCCGGGCAGCCGTCCCACCCGGATGGCCGTCCCAAAGTGCGCCAGCTGCGAAAAACTATAAATAGGAGGCTCATTTGTCACTTTTTTGACACACTTCGGACACCCGAGTCACCACGAGACACTCCGAGAGCTCTGAAACACTTTAGAGCACTCGTCTACTTCTCTCCCTCTCTCAAATGATCTTTCAGATTGCCTTAAATAGGTAACAATCGGTTAAGGAATTAGATTCAGGCATTTGATTCTTCTTTAAATTTTTAAGAGAGTCGTTCTTGTATTGGTGAGGAGAGTCTTGTGTAGAAAGAGGGGTTGCCAAAACGCATCCTCACGGTTCGAGATTCTCAATATAAAGCTTGCTACGGAGGTTCTTTTCAATTCCCTTCTCTTTTATTGCTTTATTTATTGTTTTATTTTATTTATAGCGTCATATAGAATAAAATCATGTAGATAGTCATTTTAATATTCCTTCTATTGCTTTATTTAGTTTTATTTAAAATTATGTAAATAGCTATTTCAATATTATGCAATAAAATAGGGTAATCGCGTAATTTCTCAAAGTCTTTTCTTTAAATGAATTAATCTGTCATAGGGAACCCGAAAGGGGCGTTGTGGGGTGCTAATACCTTCCCCACACGTAACTAACTCCCTTACCCAACTCTGGTTATAATGGCCAAGTGCGGTTTTTCTTAAAATCAATATTTTTCCCTTTTCCAATGTTTATGGTTAAAACATTGGTGGCGACTCCATAAGAACCCTTTTTCGAAAACCTTTTAAAACAAATACGCGAGTCTAAACCATCTTTCCGCGACCGCTCGCATTAACGTCTCAAAGACGTTCCCTCCCCGGGACGTCGGAAAGGGACGGCGGCGACACTGTCACTACACACACACCACAAAATATATGTCTCTGGTCTGTTATCTTTTTATGCAGGTGCAGTGGTTATTTGTCTCCATCAAATAGGGGGAGATTGAAGCACTTGGTGGATTTGATGAAGACATAGATATAGCTTAGGTTGTGGGTGTGTAGATGATTAGGTTTTTAGTTTAAGCACTTAATCTCTTGATAGGCCAATATATTTTGTGATAAGCGCCTTATAATGTTGCATCCCATTGAAAATCATTTTTACGCATGAAAAACTAACATCTAAGTATTAAAAGAACAAACTAAGTTTTTCAATCTGTTGAAAAGGATTTTCAATCTGTTAAAATCACTTAAAAGAATAAGTGGTCATACATAATCGTATTTTCAATTGATTGATTCGCGGAATCAACAAGTTAAAATAACTCAATGAATTTTTCAATATCAAGTTTCGCTTTTTCAATCTGTTGAAATGATTTTTAATCTGTTGAAACGAGAAAGACTATTTTTTTCGAGTCTAAGAGTTTTTTTAGAAAATCAATCTGTTGAAATATTTTTTAATCTGTTGAAACAGAGAGACTATTTTTTAACTAAGTGTTTGCAGGATTTCAATCTGTTGAAATGACTTTCAATCGATTGAAAGCGAAGAGTTGTCATTTTTCATTAAGTTGTTTCAATCCATTAAAAACTCGAATCAATCGATTGAAATGGAGCTTTAAATGAAATCAATCGATTGAATCGACGTTTTAATCGATTGAAATGTATTCTGATCGATCATAGTTTTATTCTGATCGATCATAACTCGATCTGATCGATCATAGTTTCATTCGATCGATCATAACTTCGATCTGATCGATCATACTTCGTTCTAATCGATCAGAGTCTCTTCTAAACTTGTTTTACTTGCTAACCAACTTATCTTTTGACTCTCGAAACAGTTTTTTTAGAGATGAAACGTTCGACTCTTTGATTTACTCTATATATACTGATTTGATCTATCTTTTAAAAGACACAAAACAATACACTACTTGAGAAAACTTGTGAAATCAATCTGTGAAACTTTCATACGTGACTTTCTCCGCATTCAAGAATCTTTTTCATATCATAAGGTGCTTGTGATCAGAATTGTGGTCATTCAAGAGAGAAAGTGCTTGTTAGAATTGGTTCGGACAATTAGAAACTTCAAGTCCAGGTTTTTTCTTTCCATACTCTTTTGTAAAAGTGTGATTGTGCGAGGTTGGATTGTGATCTGCACTTGGTACGATGAACTTGGATTTGGTTCTTGGGTGGTTTTCAAGATTCTGTCTTGTGGGTTTTGCAAGATAGTTCTTGGGGTAGATTGGTGAGTATCTACTGGTTGTAATTTTCACTTGGTATTAGTGGAACTTGACTGGTTTGTCAAGAACTGGATGTAGCTCTGGATTAGAGTGAACCAGTATAAATTTGTGTGTTAATATTCTTCTTTCATCTCTTTTATTTTTTGTCTTTAATTGTGCTGTGTTTAAACCGAGTTACCTTTGCAAAGATTGAATAAAGATAACTCATAAGTTTTGCGAAAAAGTTTTAAAGTTCAATTCACCCCCCCTCTTGAACTCAACCATTAATTCTTTCACAATGGTGCATAGAAATGCAAGAAGAATTTGATCAATTTGAAAGGAATCAAGTCTGGGAATTAATTCCAAGAGAAGAATCACATCAAGTAATTGGAACAAAATGGGTATTTAGAAACAAACTTGATGAAGATTGAAATATAACAAAGAATAAAGCCAGACTTGTTGCCAAAGGTTACTGTTAGGAGGAAGGTATTGATTATGATGAAACTTATGCTCCTGTTGCCAGGTTAGAGGCTATATGCCTACTTCTTGCTTATGCCTCATTGATGAAATTTAAATTATATCAAATGGATGTTAAAAGTGCATTCTTAAATGGGTTTATCAAAGAAGAAGTATATGTTGAACAACCCCCTGGATTTGAAGATTTTAAATATCACAATCATATTTTTAAATTGAAGAAAGCCTTATATGGTTTGCAACAAGCTCCTAGGTCTTGGTATGAAAGACTAAGTAGTTTTCTAACTTTGTTAGATATGATTAGATATTAGTTGATATTATTTGATATTGTTGAGATATTGTTAGATATTGTTAATCACAATATCAAATAATATCTTTTATTTACCCTATTTGTATTCTGTTACTCTTTTGAGGAGTACCTTTCTTTATTATAAATACATTGCCCTATGTGTGGTAAATACACAAGGGAAATTAGACCTATACAGTTTTTCCCTATATTCAACATGGTATCAAGAGCTTAAGGTCTCTTGGGATTTTTTTTCGGCTCTGCCACTGAACCTGCAGCCGCCGCCGTCGCCACCGCCATCCGCCGCCGCCGTCGCCGGAGTAGCAGTTCGGACCGCCGAGCACAGGGTTTTGCTCGCCTCCTCCGTGCGACCTCCACCGTGGAAGTTTCGCGGTCATCGGAGCAGCCACGCTCCCTCACGCGCCTCCCGAAGCCGCGCCACCTTCTCCCGTTCTGTCGCGCGTGGCGGCGCGTCTCGCCGCCGTTCAGGCCGCCGCTCTTTGCGCCGACGTCGCCTCCTTCTCCTCTCTCTGGATCTGTCCTCGCTGCTCCAATCAGACCTCTTTGGTGTTTTAGGGATTTTCTCTCTCTTCCTCCATGGCATCTTCCGCTGCCACTTCCAATTCTGAAGTTACCTCTGTCAGCTCCGGTGGGTCTGAGCAATCTGTTTTTAATGATTCATCTGCCTTGGCCTCTCACCGTGATGATCGTAATCGCTCTCACAAGCCAGGCAAAGGGCGTGTCAAGTGTGACCATTGTGGCAAACTAGGCCACAAAATTGACAAATGTTATGCTTTACATGGTTATCCTCGCCGATCTGCTGCAGTTGCTCAGACTGATTCTTCCGCACAATCCTCTGCTGTGGATCCTCCTTCGTCTGTACCTTCAGACAAATCTGCTATCTTCAATGATTTTCTTCAATGGTATGAGGATCGAAAGCCCTCCAGTTCCACTACTTCGTTGCCCACACAGGTACATCTTTTGCTTGGTCCGACTCACTCTTCTTCTATTAGCTCTTGGGTTCTTGACTCGGGCGCCACCGATCACATCACCGGTAACAAATCCTTATTTTCCTCTTTCACTTCTTCTCATAATTTACCCTCTCGTTACAATGGCTAATGGGTCTACAACTTTAGCTCATGGTGTTGGAACGGTTACTCTTTTTCCCTCGTTGTCCATTGATAATGTTTTGTATGTACCCGGGTCCCCCTTTAACTTATTATCCATTAGCCGTCTAACTCGATCTCTTGATTGTGTTATCTCTTTTACCAAAACTTCTGTTTCCTTACGGGACCGGAGCTCGCAAAAAGTGATTGGCACCGGATGTGAGTCACATGGACTTTATTATCTTCAACCTTCTCCACATGTTGGCACAGTTATGGAGTCTCCTTCTCTCCTTCATGCTCAGCTTGGTCACCCCAGTCTGCGCAAATTACAGCAACTTGTTCCCAGCTTATCCCAGTTGTCCAGTTTGGTGTGTGAGTCCTGTCAATTAGGCAAACATAGTCGTACTTCCTTTTCTCGTAGTGTTTCCCAGCGTGCTTCATCCCCCTTTGCCTTAGTTCACTCTGACATTTGGGGACCCAGTCGTGTTAAGTCTAATTTAGGTTTTCAATATTTTGTTACTTTCATTGATGATTTCTCTCGTTGTACTTGGTTATTTTTAATGAAAAATCGTTCTGAGGTGTTTTCTATATTCCAAAACTTTTATCATGAAATTAAAAATCAATTTGGTGTCTCTATTCAAACTTTTCGAAGTGATAATGGCCGTGAATATCTTTCAAACTTGTTTAAACAATTTATGGCTTCTCATGGCATTCTTCATCAAACTTCCTGTGCTTATACCCCTCAACAAAATGGGGTGGCTGAGCGCAAGAATAGACACCTTATTGAAACAACCCGTACTCTTTTAATTCATGGTGCGGTTCCTCAACATTTTTGGGGTGATGCTGTTCTTACTGCCTGTTATCTTATTAATCGTATGCCCTCTTCGGTTTTAGATAACAAAATTCCCCATTCTATTTTATTTCCTCATGACACTCTCCATCCTTTACCTCTGAAGGTTTTTGGGTCTACCTGTTTTGTCCACAATTTTGATCCTGGTCATGATAAGTTATCTCCTCGATCACACAAATGTGTTTTCTTAGGATTTACTCGATCCCAAAAAGGATACAAGTGTTTTTCTCCTTCTCTTAATCGCTATTTTGTGTCTGCCGATGTCACCTTCAATGAGTTTTCCTTTTACTTTAAGGACCCTTCCCTACCTGCTGAGTCTCCATCTGCTACAGTTCCCATTCCTGTTCTCATTGATCCTTATGTTGAGTCTGACCTTCCTCTGCCTCCTCCGGTTCCGTCCACAGAGTTTGACCTTCCTATTGCCCTTCGTAAAGGTACGCGTTCTACTCGTAATCCTTCTCCACATTATACTGCTATTAGTTATCATCGAATTTCTTCACCATTTTATACCTGTCTCTCGTCTATTTCTTCTGTGTCTATTCCTAAATCTGTCTCTGAAGCCTTAGCCCACCCTGGTTGGCGTCAGGCCATGCTAGATGAACTCGGTGCTCTTCAGACTAGTGGAACCTGGACGCTTGTCCCATTACCATCTGGAAAATCTGTTGTTGGTTGCAGGTGGGTCTTCGCTATCAAGGTTGGTCCTGATGGTACTATTGATCGCCTCAAAGCTCGCCTTGTAGCCAAAGGCTATACCCAAATTTTTGGGTTGGATTATGGTGATACTTTCTCTCCAGTGGCAAAGATGGCTTCTGTTCGTTTATTCATTGCCATGGCCGCTATTCAACAATGGCCTCTTTATCAACTGGATGTCAAAAATGCTTTCTTGAATGGCGATTTGCAAGAAGAGATTTATATGGAGCAACCTCCCGGATTTGTTGCTCAGGGGGAGTCTTCTGGATTGGTATGTCGTCTTCGCAAATCATTGTATGGCCTAAAACAGTCTCCTAGGGCCTGGTTTGGCAAATTTAGCAGCGTTGTTCAACAATTTGGCATGACTAGAAGTGAGGCAGACCACTCAGTCTTTTACCGTCACTCGAATGCTGGATGTATCTATTTGATAGTGTATGTCGATGACATTGTTCTTACAGGTAGTGACCATCATGGCATCTCTCAGATGAAACAACACCTTTGCCACCATTTTCAAACCAAAGATCTTGGCAAACTCAGATATTTCTTGGGTATTGAGGTAGCACAATCTACCGATGGCATTGTTATATCTCAAAGAAAGTATGCATTGGATACTTTGGAGGAAACTGGGTTGATGAATTCAAAGCCTGTTGACACACCCATGGATCCTAATACCAAACTCTTGCCAAATCAGGGGGAGCCAATGTCGGATCCCGAACGAGTATAGAAGATTAGTTGGAAAATTAAATTATCTTACAGTTACTCGCCTCGACATTTCCTTTGCAGTCGAGTGTGGTGAGTCAATTCCTCAATTCTCCTTGTCAAGATCATTGGAATGCGGTCATCCGTATATTGAAGTACATCAAAAAGTCTCCTGGAAAAGGTTTGGTGTATGACTCCCATAATCATACAAGAGCTGTCTGCTATTCGGATGCTCGATTTGGGCAGGATCTCCTCTCGATAGAAGATCTACATCTCGGGTATTGTGTTTCCATTGGTGGTAACTTGATCTCATGGAAAAGTAAGAAACAAAGTGTTGTGGCAAGATCCGAGTGCAGAAGCGAGTATAGAGCTATGGCCTCAGCTACCTGTGAACTTATTTGGCTCAAGCAATTGCTTAAAGAGCTACAATTTGGAGATGTCACTCAAATGACACTAGTGTGTGACAATCAAGCTGCTCTCCATATAAGCTCTAATCCTATCTTTCATGAGAGGACTAAACACATTGAGATTGACTGCCATTTTATTCGAGAAAAGATTATGTCTGGAGACATCAAGACTGAGTTCATTAACTCATGTGATCAATTAGCAGATATTTTCACTAAGTCTTTACGGGGACCTAGGATGGATTATCTTTGTACCAAGCTAGGCACATACGATTTGTATGCTCCAGCTTGAGGGGGAGTGTTAGATATGATTAGATATTAGTTGATATTATTTTATATTGTTGAGATATTGTTAGATATTGTTAATCACAATATCAAATAATATCTTTTATTTACCCTATTTGTATTCTGTTACTCTTTTGAGGAGTACCTTTCTTTATTATAAATACACTGCCCTATGTGTGGTAAATACACAAGGGAAATTAACCCTATACAGTTTTTCCCTATATTCAACAAACTTCAAATGATTTTTCTAGAGGAAAAATTGATTCCACTTTGTTTATTAAGAAAGTAAAAGAACATATCTTATTAGTTCAAGTATATGTTGATGATATCATTTTTGGATCAATTGATAATTCCTTGTGTGTAGAATTTGCTAAGATAATGCAGGGAGAATTTGAAATGTCAATGATGGGAGAATTAACATTCTTCCTTGGACTTCAAATTAAACAACTTAAGGATGACATTTTTGTGTCTCAAACCAAATACTGCAAAGAGATTCTCAAGAACTTTGGAATGGACACTTCAAAGGAAGCTAACACACCTATGAGAACTTCATGCTATTTAGACAAAGATGAATCAGGTTTGAAAATAAATCAATCTATCTATAGAGGTATGATAGGTTCACTGTTATACTTAACTACAAGTAGACCTGATATTATGCATTCTATTTGTGTGTGTGATAGATTTCAAGCATGTCCAAAAGAATCTCATTTAACTGCAGTAAAAATAATTTTAAAATATTTAAAAGGAACTACAGGATTTGGATTATGGTATCCATCTGAAGCTTCTCCTAGTTTAATAGTGTTGGAAAAGGAGGCTGAGATCAAGAGGGGGGGTGAATTGATCTTTGAAAGATTTTCGCAAATTACAGATTATCTAATTCAAAGATTAAGAGTTCTGACCAATTCTTGAATCAAACAAGACAAATAATCAAAATAAAGGCAGCAGTAGAATTAAGGAGAGAAAGGTTTAGAGAGATACAACCAAGATTTATACTGGTTCACCCAATCCCAGGGCTACGTCCAGTTCTCAGCTAAATTCCAGCTGAGTTCCACTAGATTGAATTTTTTACAGATTACAACTCCAATCACATACCCAATCTACCACAAGAACCAAAATTCCAGTCCTTGCACCTAAACCTTCACCAAGAACCAACTTCCAGTTCTTGAACCACCCTGCAGCCAAATTCCAGCCACAGAAAACAGTGCCTACACTTCCAAACACACACAATACAGTAATGAAATGTAAAAGAAACAAAGAGAGTTTCTTCACAAAAGAAATGCAAAAAATGCCTCAAGAAAGAACTTTGAAAAACTTCACAAAACTTGCGTGATTCTTTCTTGAAAGTAGCTCTTATGATTGCTTGATTGATTGCTCAAAGGTATATTTTAAAAGACTCAAGCAATCCTATTTATATAGAAGATTGTTCAAACTGTTGGTTTAATTAATCTGTTAAAACAATCTTTTAATATGTTAAAAGTCTTGATTTAATCTGTTAAAACTTCTTTTAATCTGTTAAAATGTTCTTGATCATTTTCCAGATTTGTTTTAACTGATTCGACATCATTTTAATCGATTAAAACACTTTGTAAAAAATCCCTTAAGTTGTTTTAATCGATTAATTCACCTTTTAATTGATTTAAAATACTACCAAATGTTTTCATAAAACTTTCTAAATGATTTTAATGATAACAATCTATTTTAATCGATTAAAACACTTTGGAAAAATTCTCTTAGTTGTTTTAATCGATTAGTTTGCATTTTAATCGATTAAAATCCTGCCAAATAGTTTCATAAAACTTTCTAAGTTATTTTAACTGATAACACATCGATTAAAATCCTGACAGAACTTCTTTCAAAACCTTTCAAGTGGTTTTAATCAATTAATTCACATTTACATCGATTAAAATACTGACATAACATCTTTCAAAACACTTCAAGTTATTTTAATCGATTATTTAAAGTTTGTATCGATTAAAAAATTTCCATAACACTGTTCAAAACATCTCAAGTCATTTTAATCGATTATTCCGATTGTACATCAGTTAAAATACTGGCAGAAGGTTTTCAAAAGGTCCTTTAATGAAAACAATCGATAAATTCGAAGATATATCGATTAAAATAGTTCCAGTGAATGTTTTAAAAGGTTTTAATCAATTATTTCGAAAACCTATCAGTTAAAAACCTGTTTTGTAAGTGTTAAGAACATTTTAATTGATAAAGCTCATATAATATCAGTTAAAACAATTACTTAAAAACCATTTAATCGATTACTATGGTTTTTAACAGATTAAACACGTTTAGAGGCATTTGCAAAATCTTTTAAATGATGAAACCTCATGCAGCAGAGAGATATGAATGATTATACCTATGTATAGACGCAGACTCACTAATCACTCTACCCTTTTAACCAAGAACCTTTGACTTCAACAGAATAGCCTTTTGACTTCATTTTGACTTCATCAAATCAACAAGATCTTCGTTTAATCAAATGATTCAATTAAGATCTTCATCACTTTTAGTCTCCCCCTATTTGATGAAGACAAACATCTCTTTGAATAATATCTCTACAAAAGAAGTCACTTGAATATATAGATTAGTGAGTATTCAAAAATTAATCATTTCTCCCCCTAGATTACTACTCCCCCTAAAATAGTGAGTATATAAAAAACAATCATACAATCATTTCTCCCCCTTTGACTTCATCAAAATACAGAATAGAGAAGCAAAACGAACACTATGCATGATATGTAACAAAATTTATTTTGAAATTATAAGAAATCATGATACCATCTAGATGTATTACTCATTTAAAGACCAATTAAAGTTGATTCAAACTTATCTTCATTAACACATTTGTAATGAATACAATAGACACGTATAAAGATAAGGGAACCATGCTTTAGTAGCACGTTACAAGAACAACCATTAACTAAAGCCTTTAATTTTCTTTCCAGAGTAATAATCAATTAAAAACAGGGCATAATCGATTAAATTGTTCTTATTACTGATTTTAATTGATACAAATAATGTTTTAATCGATTAAAATAGTAAATAAAGTTGAAATGTAAAAACTTGAGTTCATTTAATCGATTAAATCGATATTTAATCGATTAAAATTATATGAAAAAGTTTTATAAAGTTCATTTAATCGATTAAAGCTTGTTTATATCAATTAAAACAACCATATTTAGAAACTAAGTGATGTTTGATGCATCTAAAATGCCTAATTCAGTTCGAATTTTATAAAATCGATCACGAGCAAGAGGTTTTGTGAATATATCAGCTAATTGTTTTTTCAGTTTCTATAAAGAAAATTTCACAGTCACCTTTTAAAACATGATCTCTAATGAAATGATGTCTAATTTCTATATGTTTTGTCCTAGAATGTTGAATTGGATTTTTTGTTAATATAATAACACTGGTATTATCACATAAAAGAGGAATTTTATTAAGAATTAAACCATAATCCTCAAGCTGTTGTTTGAGCCACAGGGATTGAGCACAACAACTTCCTGCTGTAATGTACTCGGCTTCAGCTGTAGAAAGAGCAACACATGATTGCTTTTTACTATGCCATGAGATTAGACTGCTTCCTAGAAGATGACAAGTGCCACTGGTGCTTTTTCTGTCAAGCTTACAACCTGCAAAATCTGAGTCAGAATATCCATTTAAATTTAGTTTGGACTCACCAGGATACCACAACCCAACATTTAAAATTCCTTTGAGATATTTGAGGATCCTTTTTGCAGCAGTAAGATGAGATTCTTTTGGTGCAGATTGAAACCTGGCACACATACAAACACTAAACATAATGTCAGGTCTACTTGCTGTGAGATATAATAAAGAACCAATAAGCCCTGTATATTTGGTTTGATCTACTGGTTTTCCTTTTTCATCAGCATCAAGATAGCAATTGGTGGACATTGGTGTTGATGCCTCTTTGCAATGCTGCATCTCAAATTTCTTTAGAAGCTCTGTGTAGTATTTAGATTGATGAAGAAAACTTCCTCCTTGAAGTTGTTTAACTTGTAATCCCAGAAAGTAATTGAGTTCCCCCATCATAGACATCTCAAATTCCCCCTGCATATCTTTGATAAATTATTTACATAAAGACTCATTAGTGGCTCCCAATATGATGTCATCAATGTATACTTGAACTAGAATAATATCATTATTTAATTTCTTCAGAAATAAAGTTTTATCAACCAAACCTCTTTGATAGTCCTTTGATAAGAGAAAACTACTTAACCTTTCATACCATTGTCTTGGGGCTTGCTTGAGACCATATAATGCTTTCTTTAATTTGTAAACATATTCTGGATGAATATGATCTGCAAAGCCAAGTGGTTGTAACAAAAACTTCTTCATTCAAGTAGCCATTTAAGAAAGCACTTTTGACATCCATTTGAAATAACCTGAAATTCCTTATTGAAGCAAAAACAAGTAGAAGTCTAACAGCCTCTAATCTAGCAACAGGAGCATATGTCTCATCAAAATTAATTCCTTCTTGCTGATTATACACTTTAGCAACTAATCTAGCCTTGTTTCTTGTAATAATACCATTTTCATCCATTTTATTTCTAAAAACCCATTTAGTTCCTACAATATGAACATTATCTAGTTTTGGAATTAATTCCCATACTTCATTTCTTGTAAATTGATTTAATTCATCATGCATAACATTAATCTAGTTATTATCCTTTAATGCATCAGATATGGTTTTTGGTTCTATTTGTGATAAAAATGCCATGTGATTACAAAATTTGTTTAAAGATTTTCTAGTAGAAACTCCCTGATTTATTTCACCAATAATGTTGTCTATTGAAAGATTTCTTGGAGTCTTTCATTCTTTAGGCAACTTCTCCTCGGATTCTTCAATAGATACTTCCTGTTTTTGAAAAATTGTTGATTCTGGTAATTTTAACTGATACATTTTATCAATTAAAATATCGTCTTCTATACTATACTCAGAATTATTCTGCATACTTAGGTTAGTCTCATCAAACACAACATGAACAGATTCTTCTACAGTATTTAGTCTTTTGTTAAAGATTCTATAGGAATGGCTATTCAATGAAAAACCCAAGAAAATACCTTCATCTGATTTGGAATCAAACTTTCCAAGGTTTTCCTTTCCATTATTTAAGACAAAAACCTTACATCCAAATACTTTAAAATAGTTTATGTTAGGCTTTTTACCTTTGTATAATTCATAGGGAGTCTTTTTGAGAAAAGGTCTAATTAAAACACGGTTTAATACATGATAAGTAGTACTAACGACATCAGCCCAAAAATATTTTGGTAATGCTTTTTCATTAAGCATTGTCCTAGCTAACTCTTGAAGAGAACGATTTTTCCTCTCAACTACACCATTTTGTTGAGGAGTTCTAGGAGCAGAAAAATTATGTTTAATACCATGTTTATCACAAAATTTATTAAAATTTTCATTTGAAAACTCTCCCCCATGATCACTTTGAATACAAGAGATGAAATAGCCTTTTTCATTTTGAATTTGTTTCGCAAATTTCTTAAACATATGGAAAGTATTAGATTTTAATTTTAAAAACATTGTCCAGGTAAATCTTGAGTAATCATCTACTATAACCAATGCATATAGATTTCCCCCTAAACTCATAGTTCTAGAAGGACCAAAGAGATCCATGTGCAAAAGTTCAAGTGGTCTTGATGTAGAAACAATATTTTTCTGCGAAAAGGAATTCTTTACTTGCTTGCCCTTTTGACATGCATCACATACTTTGTCTTTCACAAACTTAATTTTAGGTAAGCCAATTACAAGATCTTTAGAAATCAATTTATTAAGATGATTCATATGAATATGAGCTAACCTTCTATGCCACAACCAAGAATCATTCTCATTAGAAATTAAACAACAATTTTTAGCAAAATTAGTATCTAGCATGTAAATATTGTTGATCCTCTTACCAGTGATCAGTACCTGGTCTGAATTTGATTTGATGATTTGACATTGCTCTTGACCAAAGATAACTTTGTGTCCTTTATCACATAGCTGGCTAATACTGATCAAATTATGTTTCAAGCCCTCAACATATAATACATTGTTAATAACACCTGATTTTGAGCATTTGATATCACCTATTCCAAGGATTCTCCCTTTGTTATTATCCCCATAGATGACAGTCCCACCATTCTTAGGTTTTAAATTGAGAAACTTTTTAATATCTCCTGTCATGTGTTTAGAACAACCACTGTCCAGGTACCAAATATCTTTAGTTTGCTGTGCCTGAAAGAGAAATTAGTGTAGTTGTAGTACTAACCGATTAAATGAAGAAGTAATCGATTAATTTTGTACTGGAAGCAGAATGTTAATCGATTAATTTGAGATTAAATCGATTAATCTTATTTTGGAGAAAATATATCAGAATAATAATCGATTAAAGTGAGAAATAATCGATTAAACTTGGCCTTTTAATGATTTTAACTGATGTAAATCCTTTTTAATCGATTAAAACAACTATACTAAAAATTCTGAGAGCATTTTAATCGATTAATTCGTATTTTAATTGATTAAAATTGTACGAACATGTTTTCTGGTATTCTCTGTAAGTGAAATTAATCGATTAAAACAATTTTATATCAATTAAAATACTCAGTCCATGAATCCAGAATCAAAATTTGTTGATTGGGTACCAAAGAACTTCCAGATTTTGTTTCTGCAAAACATATTTAACATATATTTGGTACCCTTTTTATAATCATTGGGTCCAATCAAGTTATTTGAAATGAATTCTTGGGAATCCACTTCATTCTACCTCTTTGTATAGCATACTTCTTGATTCTACAAAATTTAACAGAATGACCTCTTTTCATACAATAAAAGCATGTAATAAATGGTGACAAAACATATTTACTGTACGCAAAATAGTTTTTAAATGCTCTAGTTTTCTTTCCAATAAGAGGTGTAAAACCAATACCACCACGATCAATTACCAATTTTTGAGAATCAAGTATAACATCAAGACTGGTTTTTCCTTGTGCAAGTTTAGATGCAATTTTTATTAAATATGCTAATTTCTTTTGTAACACAGGACAATTTTCACAATATTTTTTATCATTACACATGCAATTAGAATTATTACCTATTTCTTGATTTTCATTCTTAATTTCTTTATCAAGAATTTCCTTTTCAAGAAGAATGATTTTGTTTTCTAATAAACTATTCATATTTTTTAATCTTTTGTTTTCAATTTCTAATTTCTTAGCTACTGCATGCATTTCATAAACAAAGAATCTTGTAATGAACTGTAATTCATAGTAGTTTTTGAAGAATCAGAACTTACACTGGACATGGGAGAATTTGAATTAACCATCAAACACATCTCTGTTGTTTCTTCATAAGCCATTTCAAGATTTTTCCACATCTGTTCAGCAGTCTGACAATGAGATACCCTAAAAAATTCATTTATGTTAAGTGCAGATGTGATGATAATCTTAGCAGTACAATCATCTTGAATTTGTTTCTTTTCATAATCATTCAAACTAGACTATTCTCTATTAAAAACATAAGAGCCTTGTTCAATAATATTCCAAACATTTATATCAATAGATTCAATAAAGATCTTCATTCTTATCTTCCAAAATGAATAATATGTACCACAAAACACTGGAGGTCTATCAATACAAGCACCCTCAGAAAAATTATTTTCAGCCATTTGGATCGAAAGACTTGAGTAAATTTCAAGAACCTTGTGTTGAAACATATAAGGACATGAATGTTGAAGTTACATGAACATGAAGCTTGTTGATTTTGATGATGATTCAAGAACAATGGACTTAGAGAGTTGAAGACTTGTATTCTTGTGTAATAACTCTGTTTTGATGATTTTGAGTCTGTAATATTAGAGTCTAAGATAGCCAACACATAGTCTACTCTTTAGAAGCTTCAAAAACTCATTTTTAACAAAAACACACTGGTTTAATCGATTAACAGGCTAAATAATCGATTATTACAGAGAGAAAAACCATTTTATGTATCAGCTCTCTGGAATAATCAATTAATAGCTTAAATAATCGATTAACAGGGCTGTTAATCGATTAATAGGGCTATTAATCGATTAACAACCCAAATAATCGATTAAGACAGTGTGTTATGGGTTCTTGTTGATTTTGGCTCTCTAATAATCGATTAACTCTTGAGATAATTGATTATTTCAGTCAGATATGCATTTTGAACTTCAAATTAAACCTATTTTTGAAAACCCTAGTCCCAATACACCAAGTTGTTAGAAATGTTGGTTGAGATCAAGAGGGGGGGGGGGTGAATTGATCTTTGAAATATTTTCGCAATTTACAGATTATCTATTTCAAAGATTTAGAATTCTGACCAGTTCTTGAATCACACACAGCAAGCAATCCAAATAAAGGCAGTGACAGAATTAAATGAGAGAAAGGTTTAGAAAGATACAACCAAGATTTATACTGGTTCACCCAATCCCAGGGCTACGTCCAGTTTCCAGCCAAATTCCAGCTGGGTTCCACTAGATTGAACGTTTTACAGATTACAACTTTAATCTCACACTCAATCTACCACAAGAACCACAATTCTAGTTCCTGCACCTAAACCTTCACCAAGAACCAAATTCCAGTTCTTGACCAACCCTGCAGCCAAATTCCAGCTACGGAAACCAATGCCCACAATTCCAGGCACCCACAATACAGTAAAGAAAGTAAAGAAACAAATAGAAGAAACTTAGAACGCTCAAACTAGATTTATGCAACTCTGCAGTATGTGTTTCTTCTCCAAAAGAATGCAATTTTGCCTCAAGAAAGAACTTTTATGAACTTCACAAAAACTAGCGTGAATCTCTCTTGAAAGTAGCACTTATGATTGCTTGATTGATTGCTAAAAGATGTGTGATAAAAGGTTCAAGCAATACTGTTTATATAGAAGATTTTCAAAACTGCTGGTTTATTTAATCTGTTAAAATAATCTTTTAATATGTTAAAAGTCTTGTTTTAATCTGTTAAAACTTCTTTTAATCTGTTAAAAAGTTCTTGATTATTTTCCAGATTTGTTTTAACTGATACGACACCGTTTATATCAATTAAAACTCTTTGTAAAAAATCTTCCAAACTATTTTAATCGATTGTTTCATCTTTCAATCGATTAAAATACTGCAAAACACTTTTATAAACTTTTCTAAGTGATTTTAACTGATAACAACTTGTTTTAATCGATTAAAACACTTTGAAAAAAGTTCACTTAGTTATTTTAATCGATTGAAACACATTTTAATCGATTATAATTCTGCCAAAAGATTTCATAAAACTTTCTAAGTTATTTTAACTGATAGCAAGCTTGTTTTAATCGATTTAAATATTCTGGAAAAACCTCTTAGTTGTTTTAATCGATTATTTCGCATTTGTATGGATTAAAATTCTGACAGAACAACTTTCAAATCACTTCAAGTTATTTAAATCGATTATTTCGAGTTTGTATCGATTAAAATTCTGCCAGAACACTTTTCAAAATATTCTAAGTCATTTTAATTGATTATATCAATTCTATATCAGTTAAAATACTGGCAGAAGATTTTCAAAAAACCTTCTAATGAAAACAATCAATTATTTCAAAAATATATCAGTTAAAAACCTGTTACAAAAGTGTTAAGAACATTTTAGTTGATAAAGCTTATATGCTATTAGTTAAAATAGCTAATTAAAAACCTTTTATCAAAATACATTTTTTTAATCGTTTAAACATTTTGTAGAGGCATTTGCAAAATCTTTTAAATGAAGAAACTTCATGCAGCAGAGAGATAAAAATGATTATACCTAAGCAGAGATGTAGACTCACTAAGCCCACTACTCTTTTATCTAAAACAAAGTAGCCTTTGACTTTATTTTTGACTTCATCAAATCAACAAGATCTTTGCCAAAGTAATTCAATAAGATCTTCATCACTTTCACAAGTTTCGAAAATCCCCAATTCCCAAACCTTAATTCATCTACTTAAGGTTCTCTAAGGATCTCTGAAAAATGAGCAACCTTTTCCAAACAAAAGTTGAGAGTTGTGATTGCCAGAGAACTGTTTGTTGGAGGAAAAAGGGGCTTTTGGAACCTAGTGTGGGCTAGAAGTGATAAAATCACTAAGTGGAGTTCTTGGTGGATTGTGTGTTGTGCCGTCCTAGGGAAAGCTGTTCTTCATCTCTTGTGTGACTCAAGAGAGGTGTTTTCGTTACTTTATCTTTTTATTTGTAATTTGCTTGTATAACTTTGATCATAAGGACAACGTTAATCCTCTATTTGAGTGATTAACAACTGGATGTAGGGTCTTTTGATCCAAACCAGTATAAATATTCTATGTAAGACTCTATCCTTATCCTATTTACATTTACACAACATTTTAATCGGTAAAATTTGGGGAAAATTTTAAAACCTAATTTTTGTTAAGAAACCAATTGTAGACCCCAAATCTTGCCCCGCCTCAAAATAAGAGCAGAACACCTCCTATTTGAAGATGGACGAAGCCTAAAAAGTCACTAGGAGAGACTATTAGGCCCCATACTAGGATAGGAAGGATTTTCTGTACAAAAATAAGGATTTTTGCCTTTAGGGGTCGAGACCAGCATCTCGCCATTGCTGCAAGTTGAGACCGTCGTCTCGTTTGGCGAGATGGCCGTCTCGCCACTTGTGAATGGCTAGATGCCCCTCCCGTTTGGCGAGAAGGCCTTCTCGTTTCTGGAAAAGTCGGTACCACTGTCTCACAAAACGAGACGGTGGTCTCACCACTTTTGCAAGTCGAGACCGGCGTCCCGAATGGTGAGACGGTCGTCTCGACCTGACAGGCGCGAATCCCTATAAATAGGGAGCGCTCCCCCCCCCCTTATTTCACACAGTTCTTCCACTTTCCCTTCTACACTTTCTTCAAATTCTCTTCCTAGAGTCCCTCCGAAGCATTTCCGGAGTTTTTAAGAGTTTTTTAGAAGCTTTTTATAGCGTTTTGAGAGAGTTTTCGGCGTTGTAAGAGCGAAGGGATGCCAAAAAGCACCCTATATTTCAAGAGTATTAATCAAAAGCTTGCTTCGGATGTTTCTTCACTCTCCCTCTCTTTTACTGTCTTTATTTTTATGATTAAATTGCATAATAGACATTAGGATCATGTAGTCGTTACTTTAATTCCGTAAATAAAAGGGTAAAAGCGTCTTTTCAAAAGTTTATTTATAAAATAGCTAGCCTATCATAGGAAACTCGAAAGCGGCATCGTAAGGGAACTAACACTTCCCTTACACATAACTAACTCCCTTACCTAAACTCTGGTTTTAATGACCAAAGTTGGTTTTCGAAAACCAACGCCTTTTTACCCCTTTTTAGATGTTTCTGGTAAAAACATCGGTGGCGACTCCATAAGAACCCCTTCAAATTAGTTCTTAGGTTAGCCTGGTTGTCGGACAACCTAAGAACACCTTTTCAAAAACCTCGCCCCTAGGTTCAGCCCCGATTATCGGACAACCTAAAGGCGTTGTAACCTCACCCATAAAAATGCAAAAATTGGAAAGTCGTAACCATCGCGTCACTCCGATCGCCACTTTTTGACAGCGGCGATAGATGGCGACTCCGCTGGGGAAGCCTAGAGAGTTGATCCCATTTAGTGATGGGCCAGCTTAATAAATAAACTAAGAAATTATGCTTTTACCCCACCTTGTATTATAACATGTTTTAAATGCTTGGCTTTAATAACTATTGTTTGTTTATGTTTACGCAATTATTTGAAATACAAACTGTACACAAACCTTTGCACACAACAGTTCCCTCTATACCCGGGGGCAAGTAAGAAATCCATAGGGAGTGGGTGGCAGGTACGGTTCGCTGTAGTGATGGCCTTGAGCCCACCAGTGTGATCGGAAACCACCACTCAAGGTGATAACCTTCCTCTTTTGGCACAAAGACTGACTATGGCCTTAGTGCTAAGCTTGGTTGGAAGGCTGGAGAGTGGGGACCCTATAATGGGGACACCTTGGGGGCCTTAGCCTTGGTGAGAACAGTTAGAACCTACCTTCGCCAATGCACTTTTCTGCAGGAAAACCCTATCTCGTGATTAAAACGACTTCTTGCCTGCTCGCGGATGATTGAATTGTGTGCGCATTTGTTTGTTGCATTTGATTGCATAGCATAACCAAACAACAAAAAAATTACAAAAAACATTTTTTGCAATAAACGCCCTTATCTCAGATAGTCTGCCTTTTAGCTATCCTGACTTCAGGTTCTTTGTAAGCTAAGTAGCCACGCAGTCCGACAGAAGAGATAAGGGACGCTAAACATTATTCTTTCGCATAAAGCCATTTTTATCTCGGACAGTCTGCCTTTTAGCTAGCCTGATTTCAGGTTCTTTGTAAGCTAAGTAGCCACGCAGTCCGACAGAAGAGATAAAAGGCTCTAAAATAAAATCAAATAAAAATCCAAAAATATGTATAAATAAAACAATTTTTGACAAAGTTGAAACATTCATCTTACATCACATCATGAGTGGAGAAAAACCAAGAGAGAAAATAAAAGGAGAGAGCACATTTGACATCATACAAACAGAATCTCTCATACATAAACACACATATATTAGTCCCACACTCAACATGCATTAATAAACTTCCTTCGGGCATTTTAGAAAGTGGCTGGTCCTCTCCCCATCCGAACTCGTGCACAGAAAGCCAGACCAATGAAAAATCTGGAAGAACAAAATCGTAAGCTCACTGCAGAGGTTAACACCCTCAGGGAGCAGATGGCACAGCTAATGGAGGCCGTGCGCCAAGGTCAAAACAAGGGCGAAGCCCAAGCTGAGCACGCCCCCCACCAGGAAGAGGAGGAAGAAGAAGAATTCCTCTATGAGACACATCTCCAGTCTAATGCTCGGACTGCACGTGTCCACATATCCAAAATCTCCGCCCTAGAAGAGAGACTAAAGGCGGTGGAAGGGCACAACTTCGACGTCAAGGAGGTGGCGGACATGTGCTTGGTGAAGAACATCCATTTCCCTCCAAAGTTCAAAATCCCGGACCTCCCCAAGTACGCCGGGCTGACCTGCCCAAAGAACCATCTTATGATGTATTGTCGTAAGATGGTCGCACACGCTGAAAATGAAAAACTCCTGATCCACTGCTTCCAGGAGAGTCTGGCCGACACAACTCTCAATTGGTATATGTAGTTGGAAAGAGGGCAGGTTCAAAACTGGAAACAATTGGCTGATGCTTTCCTTCGTCGTTACCGATACAATATCGATCTAACCCTTGACAGGTCAGATCTTAGGACCCTAAGTAAAAGGAACGATGAATCCTTCAAAGCGTATGCCCAAAGATAGAGAGAAATGGCCGCCCAAATAGAGCCTCTGTTGACGAATAAGGAGACAGTGGCTATGTTGATAGACTCACTAACTGAAGCGTACTACGATAAGGCAATAGCCAGTACCTCCAACCTTTTCTCGGACATAGTCACTGTGGGGGAAAGAGTGGAGCAGGGACTGAGAAGTGGGAAGATAGCACAGTCTTCCCACGCTGGCATCTCATTCAGAAAACCTACCGGCAAGAAGAAGGATGAGGTTGTGCACGCGATTAACTTCACTACCCCTTCTTCTACTCCACAAGTGGCTCGACAGTCTCACAAGAAAGAGAGGAAGTTCACTCCTATCTCGACTTCCTATGGTAAACTGCTGCCTCAGCTACTGGAGGCCAAACTCTTGACTTGCGTTCCTCCCAAGAAGCAGATAGAGCCTCCCTATCCCGAGTGGTATAAACCAAACGAGAAATGCGATTACCACTAGGGTTCACCCGGGCACTCAACAGAAAATTGCTTGACTCTTAAGTATCGGGTCCAAGGATTGATCGATGCCGGGTGGATAACTTTTGATGCCTTTGCTTCCGATGTCGATGCCAAACCTCTGTCAAATCCAGAGTAGCGGAAAGGGAGGACTGGGAGGATCAGCCCCTAGGGTGCCTTTTTTTAATCTTTCTCTTATATCTCCTACGGTCCCTGCTTGTGGCCGCAGGAATTCTGATTAAAAGGGCTTGTACATACACTTTCGTCTTCTTAATACATGAGGCAATTTCATAATTCATGTTCTTCATTCTTTTCCCTCTACTATTTATTATTCTTTCAAAGATAATTGAATAATAAAATCTATGACTAAAACAGAACCTAAAACACATCATGTCTGTGATTGATGAATCTCTGTGGACCCCGAAAGCCGAAGGCGAATGGGTCGAGTCCGATAGTGAGCAGGGGACCATTTCCCCGGACATGCAAAGAATGTTAGAAAAAGAAGCACGCATTATACAACCGCATCAAGAAGAAACGGAAACCATCAATTTGGGAGAAGGGGATGATGAGAAAAAGATAAACATTGGCACCCAAATAGAAAGTAGCATAAGGGAGGGATTGATATAGCTTCTAAAGGAATATATGGATGTATTCGCCTGGTCCTACCATGACATGCCCGGGCTCGATACAAGTATAGTGGAGCATAAATTGCCATTAAAAGAAGGGTTCCGACCTGTGAAGCAAAAACTCAGAAGAATCAAACCAGATTGGTCCTTAATGATTAAGGAAGAGGTACAAAGACAACTGGACGCCAATTTCCTAGTAGTGTCCAAATACCCGGAGTGGTTGGCCAACATAGTTCCTATCATAAAAAAGAACGGTAAGGTCAGAGTATGTGTGGATTACAGGGACCTCAATCGAGCAAGTCCAAAGGATGACTTTCCCCTACCACGTATAGACACACTAGTAGACCATACCGCTACCAACACGCTTTATTCCTTCATGGATGGGTATGCGGGGTACAATCAAATCAAATTGGTCATCGAGGACAGAGAAAAAACCTCTTTCATCACACCATGAGGCACCTTCTACTACCGCGTAATGCCTTTCAGACTCAAGAATGCAGGGGCTACCTATCAAAGGGCTATGGTCACGTTGTTCCATGACATGATCCACAAGGAAATAGAAGTATATGTCGAAGACATGATCGCCAAATCCAGGAATGAGATGGACCACATTCAATATCTCAAGAAGCTATTCAACCGGCTTCGAAAATATCAACTCAAACTAAACTCGGCAAAATGTACTTTCAGAGTACGGTTAGGAAAACTTTTGGGGTTCATTGTTAGCAAAAGAGGAATTGAGGTAGACCCCGACAAAACTAAGGCAATTTTGGAAATGCCCCCACCAAGCACGGAAAAGGAGGTCAGAGGTTTTCTGGGCCAGATTAACTATATTGCCCGTTTCATTGCACAGTTGACGGATAGGTGTATACCCATCTTTAAACTGTTGCGCAAAAATCAGTCAACGGTATGGAAAGAAGAATGCCAACAAGCGTTTGATAAGATAAAAACATGTTTAACTAATCCGCCAGTATTGGTACCACCCGTTGAAGGGAGACCTTTGATCCTATATTTGTCAATACTCAAAGAGTCCATGGGATGTGCGGTTGGTCAACAAGATGAAACCGGGAAGAAAGAACGAGCCATTTATTATCTTAGCAAGAAATTCCTAGACTATGAAACCCGTTATACACCATTTGAAAAGACTTGTTGCGCATTGGTGTGGGTCACTCAGCATCTTCGACAATACATGGCTCGACACACAACATGGTTGGTCTCCAAAATGGACCCAATCAAATACCTCTTTGAGAAACCCATTCTGACTGGAAGAATAGCTAGGTGGCAAGTACTCCTCTTAGAGTTCGACATTATTCATGTCACCCAGAAAGTTATTAAGGGTAGTCCCCTACCGGACTATCTAGCCCATGGATCAACAGCCGAATACCAATCCCTACAGGACGATTTTCCCGATGAACATATCATGCACATCAAACACGAAGAGACCAAAGAAGAGGCATGGACCATGTTCTTCGACGGAGCCTCAAACATGTTGGGAAATGGGATAGGAGCTATTTTGATATCCCTAGAAAAGAAGTATATTCCCGTCACGGCCAGGTTAAATTTTGACTATACCAACAACATGGCCGAATATGAAGCATGCGCACTAGGAATCCAAGCAGCTGTAGATCATGGGGTTACTAAACTCAAAGTATTTGGTGATTCATCCCTTGTCATCTATCAACTTAAAGGTGAATGGGAAACCCGAAACTCTAAATTAATCCCATATCTAGAGCACATCTGTGATTTAGTCTCAAGAATGGAAAGCGTCACCTTCAAGTATATTCCTCGGGAAGATAATCAATTTGCTGACGCCTTTGCCACTCTATCATCCATGTTTTCTTTAGATCAAGAACATGAAATACCAATCATTCAAATCAAGTTGCATGACAAAAAAGCTTTTTGCATGACAATAACTGACGAACGCGATCAAAATCCTTGGTATCACGACTTAAAGCAATACCTCATGAAGGGCGAATACCCCAAAGAAATCAATGATAATGATAAACGAACCATTCGTAAAAGGGCAGCAGGATTCACATTGATTGAAGAAACCCTCTACAAAAAGAGTTTCGATTCCACTCTCTTAAGGTGCGTGGACCATGAGGAAGCCCAAACCTAAGAGAAATCCACAAAGGAACTTTTGGGACCCACGCACCTGGGCATGTCATGGCAAAGAAGATCTTAAGGGCAGGGTATTTTTGGTCTACAATGGAAGCTGATTGTCACCAATATGCTAAAAAATGTCACAAGTGCCAAATCTATGCCGATAATATTCGCGTGCCGCCCGCACCTCTCAGTACCCTGGCTACACCATGGCCATTCTCTATGTGGGGCATGGACGTCATCGGACCCATCGAGCCCAAAGCATCAAATGGTCATCGTTTTATCTTGGTGGCCATTGACTATTTCACCAAATGGGTTGAGGCAGCATCATATGCGCACGTAACTAGAAAAGTGGTGACCACCTTCATCAAGAAAAATATTCTATGTCGGTACGACATCCCTCATAGACTCATTACTGATAATGGGACTAACCTCAATAATAAGATGATGGAGGAATTATGTCAAGACTTCAAAATTCAACACCACAATTCCTCTCCGTACCGACCGAAGATGAACGGTGCAGTAGAGGCAGCCAATAAGAACATCAAGAAAATCATCCAAAAGATGGTAGTAACATACAAAGATTGACACAAAATGTTGCCCTTTGCCCTGCATGGGTACCGAACTTCAGTGCGAACCTCCACAGGGGCTACTCTGTTTTCCCTTGTATACGGAATGGAGGTCGTACTACCAATAGAGGTCGAAATACCCTCCCTGCGAGTTGTTATGGAAGCAAAATTAACAAAAGCGGAATGGGTCCAAAATCGCTACGATCAGCTGAACCTAATCGAAGAAAAGTGGCTGGATGCCATATGTCGGGGGCAAGTTTACTAAAAGAAGATCAAGAAAGCCTACAACAAGAAAATCAATCGCCGCACCTTCAGAGAAGGGGATCTGGTAATAAAGAAATTGCTTCCAGCTCAGAAAGATAAAATTGGGAAATGGACAGCAAACTATGAAGGACCCTTTATGGTCAAGCGATCCTTCTCAAGAGGAGCCCTTATCCTCACCAACATGGACGGAGAAGAGCTTCGACACCCAGTTAACTCAGATGCAGTAAAAAAATACTACGCTTGAAGACATTGCTCATGACCCGTCAGGATGAAGACTCGCAAAGAGTGTCCTGGGCAAAAGATAGGGTCCATATTCCTCGCTAGGATACGTCCTAGGCAAAAATTAGAGGTTTCAAAAAAAAAAAAAGAGGAGCAATGATTACCTTAGCCGAAAACTGTAAGGCGACTAAGGTAATACCTTCCCGGAAGCAAGCAGACTTTGCATGATCTTCACTCCAAGCTCGAACATCTCAATTAAAGCAACCAGGAAAAACAGAGAAACAGAAATCACGGGCATGATTGTTATATCCTATACAGTTCAGCCAACCTTGGCTAGTCCTGCTTATAAATTCCTATTAAAATCCTCCTGTAAAAATAAACCACTTGATTATATCAATAAAAATTGTCTTCTCTTCTCTTGACCTACTTGTGAGAATGCCTCTGTATTAACGAACATGAGCATGCATAAAACAAGCAATACAATAAAGCATAAGAAAGAAAAGGAAAATAAGATAAAAATAAATAGCGCCTACTAGGACAGTCTCAGGCAAAAATAGGGCAGCCTGCTAGATCGAAAACCCCGCAAAGGGCGGTCTAGGCAAAAGTTAAGGCCTTCATAAAAAGGAAAAAGCCCTCTGAGACGTCCTAGGAAAAAATTAAGGCAAGCCCGCTAGATCGAAAACCCACAAAGGGCGGTCTAGGCAAAAGATAGGGCTAAAACAAAATTTCATAAGAATAATCACGGGAAAATAACAAAGAAAGTACCAGTCACTTTCTAGGTGCCCCAACTAAAAATAGATTGCATTAAGAGCATCCACGCACAAATAGTCGCACAAAAATGACTTTGTCAAAAACAAAACAAACAAAAATACTTTAGGCAAATAAAAAACCAAAAAGCATTCATATAAAAATATTAGCTTTGTGCTTGCATAAATAAAAAAGAAGGAAACAACCAAAAAGTATCCCGGTAAGACTTCACCGACTTTACCAAAAATATGCATTAACCAAGAGTTTCTTCGACAACCAAGCAAGAGTCGAACGCCAAAATAAACAAGACTATCCGACAACCACCAAGCCGGATGACCACCGAAAAAATTAGAGTAATCCCTGACAACTAGCAAAGTCAGAGGACCGTTACCAAATGATCAAAATCAAAGAATCCCCAGCAGCTAACAAGCTGGATGAACACCAACAGAATCCCCGACACAGACCGGATGACCACTCCCAAAAAGACAAAAAACAAAGACCAAAGAATGTCTCTCGACACTCGGCGCATGAGCCACCTGAGTAGTAAGCTGCCACCACCACCAGTCCTACGCAGTGGACTGTACCAGCCTGATAGGGGGTTCATACCTATCAACCTGCGCACGCGGTCCGCCTGATCTGCACGCAAGTCGGATCAGTAAGTTGCAACTACCAGCCTGATGAGGGGTTCATACTCATCCAGTCCTATGCACAGTGGGCTGCAACTACCAGCCTGATGGGGGGTTTATACCCATCAACCGAAGGATCGGCTACCGTCAGAAGGAGCATCCTGAGGTTCTACCATGTGTCAACCAAAGGGATCGGCTACCGTCAGAAGGAGTATCCTGGAGGTGCACAACAGACTTTTCCCCAGAAGATCAACCGCCGCAAGATGGGACGTCTGAAGGGTAACCGGGAAAGAGGGTCAACTCCTTTACCCTCTAGTCGACCTTCCCGGCACGACAGGCCAGCAGTCGACTGGTCAGGTAAAGGGGCGGCAGCTGTAGACCCCAAATCTTTCCCGGCCTCAAAATAAGAGCAGAAGACCTCCTATTCAAAGATGGACGAAGCCTAAAAAGCCACTAGGAGAGACTATTAGGCCCCATACTAGGATAGGAAGGATTTTCTGTACAAAAATAAGGATTTTCGCTTCAGGGGTCAAGATCGTCGTCTCGCTTTTCGGGACCACCATCTCGCCAATGCTGCAAGTCGAGACCGCCGTCTCGTTTGGCGAGACGGCTGTCTCGCCACTTGCGAATTGCGAGACCCCCCTCCCGTTTGGCGAGAAGGCCTTCTCGTTTCTAAAAAAGTTGATACCACCATTTCACCAAACGAGACGGCGGTCTCGCCACTTTTGCAAGTCGAGACAGCCGTCCCGAATGGCGAGACGGTCGTCTTGACCTTGTTAGACGAGACGGCTGTCTCGACCTGACAGGCACGAATCCCTATAAATAGTGAGCACTCCCCCCCCTCATTTCACACAGTTCTTCCACTTTCCCTCTACACTTTCTTCAAATTCTCTTCCTAGAGTCTCTCCGAAGCATTTCTGGAGTTTTTGAGAGTTTTTGAGAAGCTTTTTATAGCGTTTCGAGAGAGTTTTCGGCGTTGTAAGAGCGAAGGGCTGCCAAAACGCACCCTATATTTCAAGAGTATTAATCAAAGGCTTGCTTCGGAGGTTTCTTCACTCTCCCTCTCTTTTACTGTCTTTATTTTTATGATTAAATTGCATAATATACATTAGGGCCATGTAGTCGTTACTTTATTTCCGTAAATAAAAGGGTAAAAGCGTCTTTTCAAAAGTTTATTTATAAAATAGTTGGCCTATCAAAGGGAACCCGAAAGGGGCGTCGTAAGGGAACTAACACTTCCCTTACACATAACTAACTCCCTTACCTAACCGAAACGGGCCTTTTTACCTCTTTTTTGATGTCTCTGGTAAAAACATTGGTGGCGACTCCATAAGAACCCTTTCAAATTAGTTCTTAGGTTAGCCCGGTTATCGGACAACCTAAGAACACCTTTTCAAAAACCTCGCCCCTAGGTTCAGCCCGGTTATCAGACAACCTAAGCGCGTTGTAACCTCACCCATAAATATGCGAAAATTGGAAAGTCGGAACCATCACGTCGCTCCGACCGCCTATTTTTGACGGCGGCGACACCAATTCACCCCTTCTCTTGGTTTTTGTCCGTTTAAGCAAACATTCCACTGCGCGATTCTAACAAGTGGTATCAGAGCTTGCTTTGATAGTCCTTCAAATTTTTCAAAAATGGCCGGAAAAAATCAAACTTTTGCCGAAGGTGCTTCTATCAACAGACCCCTACTTTTTGCGGGTCAAAATTATCCTTTCTGGAAAGTTAGAATGCAAATCTTTTTAGAGTCTGTTGATAGAAGTGTTTGGGACGCTATTTTAAACGGTCCCTACATTCCTAAAGTTTTTGAAAATGAAGTAGATGTTCCTTAACCATTTTCTAGATGGATGGCGGAGGAAAATAGAAAAGCTCAATTTGACGTTAGGGCTAGAAATATTATTTCATCTGCTTTAACCCTTGATGAGTTTTACAGGATCTCCATTTGTAAAAGTGCTCAAGAGATGTGGGAAATGTTGAGAGTGACCCACGAAGGTACCGACGATGTTAAAAGAGCATAGAAGAATTCTTTAATCCAAGAATATGAGATGTTCCGAATGCAACAAGGAGAAACGATATTTGACGTTCAAAATCGTTTCACACACATTGTGAACCATCTCACTGGATTAGGTAAAAAAATTTATGTTGATGAATTAAATGTGAAAATCTTGAAATCTTTGCATAGGAAATGGCAACCTAAGGTGAAGGCCATCTTGGAGTCACAAAACCTTGCCACAATGTCTATGGCGGCACTCTTTGGAAAGTTGAGAGAGCATGAGCTAGAACTAGGAAGGCTAAATGATGAAGAAGGTCAACACCAAAAGAGGAACTTAGCCTTCAAAACTGAAATTTCCAAAGGTAAGAGTAAAAAGGAAGAAGAAGACTCAGAGAATGATGAAGAAGAATTGAGTCTCATGATTAAGAAGTTTACCATATTCATGAAAGCCAAAGGAAGGCATCCATTCAAAGGTAAGGGAAAGGTAAGAGAAAATACTTCCGTAAATATCAAATGCTATGGTTGTGGTGAAACAGGACATGTGAAGACCGAATGTCCAAATAAGAAAAATGAAGATAACAAAGGAAAAAAGTTCTTCAAGAAGAAAGCCTACATCGCTTGGGACAATAGTGATTCGAGTTCGGAGTCAAGTGACTCGAAAATTGAAGCCAATATTTGCTTAATGGCAAATGACAATATATCTTCCGATTTTTAGGAAACTTCCAAATCAAAGAAGTTTATGTGGTATCTTGATAGTGGATGCTCTAAACATATGACCGGAGATAAAACGAAATTTGTGAGTTTCAAAGCTAAAGAACAAGGATATGTAACTTATGGGGACAACAACAAAGGAAAGATTCTTGGAATTGGAAATATAGGTGGTGCAAACACTTTGGAGATTAAGGATGTGCTTCTTGTTGATGGGCTAAAGCATAATCTCCGTAGCATAAGTCAACTATGTGACAAAGGATTTAAGGTAATCTTTGAAAGTAAGTTTTGTACCATACATTTGATAGATTCCGAAAAAGTAACATTGAAAGGTATTAGGCATAATAATATATATTTGATTGATTTGGATTGTATACATTGTAGACCCCTAATCTTGCCCGACCTCAAAATAAAGACTAGAAGACCTCCTTTTCAAAGATGGATGAAGCCTAAGAAGCCACTAGAAGAGACTATTAGGCCCCATACTAGGATAGGAGGGATTTTTGGCACAAAAATAAGGATTTTCGCCTTTGAGGGTCGAGACCGCCGTCTCGGATTCGAGACCGTCGTCTCGCCTTGCACAAGTGGCGAGACCGCCGTCTTGTTTGGCGAGACCGCCGTCTCGCCATTCTTGCAAGGCGAGACGACCGTCTCGATTGGTGAGACGGCTGTCTCGACCTGACAGGCGTGAATTCCTATATATAGGGGCTTCATTCCTCTCATTCCACATAGTTTTCTCACTCTCTCTCTAGTCACATCACCAAATTCTCTCTCTAGAATCCCTTCGAAGCATTTCCGGAGTTTCTGAGCGTTTCCAAGAGTGTTTAGAGAGATTTCCGACGCTGTGTAGAGTGAAGGGCTGCCACAAAGCACCCTATTTTATCAAAGAATTAATAGAAAGCTTGCTTCGAAGGATTCTAATCCCTGTCTCCCTACTTTACCGCTTTATTTAATTTACGCAATAGATATAGGGCCATGTAGTCATAATCTTTAAATTCCACAAATAAAAGGGGTAAAAGCGTATTTTTCCGGTTTGATTATCTAAATAAGCTGGCTTGTCATAGGGAACCCGAAAGGGGCGTCGTAAAGGAACTAATAGTTCCCTTACACGTAACTAACTCCCTTACCCAACTCTGGTTCTAACGACCAAAGTTGGTTTTTCGAAAACCAATGCCTTTTAACTCCTTTTCCAAGGTTTCCGGTAAAAACATCGGTGGCGACTCCAGAGAACCCTTCAAAACTAGTTCTTGGATTAGCCCGGTTATCGGACAATCCAAGAGCGCCCTTTCGAAAACCTCGTCCCTAGGTTCAGCCCGGTTATCGGACAACCTAAAGGCGTTGTAACCTCACCAATAAAAACGCGAAAAAATGGAAAGTCGAAACCATCGCGTCGCTCCGACCGCCTCGTTTTGACGGCGGCGACAGATGGCGACTCCATTGGGGAAGCCTAGAGAGTTGATCCCATTTAGTGATGGGCCAGCTTGAAAATAAATAAACCAAGAAAATTATGCTTTTACCCTGCCTTGTATTATAACATGTTTTATTGCTTGGCTTTAATAACTGTTGTCTGTTTATACTTACACAATTGTTTGAAATACAAATTGTACACAAACCCTTGCACACTACAGTTCCCTCTATACCCGGGGGCAAGTGAGAAAACCATAGGGAGTGGGTGGCAGGTACGGTTCGCTGTAGTGATGGCCTTGTGCCCACCAGTGTGATCGGAAACCACCACTCAAGGTGATAACCTTCCTCTTTTGGCACAAAGACTGACTATGGCCTTAGTGCTAAGCATGGTCAGAAGGCTGGAGAGTGGGGACCCTATAATGGGGGAACCTTGGGGGCCTTAGCCTTGGTGAGAACAGTTAGAACTTACCTTCGCCAATGCACTTTTCTGCAGGAAAACCCTACCTCGTGATTAAAAATGACTTCTCGCTTGTTCGTGGATGATCGAATTGTGTGTGCATATGTTTCTTGCATTTGGTTGTTGCATAGCATAAACAAAACAACAGAAAAATCACAAAAAATATTTTTGCAATAAACGCCCTTATCTCGGACAGTCTGCCTTTTAGCTAGCCTGGTTTCAGGTTCTTTGTAAGCTAAGTAGCCACGCATTTCCGACAGAAGAGATAAGGGACGCTAACTAGTCTTTCGCATAAAGCCATATTTTATCTCGGACAGTCTGCCTTTTAGCTAGCCTGGTTTCAGGTTCTTTGTAAGCTAAGTAGCCACGCAGTTCCGACAGAAGAGATAAAAGGCTATAAAATAAAAAACCAATAAAATTTTCTTCCCTTTTCTCGATTTTAAAGCAATAAATGGGGCCTAATTCATAAACATCCCAAATCATCATATAGGTAGTTTATTTTTCAAAAAATACGTAAATACCATACAAAACATGATAAACAAAAATAAACACTCACATTCATTCAAATAAGCATCATTTAACATGCATTTTGGTTTTAGAAAATGGAGGGGACTAGTAGACAATTGAAGAAGGTGGATATTCCCCGATACCATACTGAGAAACTAGAACGACTTTGCGCGGTGATGCCACCAGAGGTCCGCGCCGATTTTGAGAAATCCTATGGATGGATTCTCGACCTGTTGAAGATCTGTGTCGACCAAGTGTTCCTCAGGGTATTAATTCATTTTTGGCACTCCAGTCTGCGATGCTTTGAATTTCCGCAGTTCGATATGGTGCCTACCTTAGAGGAGTACGAAATTATGTTGAAATGGCCCAAATCAGCTGGGGTCCATATCCGCCATGGAGCGTATACTCCTGCAGCACAAGTTGCTGCCATCATTCAACTGCCTTTTCGGCATACTACCCTGATAGGAAAAGGGAATGTCCAGGGTTGGAAGGTCTCAATGTTAAAAGACCACCTGTCCGATTTGGCTGAAAGGACAGAATGGGTCGCTTTCAACAAAACCCTGGCCCTAATAATATTTGGAACAATCTTATTTCCCTTCCACCTCGACACAATGGATCAAGCCGTCATGGACGCCTTCTTCGCCTGGGACGTGAACTCAAAGAGTCCCCTGCCTGCGATTCTTGCTGACACCTTGCTCTCGGTAGATTCTGCCACCAAAAGCAAGGAAAAACGCTTCGCTGCTTCTCTTCACTACTATTCGTGTGGGGCATCACGCATTTTTACGCCTCCAGTCACATGGGGATGTTCCCCGACCCTTTGAGAAGCTTCTCCAAAATCCCTCTCCAACGACGCCTAACTTCGGAGTGGAAGGACGAGTTGGGACAAAAGAGCGCCGACAATTTATCCTGGGTTTGCCCTTGGTTCCGACCCGGCCCAATTCTCAGCAGATGCGGAGACTATCCAAATGTACCCTTGATAGGACTCAGGGGTTGCATAGCCTACTCACCTAGGGTAGCTATGAGACAGCTCATGAGAACCCAAACTACTTTTTCTCGAGGGGAACTCAGAGGACTGTGTTTCTTTGGAGACCCATGCACAATCGCCAACTCACTAGCTGTGAGAAAAGCATGGGAGAGACCAGTCTATATGGGAGATAGAGAGCTAGGAAAAGCTCGAGTGGCTGTCTCCGGTGACTATGAGGTGTGGAGAAAAAGAAGAGGGATGTCTCAACCATCCACCTCACTCATTACAAGCGCCAATAGTGAAGAGCTGCAGGCTCAAGTCGACGCCTTGACCCAGAGGATAGAAATCATGGGAGCCCAGATGAGGGCCCTTGAAGAGAGAGAGCAAGAATCTATCCTCACCATTGACGGTCTACAAAGGCAATGCAAGAAAAAGGATCATGAAATAGAGCGCCTCAAGGATCAGTGTGCTGACTCCAACGAGCAAGCTATCCGAGCATCCAAAACTGCCAGAACAAGCTCGGATAGCCAAATTCAAGAAATCACTGCCAAGACAGCACGCCTTGAGGCCGAATCAGCAAAACAGGCTCACACGATCAAGGAATTGTTGCAAGAACTTACCAAGACTCAGTCAGAAATACGCCAAGAGCGGGAGGCCAATCGAAGACTCAACAGAAGTCTCATTGAGCTACGCTGTAAGGAAAGAGATAGGCTAGCTCAGTACGGCCAAGTACTTCAAGATAAGGACCGAGCCCTTGCAAAAATCGATGAACTACAAGCCTTGGTCCTCCATCAAGAGGCGAAGATCAAAGAGGCTCAAAAGTACAGTGAAGATATGAGCCAGGCGGTCCAGAAGCAAAGCGAAGCACTCGCTCGTCACGTCCGGGAAGCCGAAAGGGAATTACATAGAGATCAAGACCCACCTGTGGGTTTCTTTAGGCTTTTCCGTTTTTGCCAAAAGTTGCTTCGTAGTATGGAATAGGGGAATGTACACCTTCTAATGGATGAATGAAATTTTTCTTTTATTCAACAATTGTCTACTTGCATGCATATCATTCATCTGCATATTTAATTTCCCCTCCTTCACGCTTAATAAATAAGATAATAAAAAGGAAGGATTAACTGACACGTCTTCCAAATCAGAAGAATGGAGAGAAAGCCACTCCTAATCAAGCTCTCCCCAACGATCGACTTGCCACAAGAGGAAAATAAGCCTCGACCGTTGGTCCTCAAAAATAAAGAAGAAGGGGCAAGGACACCAGTTCAACTTTTTATGCCACGTCCTTTCCCCTACGAATCAAATAAGGCTGTACCATGGAGATATGGGGAATCTCCACCAATAAAAGAAGACATCACGAATATAGCCGGTATTGGGGGCATGACTAGAAGTGGAAGAGTCTACTCCCCCAAGGACTCACAGGAAGATGTCCTGAGAAATAAAGGAAAAAATAAAAAGAGCGAAGAAGAAAAAGAAAATAAAGAATCCAAGGAGGAGACGGAGGAATTACTCCAGTTCATAAGGCAAAGCGAGTATTCCATTATAGACCAGCTCAACCGCACACCTGCAAAGATAACGCTATTATCCCTAATAATGAGCTCGGAACCGCACAGAAATGCCTTGCTGAAGGTCTTGAGCGAGGCGCATGTACCTCATACCATATCCCAAGAAAAAGTTGAGAGGATCGTCGGTCACATCATGGCAAGCGATCACCTCACCTTCACAGAGGAAGAACTCCCCCTCGAGGGATCAAACCATAACAAGCCCTTGCACATTTCTATCAAGTGCAAGGAGTACCTCATTGCCAAAGTTCTTGTGGATAACGGGTCATCCTTGAACGTGATGCCCAAGTGCACACTAGACAAATTGACTATCCAAGGAACCCGCCTGCGCCCAAGTAGCACCATCGTTCGAGCCTTCGACGGATCAAAGCGAGAAGTAGTGGGAGAAGTTAAACTGCCAATTCAAGTCAGACCCACTATCTTCGACGTCGATTTCCATGTAATGGACATTACTCCAACATACAGTTGTCTCCTCGGCAGGCCTTGGATTCATGACGCTAAGGCAGTACCTTCGACGCTCCACCAGAAAGTCAAGTTCATAGTGGGTGACAAATTGGTCACGGTCCAAGCAGAAGATGATATCCTGATCAGTGGACCATCCACCCAACCTTACGTGGATGCGGCTGAAGAGGCCCTTGCAACATCTTTTCAAGCGCTCAAAATTGCCAACATAGAGCGACTTCCCAAAAACACAAAGGTAGCCCGCATGATGATGAAGCATGGCTACCATCCTGGCCAAGGACTGGGGGCAGATTCCCAAGGCATAAGGGAACCCCCAGAATTCCAAGATAATCCTTTCAAGCATGGCCTAGGATATGACCCTACTAAGGGCCGAGCAGAAAGAGGAAAAGGGAAGTCCCCCCTCCGCACACTCAAGCAAATTTTCCAAAGTGGAGGGATGCAAGCGTCAAGAGCTACCTTAGTCATTAGGAGAACTTTTTCTTCATTTAAGGGATGTAAACCCCATGACTGTTAGCGATTATCCCCTGGGGCTAGCCCGACCCCCAGGCATTTTCGGGCACATATTCCCTTATTAATTAATAAAGAATACTTCTTACTATATGCTTCTCTTCTTGCTATCTCTGACTAGACCTCATAATAACCGTGTCTAAGTAAACGAAATAAAGAAGAAGAGTAAAAAGGCGTATCCAAATAATCAACATTCACCATTGCCATTACAATCAAGCTAGTTGATTAGAAGCACCAAATAAAGGCTTTACCTCACTATAAAGAAAGTCATGCTTCGTCAATATTGCGAACAAAAAATAAATACACAAAAAAGAAAGCCCATAGAAGCCAAAGGCCAAAGAAAAGGGCAAAATACCCGGTAGGAAACCCACTAAGGGGGCTACGCAAAAGATAGGGTTAACCCGGTAGGATGTTGAACATTCAAGGACTTGATGCTGCACTTGATAGACATGAAGATTGTTGATTTTGATGATGATTCAAGAACACAAAGACTTAGAGTGTTGAAGACTTGTTTTGTATTGTAATAACTCTGTTTCAATTAGATTGAGTCTGTAATATTAGAGTTTAAGATAGCCAGTACATAGTCTGCACCTTAGAAGCTTCAAAAAGCTCAAATATATCATCCAGGCTCGGCTTTAATCGATTAAATAGGGAAATAATCGATTAAAACAGTGAGAAAAATCATTTTCTGTAACAACTCACTACTTTAATCGATTAAACCAACTTTTAATCGATTATCAGGCGGTTTAATCGATTAAACCACCTTTTAATCGATTAAAACAGAGAGGTTTGGGTTCTGTTGATATTTGGATCTGTTTTAATCGATTAATACTTCTTTTAATCGATTATTTCAGTCAGATTTTGATTTTTAACTTCAAATCAAACCTATTTTCGAAAACCCTTTTCCCAAGAACCCTAATTCCGAAAATCCCAATTCCCAAACCCTAATTTCTCTACTTAAACTCTTCTATGGCACTCAGAAAATAAGAACAACCTTTTTCATACAAAAGTTAAGTGTTGTAGTGCCAAAGAACTATTTGTTGCAAGAAAAAGGGGCTTTCTGAACCTGGTGTGGGCTAGAAGCGATAAGAATCACTAAGTGGAGTTCTTAGTGGATTGTGTGTTGTGCTGTCTCCGGGGAAAGTTGTTCTTCATCTCTTGTGGATTTCAAGAGAGGTGTTATCTTTACTTTATCTCTTCCATTGTAAATTGTTTGTAATAACATTGTTTATAGTCACAGCGTTAATCCTCTGTTTGAGTGATTAGCAACTGGACGTAGGGTCTTTTGATCCGAACCAGTATAAATTTCATGTGTAAGACTCTATCCCTTTCTCTATTTACATTTACAAAGTTTTTAATCGGTAAAATTTGGGGAAAATTTTGAAAACCTAATTTTTATTAAGAAACCAATTCACCCCCCCCCCTCTTGGTTTTTGTCCGACCACGCAAACATTCCGCTGTGCGATTCTAACAAGTGGTATCAGAGCTTGCTTTGATAGTCATTCAAATTTTTGAAAATGGCCGGACAAAATCAAACATTTGCCAAAGGTGCGTCTATCAACAGACCCCCACTTTTTGCGAGTCAAAATTATCCTTTCTGGAAGGTACGTATGCAAATATTTTTAAAGTCTGTTGATAGAGGCGTTTGGGATGCTATTTTAAACGGTCCATTTGTTCCTAAAATTACTGAGAACGGTGTTGACGTTCTTAAACCTTTTTCTAGATGGACTGCAGAAGAAAATAGGAAAGCCCAATTTGACGTTAGGGCTAGAAATATTATTTCATCTGCTCTAACCCTTGACGAGTTTTATAGACTTTCTGTTTGTAAAAGTGCACAGGAAATGTGGGAAATGCTTAGAGTGACCCACGAAGGAACTGACGACATTAAAAGAGCACGCAAAAATTCTCTAATCCAAGAATACGAGATGTTCCGGATGCAACCAGGCGAAACGATCTTTGACGTACAAAAGCGTTTCACTCATATCGTGAACCATCTCACCGGACTAGGTAAAATCTTTGACGTTGATGAATTAAATGTTAAAATTTTGAAATCTTTGGATAGGAAATGGCAACCTAAGGTGACGGCCATCTCGGAGTCACAAAATCTTGCCACTATGTCTATGGCGGCGTTCTTTGGAAAACTTAGAGAACATGAGTTAGAGCTTGGAAGGTTAAACGAAGAAGAAGGCCAATATCAAAAGAAGAATCTAGCCTTCAAAACCGAAATTTCCAAAGGTAAAAATAAAAAGGAAGAAGAAGAAGACTCGGAAAATGAAGAAGAAGAGCTGAGTCTTATGATAAAGAAGTTCACCAAATTCATGAAAGCAAAAGGAAGACATCCCTTCAAAGGTAAAGGAAAGGTAAGGGAAAATTCTTCCGTAAATATAAAATGTTATGGTTGTGGTGAAGCAGGACATGTAAAGACCGAATGTACAAATAAGAAGAACGATGAAGTTAAAGGCAAAAAGCACTTCAAGAAGAAAGCTTACATTGCTTGGGACAACAGTGACTCAAGTTCGGAATCAAGTGACTTGGAAATAGAAGCAAACATTTGCTTAATGGCAAATGACAACATATCATCCGATTTTAAGGTAAGTGATTCTGACACATCTTCTAGTGATGAGGATAATAACTATGATGAATTGCAAAATGCTTATAATGAATTGTTTAGTGCTTTTAAGAACTTGAAGAATGAATATAAAGTTGTAAAGAAGAATTTAAGTAGATCCAAAAAGGAAATTGACTCTTTAAAAATGAAAATTACATGTTTAGAAGAAAAAGAGGTATTAGACACGAAAATTGTATGTTTAGATGAGGATAAGAATTTAGCATGTGAAACTTGTAAAGAGCATGAGCATGACATAGATATACTTAATCATCTACTTGATAAAGCCGAAAAGGAATTGAGTAATAATAATAAAGTTGTTGTAACTCAAAATAGTGTAAATTATCAAGTTCCTTTGAAAAAGCCTAAAAGGAAAAATAAAAGAGTATGGGTAGAAAAAGGAACTAGAACATCTATGGTTAAAGATTCATCATATTCAAAAGTTACATCAAATGCATGCTTTTATTGTATGAAACATGGTCATACCTCAAATAGATGTAAAATTAAACATTTTGGTGTTCCTAAAGGAAAATATATTTGGGTTCCTATAGTTAAATGAATTGTTTGTCTCTTGTATTTATTCAAAGAAAATTGATCATTTAGTATGTTTTGAATAGGATGCTCATTAGGCCAATTATAAAATCAACTCCCTATGAATTGTTAAATGGTAGAAAGCCTAATGTTGCTCATTTGAAAATATTTGGATGTAAGTGCTTTGTGTTAAATAATGGAAAGGACAACTTAAGAAAATTTGACTCAAAAGCCGATGAGGGCATTTTTTTAGGATATTCATTAACTAGCAAGGCTTACAGGGTATTTAATAGAATAACTTTAAATATAAAAGAATCTATTCATGTCACTTTTGATGAAATTGTAGACCTTGGGGGAAATCCTCTTGAGTCAAATAAAGAACTTGCAGGTGATGATGAATATATAAGAGAGGCTCTTGATGAATTGTATTTGGAAGAAAATGAGCCTTCTCAAACGCCTAAATTAGCAAAAGAATGGCAATCACCTAGAGGACTCTCAATGGACAATATCATTGGTGATATCTCAAAAGGGGTAAGAACTAGAAACATGACTAATTTTTGTATGTTTGTAGCTTTTGTGTCACAGATTGAACCCAAGAATGTTGAGGAAGCACTTAAAGATGACCAATGGTGCATAGCCATGCAAGAATAACTTAACCAATTTGAAAGGAATCAAGTCTGGGAATTAATCCCAAGGGAAGAATCATATCAAGTTATTGGAACCAAATGGGTGTTTAGAAATAAACTTGATGAAGATGGGAACATAACAAAGAATAAAGCCAGACTTGTTGCAAAAGGCTATTGTCACTACAAGAAAATCGCGTATTACCGACGGATATTTACCGACGGAATTGTAGCCATCGGAAAATAATCATTACCGACGGATATAAAATATTTGTGAAATTTGATGTTACCGACGGATATATCCATCGGTAAAATAATAATTAGTTACCGACGGATATATCCGTCGATAAATCCGTCGGTAATTTATAGATGAATTTACCGATCGAATATATCCGTCGGTAAATCCGTCGATAAATTAACAAGTAATTATCGACGGATATATCCGTTCGGTAAATTCATATGTAAATTAAAAATTATTTACTGACGGATAAATCCGTCGGTAAAATTATATAATATAATTTAATTATTCACTAATTAAAAAATAAAATATTTTTTATTTAATAATTTAATTTAATCATAATTAGATTAATTTATAATAATTTATTAAATTAAGTAATTTTAAAAATAAATATTTAATTATATATAAATATATATAAATATATATATATATATATATATATATATAAATATATAAAAATATAAAAATATAAAAATATATAAAAATATATAAATATAAAATATAAAAATATATAAATATATATATAAATATAAAATATAAAATATAAAAATATATAAATATATAAATATATAAATATATAAATATATAAATATATAAATATATAAATATATAAATATATAAATATATAAATATATAAATATATAAATATATAAATATATAAATATATAAATATATAAATATATAAATATATAAATATATAAATATATAAATATAAAAATATATAAAAATATATATAAGTATATATAAATATATATAAATATATATAAATATATAAAAATATATAAAAATATATATATAAATATATATAAATATATATATAAATGTATATAAATATATATAAATATATATAAATATATATATATATATAAATATATAAAAAGATATAAAAAAATATATATAAATATATATAAATGTATATAAATATATATAAATATATATAAATGTATTTGTATATTTGTATATAAATATAATTTATTTGTAAATTGTTATCAAGAAATTCTAGTAGCTTAGTGGTTGGAGTATCGACTTCGACTCTAAGGTATCGGGTTCGAATCCCGCTAATGACATTTCTCTTAATCTGACAATAATTCAAAGTTATAAAAATATAATATGGAGAAATAATTGAAATAATTGAAATAATTAATAATAAATAATAAGAATATAAGGGGGAGGGGTTCTATAAAAAAAATAATGTTATAAATAAGTAAAATATTTAATAATTAATAAAATTATTACCGACGGATCCGGATCCGTCGGTAATTTCGTAACATATTTACCGACGGATAAATTTGTCGGTAATATTTACCGATAAGCGAATTTCCGACGGATTTTTGGCCGTCGGAATTCCGTCGGTAATATTCATTTACCGACAAATTTTTGTTATTACCGACGGATTTTGACCGTCGGTAATTTTAATATTTCTTGTAGTGTGTCAGGAGGAAGGTATAGATTATGATGAAACTTATGCTCCTGTTGCCAGGTTAGAGGCTATACGCCTACTTCTTGCCTATGCATCTTTAATGAAATTTAAACTATATCAAATGGATGTTAAAAGTGCATTTTTGAATGGTTTTATTAAAGAAGAAGTTTATGTGGAGCAACCCCCTGGTTTTGAGGATTTTAGTTTTCCTAATCATGTTTTTAAATTAAAGAAAGCTTTATACGGGTTGAAACAAGCTCCTAGATCTTGGTATGAAAGGTTAAGTAGTTTCCTAACATCAAATGATTTTTCTAGAGGAAAAATTGATTCTACACTCGTTTATAAAGAAAGTTAAAGAACATATCTTATTGGTCCAGGTGTATGTTGATGATATTATTTTTGGATCAACTGATAATTCGTTATGTGTAGAATTTGCTAAGATAATGCAGGGAGAGTTTGAAATGTCTATGATGGGAGAATTGACATTCTTCCTTGGACTACAAATCAAGCAACTTAAAGATGGCATTTTCATCTCTCAAACCAAATACTGCAAAGAGATCCTTAAAAAGATTGGAATGGACACCTCAAAGGAAGCTAACACACCCATGGGAACTTCATGCTATCTAGACAAGGATGAATCAGGTTTGGAAGTTAATCAAACTATGTATAGAGGTATGATAGGATCAACTGTTATACTTAACTGCAAGTAGACTCGATATTATGCATTCTGTCTGTGTGTGTGCTAGATTTCAGGCTTGTCCTAAAGAATCTCATCTAATTGCAGTGAAACATATTTTAAAATACTTAAAAGGAACTACTGGTTTTGGTTTGTGGTATCCGTTTGATGCTTGTATGAGTTTAATAGGATATTCTGATGCTGATTATGGTGGATGTAAAATTGATAGGAAAAGTACTAGTGGGACATGTCATTTGTTAGGTTCATCCTTAATATCTTGGCATTCTAAGAAACATGCATGTGTTGCTTTATCTACCACTGAAGCTGAATATATTGCAACTGGTAGTTGTTGTGCTCAAATTCTGTGGATGAAACAACAGTTAGAAGATTATAGTATCTTTTTAAATGACATTCCGTTGATGTGTGATAATACGAGTGCAATAAATCTTACTAAGAATCCAGTAATGCACTCTAGGACTAAACATATAGAAATAAGACATCACTTTTTGAGAGATCATATCAGCAAAGGAAATTGTAAAATAGAGTATGTAGATACCAAACGTCAATTAGCAGATATTTTTACTAAGCCTCTATGATCTTAGAAGAGACTTAGGGATATTAGAAATAGCTTAAATTTTGCTTAATTTGATTGTTTTTGGATGGTTGTAATGTTATAATTCATTCTGTAGGATGTTCATAGGTTATCATATGTTCAAACACTCAAAACAGGGCATTCCTCTCTGGAATAATCGATTAATTGGAGTAATAATCGATTATTTGCATCCAAAACACTTAAAACAGGGTATTCTTATCTGGAATAATCGATTAATTCGTCCATTAATTGATTAAAAACAATAATAATCGATTAAACGGGTCTGGAAGTGATTTAATCGATTAATTTGAATTTTAATCGATTAAATCCGACCAAGTTTGCTTCCTAGCCATTGCCAACGGATATTTTGACCATTATTCCCTTCTATATGAACGTTGGAGATGCTTGGTTATAAATAGGGACCTTCATTTCACTTCTACTCACTTCTATCTCTTGAAATCAAGTTATCTTGCCTTATTCTAGCTACCTTGCCCTCTTCTCAATACACTTAGCTTTCTAAATCTTCTTGTTACTCTTCTAATCTTTCAATGGCCTCATCTTCTCGTGCTAAGATCCCTACTAGAAGAAGATCTGCACCCTCATCTCGACCCCGTCCTAATTCTGTAGAAGGATGGATTTCTGATATAGATGGCCAACAAGAATTTCTGACCTACTGGAAAGAACGGACTATTATTTCTCCCAATTTTCTTATTGGTGAGCAATTCATCAATAGGGGATTCAATTTTCCCAACCTTCTTGAAATTCAAGGAGTTCTTCCCTTCATCCAAATGCAAGGTACGTATTATCCTGACCTTGTTAGGGTATTCTACTCTAGATTCAAATTTAGAGATCAAATTGCTACGTCTCGTGTAAAAGGGGTTACAATTATTCTTGACGATGATATTTGGGAAAACGTCGCTCACTTTCCAATTAGAGAAGATGCTATTAACATTTATGGTGAGCTAGATGATTTTGACAGGTTCTTAGCTTACCGTTCTTTTCTGCGAAATCCCTCCATGGAGATTGGGCGTCTCCTTCATGCTGGACCTTTAAAGAAGGAGGAACGCATGATTCTCCATCTAATTGTTTGGATCCTATGTCCTCGAGCTACAAATCATGTCCAATGTTCTTCAATTGATCTTAGAATTATTCATGCCATAATGAATAATGAGTCGTTAGATTGGGGTGTTCTTGTCACAATGACCATGTTAAAAGCAAAACGTCATCCCACATTCAAAATTCCATATGCTTTACTTGTCTCTCGAATTCATGAATATAAAGGAGTGAATGTTGAAGGTGAACAAGTAGTTAGAACAAATAACTTGAATCGCATGCTGGACAGCACATTGATTCAACTCCAAATGGTGCGAGTCAATGATATTTATGTTCACAAAGATGACGTTCCTAATCAAGGTGATGCTAATGAAGATTCTGATGAAGATATGCCTCCAGCTGCTGAGTTTCCCTCTAACCAAATCCAAAGTGTTGGAACTTCCTCTACTCATCATGAAACCCGACAATCCATGGAAGACATGTTATCTGACATGAATCAGAGGATGCAATCATTCTTCACTCTTTCTAGAGTACGTCATGAGAAAATAATTCGCCGTATATCTAATGTAGATGATAAAGTGTGCCGTTTAGAAAATAGATTTGATGCACACTTTAATGATAATGATAGTGCAGAATTTTAAATTTTGTTGATTATTTTCTTTTTGTTATTTTCTCTTGTTATTGTAATGAATGATTGTTTTCTGCAATAAAATATGATGTTTCTTTAATGCTTTGATTGAGGGGGAGTTATCTCCAACTTATGCATATTTTGAGGGGGAGCTCTTATGCTTGCAACAGATGACTTATTTTTTATTCTAATCAAAATAGGGGGAGAAAATATTTAAAGCCATAATATGATTGTTTTTAAATATTATCTGGTATGTATAATGTGTTTGTTAGTATGACAGATAAAACAGGTTATTACAAGGCTTTAAAAGATAATTTTGATCATCATCAAAAAGGGGGAGATTGTTGAACATTCAAGGACTTGATGCTGCACTTGATAGACATGAAGATTGTTGATTTTGATGATGATTCAAGAACACAAAGACTTAGAGTGTTGAAGACTTGTTTTGTATTGTAATAACTCTGTTTCAATTAGATTGAGTCTGTAATATTACATTTTAAGATAGCCAGTACATAGTCTGCACCTTAGAAGCTTCAAAAAGCTCAAATATATCATCAAGGCTCGGCTTTAATCGATTAAATAGGGAAATAATCGATTAAAACAGTGAGAAAAATCATTTTCTATAACAACTCACTGCTTTAATCGATTAAACCAACTTTTAATCGATTATCAGGCGGTTTAATCGATTAAACCACCTTTTAATTGATTAAAACAAAGAGGTTTGGGTTCTATTGATATTTGGCTCTGTTTTAATCGATTAATACTTCTTTTAATCGATTATTTCAGTCAGATTTTGATTTTTAACTTCAAATCAAACCTATTTTCGAAAACCCTTTTCCCAAGAACCCTAATTCCGAAAATCCCAATTCCCAAACCCTAATTTCTCTACTTAAACTCTTCTATGGCACTCAAAAAATAAGAACAACCTTTTTCATACAAAAGTTAAGTGCTGTAGTGCCAGAGAACTGTTTGTTGCAAGAAAAAGGGGCTTTCTGAACCTGGTGTGGGCTAGAAGCGATAAGAATCACTAAGTGGAGTTCTTAGTGGATTGTGTGCTGTGTTGTCTCTGGGGAAAGTTGTTCTTCATCTCTTGTGGATTTCAAGAGAGGTGTTATCTTTACTTTATCTCTTCCATTGTAAATTGTTTGTAATAACTTTGTTTATAGTGACAGCGTTAATCCTCTGTTTGAGTGATTAGCAACTGGACGTAGGGTCTTTTGATCCGAACCAGTATAAATTTCCTGTGTAAGACTCTATCCCTTTCTCTATTTACATTTACACAGTTTTTAATCGGTAAAATTTGGGGAAAATTTTGAAAACCTAATTTTTATTAAGAAACCAATTCACCCCCCCCCCCTCTTGGTTTTTGTCCGACCACGCGAACATTCCGCTGGGCGATTCTAACATAGGACACCCGAACAAAAATAAAGGGTAGCCTAGGCAAAAGTTAGGGTTGCAAATAAGGTCCGCTAGGATTCCCCGAATATACAAAAAGAAGGAACCTAGACAAAAGTTAGGGCCAAAACACAATATCCTAGTTCGAAAACCCGAAGGGCGATCTAGGGAAATCAGCTAGCCATTAAAAGCAATGGAAATAAAACTAAAAGGCGCAAGTTCAAGAAAGGGGAAAACGTTTGCTTAGACGAAACCTAAACACCTAAGCCTAACCCTAGCCAGCCATTCTTACAAAGCCACTTTCTAAATGAAAATCAACCTTCTAAAACACAAGCCATTGAACTTACCTCTTTACTTGTTTTCTCTTGACCTTCGCAACAATATTCTAATAATTAATTTGGGAATATGGAGGCGTATAGTCAACAAGAGGATTGAAATCCCTACAGTGGAGAAAAAGGAACACTACATGGCAAAGAATGCTCTACAAAAGAAAAAGAAAAAGAAAAGAGGAAAAAACAATCATCCTTCGGTCACAAAGAGCCCAGCATGGTACAGCCAAACACAAGAACACAGATCAGAGGGCTTCCGACGCTACAAGACACGCTAGTGAAATCCTTCTGAAAATTAACTGAAATAGGCATCATAGGACATCAAACATGAAAACATTGCATGCATAAGATGTTTTTGAACCAAGTCCTATTGTTTTCTCAAAAAAAAAAAAAAAACTTTTAATTGAGACGGTCGTCCAGATTTCCTAGACCGTCGTCTCGATCTTCAAAAATTCGAGACCGCCGTCTCGACTTGGCCAAAAGCGAGACCGCCGTCCCGCTTGGCGAGACGGCCGTCTCGACCTGCGCAATTTCCAGACCGCCGTCCCGACTTCCCAGACGGCGGTCCCGGATTGAATTTTTCCCTTATAAATAGGGGAGGCGTGTGGAGGATCCCTCACAACTCCTCTGCACCCCAAAAACCTCCAACTCTCAGATATCTCACTTCAGAGAACTTTTTGGCCAAAATGGTCGGTAGAAGTCAATCCAGGAAGAGAAGAGGCACTACCGGCGCTAGCAGTTTCTCGGTGCCAGCCCCCCAGGATCCTGCTCAGCTCTCGCCACAGCACCAAGCCCGCCTCGAGCACATCCGGGGTTATACGTGGCATCCCATGCTCAGACTTGACTTCGGCATCCTCACCGAGTTCGGGTGGGAGGACGATGTCCGGGCCCACATAGATAGCATTGGGTGGGGCTTCCTGCTACAACCTCCACCTACCCACGTGTACCCTCAAGCGGTACTGGAGTTCCTGGCCTCCATCTCCTACGCCGAGGCTCCCTCTATGGTCCCGGGTCTACCACCTACCAAGATGGTGAACTACTTTATGGGTGGGACATACCGGACTACTACCCTCGATGAATTCAATGTGAGCATTGGGTTCGTCCGGCCCGAGGATGTGCTAACTCGGGAATACTGGGAGGCCATCAGCAGCCGCCCCACCAACCTCACCGCCATCGAAATGTGGGAGGAACTCACCAGGTCGCCCACGCTGCCCACGCTGATGAAGGGGTCAGCACTCCCCCCAGCCCTCCGCATTTGCCACAAGCTGCTGGCTGGGACTGTCCACGGGAGGAAGGAGAGCCAGGGTAAGGTAACCCTCCCAGACCTCTTCGTACTTTACTGCATGAGCCAGAGGCGACGCTGTAACCCTGGCTATTTCTTCCTGAGGGCCCTTAAGGACTTTGGGAGTAGACCAGTGGGAGCCATCCTCGTGGCTCCTCTTATCACCCCCCTGGCAGAGAAATGGGGGTGTGCTGGCCGGGAAGAGCTGGCCTCCAACCTGTGATCCGAATCCATCAACAGGTTGATCCTGGTCAGCATGGGGATGCTGATGCGCAGTGTGACCCAGTTGGTCCTTCTTCCCTCGCTAGATTTTGCGCTGGACCTCTAGGACATCGTGGCAATGCACGATCTTCCTACACCTCCCGATTTCCAACCGGCTCAGCAACACCCCCCGCAGTACACAGACGACTTTGCTAGCCTGAACCGCAACATCAACAATCTGCGCCAGCAATTCGATCAAATGTCTGTGCGGCAAGAGCAGCTGTCCCTAAGGCAGGAAGCCTTTGATACTCGGCTGGAGACGATATACCAGTATCAGCAAGGAATGTGACAAGACTAGACGACATTTCAGCAAGAATACCACGATGAAGCCCGGGAACAAGCAGAATTTCGGGAACACATGTACCATCAATTCCCTCATCGCAGATCATCTCTAGAAGATAGCCCTTAGGGATAGTACTTGAAAAATGGTTGTAATAAAATTTTCTTTATGAATAAATTTTATTTCGTGCATTCGTTGCCACCCTTTCTTCTCAAAAGTCAGCATAACAAAAAAAAAAATAATAAAGAGCAAAAAGACGTATGCTCAAGAAAAAAGCCAAAATCCTAAATCGCGAGAAAAAAGAGATAAAACCGAGAGAAAAAGGCAGGATTAAGACAAGCCATCACCTTGACCAACAGAATTCGACAAACAAAAAACAAAGATTGCCCGCCCAGCCAACAAGAGTCGGGTGATCACCACCAAAAGATCAAAAACAAAGAATCCCCGGTAATCAATGAGCTGGATGAACACCAACATAACTCCCTGGCACAGACCGGATGACAATTCCCAGAAAAGACAAACAAAGGAAGCACACCTCAACGCTCGGCGCATGAGCCACCCGAGCAGTAAGCCGGCACCACCACCGGTCCTACGCAGTGGACCATACCGGCCTGATAGGGGGTTCATACCTATCAACCCGCGCACGCAAGTGCGCCTGATCCGCGCCCCAGCCAGATCAGTAAGTCGCAACTACCAGCCTGATGGGGGTTTCATACCCATCTTGTCCAACACACAGCGGACTACAACTACTGAAAGTGATAAAGATATTATTGAAATACTCTGGCAAAGATCTTATTGATTTGATGAAGTCAAAGATAAAGTCAAAGTCAACTTTGTAGCGGTCAACAGTCACTTAGATAAAAGAATAGAGGGATTAGTGTGTCCGCAGCTATGCTTAGGTATAATCATTTTTATCTTTTCTCGCTGCATGGGGTTTCTTCACTTAAAAGATTTTGCAAAATGCCTCTAAAAACGTTTAAGCGAGTTAAAAACAAAGTATTGTAACAAAAGCTTTCTTAAACAAGTTTTTAAGCGATATAATTTCGAAATAACTAGGTTGTTTTCATTAAAGAAGGTTTTGAAAACCTTCGTTAGTGTTTTAACTCGATAAAGATTCGAAATAACCGATTAAAATCACTTAAAATGTTAAGAGAAGCGTTTTTGCAGTATTTTAATCGATACAACTTGGTTTTAATCAATTAAATCCACTTAGTGTTCAGGATGATCGATCAGAATGCAATTATGACCGATCAGAATCAGATATGATCGATCAGAATTGAGTTATGACCGATCAGAACTTTTTCAATCGATTAAAATACGTTTCAATCGATTAAAACAACTTAGAAAATTTCTACATTGCGTTTTAATCGATTAAAACTTATTTTTATCAGTTAAAATAACTTGGAAAATTTTACAAGAAATTTTTGCAGTATTTTAATCGATTGAATCACGAAACAATCGATTAAAACAAATTAGAAGATTTTTTGTAAAGAGTTTTAATTGATATAAACGTTGTCGTATCAGTTAAAACAAATCTGTTAAAGAATCAAGAACGTTTTAATGGATTAAAAGAAGTTTTAACAGATTAAAACTACACTTTTAACAGATTAAAAGATTATTTTAACAGATTGATTAAACCAGCAGTTTTGAAAATCTTCTATAAAAATAGATTGGCTTGAGCTTTTTAAACATCATCGAATATCAATCTTTTACACATCCTTTAGCAATCAAGCAAGCAAACTTTAATACTCTTTCAAGAAAGATTCGCGCTAGTTTTTGTGAAGTTCTTTGAAATTCTTTCTTGAGGCAAATTGCTTTCTTTTGGAGAAGAAACACTTACTGCAGAATTGCATAAAACTGGTTTGAGCATTCTAGTTTCTTCTTTTCAATTATTTACATTCTTTTTGTATTGTTTGGTGCCTGGAATTGTGGGCACTGGTTTCTCTGCAGCTGGAATTTGGTTGTAGAGGTTGTCAAGAACTGGAATTTGGTTCTTGGTGAAAGGTTAGGTGTTGGTGCCTGGAATTGTGGGCACTGGTTTCTCTGCAGCTGGAATTTGGTTGTAGAGGTTGTCAAGAACCGGAATTTGGTTTTTGGTGAAAGGTTAGGTGCAGGAACTGGAATTGTGGTTCTTGTGGTAGATTAAGTGTAAGATTGTAATCTGTAAAACATTTGATCTAGTGGACCCAACTGGAATTTGGCTGGATACTGGACGTAGCCCTGGTATTGGGTGAACCAGTATAAACACCGGTGATATCTTTCTAAACCTTTCTCCTCTTTTAATTCTGTTACTGCGTTTATTGTTGATTGATTGCTTTGTGATTCAAGAACAGATCTGAAATCTTATTTTTACAAATAGATAATCTGTTAATTGCGAATATCTTTCAAAGATCAATTCACCCCCCCTCTTGATATCAGCCTTCTTTTCTAACAATTGGCATCAGAGCGAGGTTCTTGAGAGTTATTCAAGTTCTTTGATCCATGGCTGGAAACAAATTTTCTGAGGGTGCTTGTATTGATAGACCTCCACTGTTTTGTGGAACAGATTATCCTTTTTGGAAGATTAGGATGAAGATCTTTATTGAATCTGTTAGTGTAAATGTTTGGAATATCATTGAACAAGAAACTGATATTTTTAACAAAGATTGGTCTAGCTTAAATGACTGTGAAAAGAAATTAATCCAAGATGATTGTATTGCCAAAAATATTATCATATCTGCACTTAACAGAAACGATTTTTTCAGGATAGCACATTGTCAAACCGCTGCACAAATGTGGAAGATCCTTGAAATGACCTATGAAGAAACAACAGAGATATGCCTAATGGTCAACTCGGATTCACCAAAAACCAGTGTAAGTTCTGACTCTATGAATTATAGTTCATTACAAGATGCTTTTTATGAAATACATGCAGTAGCAAAAAAATTAGAAACTGAAAACAAAAGATTAAAAAGCATGAATAGGATATTAGAAAACAAGATCACTATTCTTGAAAAGAAAATAGTTGATGAAGAAACCAAGAATGAAAATTTGGAATTAGATGATAATTCTGATTGTGCATGTAATAAACCCTGTAATAATTGTTCAGAATTACAAAAGAAAATTGATTTTTTATCACAAACTATTTCAAGGTTTACACAAGGTCAAGCTAATCTTGACATTTTACTTGGGTCACAAAAACTAATTTTTGACAAATCTGGCATAGGATTTAAATCTAGGATGAAAGTTAGAAAAACAAATGTAAATAAGAAATCATACTCTGTGATTAAATGTTTTTACTGCATGAAAAGAGGTCATTCAGTGAAATACTGTAGAATTAAAAAGTACGTTATTCCTAGAGGAAGAATGAAATGGATTCCAAAGTTAAAGTCATTTCAAATAACCTAATTGGACCCAGTAATTATAAAGGGTACCAGAAACATGTTAAATTTGTTTTGCAGGAACAAAATATGGAAGTCCCTTGGTATTCAAAACTGCAAATCAAGTTCTGGTTTCATTAACTGAATATTTTAATTGATATAAAACAAGTATTAATCGATTAAAATATCTTACAGAGAATATCAGAAAATATGTTCGTACAGTTTTAATCGATTGAAATGCGAATTAATCGATTAAAATGTTCTCAGGATTTGAGTTTAACTGTTTTAAATCGATTAAAAAGAAATTCATATCAACTAAAAACACTAAGATGTCAAATTTAATCGATTCTTTTTCATTTTAATCGATTTAAATTCTGTTATCATTTTATTAATTTCATTTTGTACAAGACTAATCGATTCCTTTATGAATTAATCGATTATTTCACTGTTGTATACATTAGAGAATTTAGTTTCTTCCATTACTGTCATGAATAGCGGCAAGACAATCATGAATAATGCCGAATGAGTTTTGGACATGTCTAAATTTGAGTAGTCTGTTATGGAACATCCAATTTCCTTTCCATGGCACAAATTTTCATGATTAGCGAAGGCTGAACAAATAGACTAGTGGCATAATGTGGGAAAGTTATTGCTGTTATCCATGGATGGAAAGGCTTTTTCATGGCAGCGACATTGCATGCATCAACCCAGTTTCAAGAATAAATCTTGGGAACAAATATCACAAGATATGTCATATCGATTTGATGATCGTGCTTTTGAGGATATTGTTGAATTATCAAGATTGCAACAAGAGGAAGATTTGGGAGAATATTTGGATGTTTATGTTTTTTTTGGCTCATGTAGTTATATCTGAGTCAATGGCATTAAGTTTTTCTTTGTTAGGTATGAAAACTAAACTGGAAAAATCTGTGAGAATTCATAAACCACAGTCTCTACAAGAAGGTATGCATCTTGCAAGACTTCAAAAGGGAATTTTAAAAGTTTTCGAAAATAAATTGCTACAAACAAGAGTCCAATTCGGAAACACAAACAAGGTCAACTCTGGTTAATTTGTAGCAGAGTCATTCTACAATCAGTTTGAAGCTTTAGGTGTTTTCAGAAACTACCGATTCGAAAGGTAGCACCTCAACTTTCATATTTAGAAAGGAAGTTACTGACATGTTTGCAAAGGGATTATGTAGGTTATGTGGTGACAAATTAGATAAAAAACATCATAAGTTGAAATGTAAAGTTTGGGGTAAGCCCAACACTATCTTCTTTGCCCAGGAAGAAATTGAGGCCGATATAGTGTAAGTCATGGACTTTGAGGAAGAACAAACTATATTTTGACAACAACATAGACATGATTCAAGCTGCAGATGTCTACATTTCTCTTAATACTTTACATGGAATGCTGGGTGGTAATACATTGCAAAACAAAGGAATTATCAAGAAGTAGACTGTCCCTTTTCTTATAGACTCTGGGAGTACACATAATTTCATTAGTGACAAATGGGTCAAGTTGTTGGAACTGAAAACATAGTTTATCAAGGATTTTTCAGTAATGGTTGCTTCTGATAATAAGTTGTTGATTACTAGGAAGTGTGAACAGATAACTTGGAGATTCAATGAACACACGTTTACATTAAATTTCTTGGTATTACCTAGCAATACATTTGGAATAATTTTGGGCATGCATTGGTTCAAGACTCTTGGTGAAATTCATTGGAATTGTGCAACTTTGATAATTCGTTTTAATCATTAAGGTCACGAGGTGATACTGTAAGGAGACAAATCTGAGAAAGAAATTCAAGAATTGAATGGAAAGCTAAAATTGGCACAGGGTATGTGTGTTTTATTGGAAGTACAGGGATCAATTTTATACTGATGATCTGGCATCCCTAACAACAAACCAACAAGAGGATCTTTCAATAATTCTAAAGGAGTTTCAGATGTTATTGTGGAACCAAGGCAACTGGGATGATTGAGTTTTTTTTTTTCGGACAGAAAGGGTCCATTCTTATCTTTTTTTTCTCTCTCTTTACGTCATATTTCTTTTACTTCTAAAATCTCTTTTATGGACTATAATATTAACTGGTTATTAACCAGAAACAATATTTTTAGCTTTGATTAATATAATGTAGGTTTTAAGTGAAATCGGAAAACCTAGATAGAATTTAACATAGATTCCCGATATTTTTAGGCTGATACAAAATGGTTTTAATCGATCAAATTGATTAAAGGAAACACTTTCACAACAAAATAATCGATTAAACTTCGTATCAATCGATTAAAATCTATATAAACAAGTTTACATCAGTTAAATTGGCTAAATAAGATTTTATCCTGATTTTGATGGATCTATTGGTTAAAATCTAAATCGATGTAGTTGATATTATTGTAAAACATCCTTCTAAATGATCGGTCTTACAAAACTTAAACTGGATTAGACATGATGAATTCGCATAAAACATTACTTAGTTTGCAAAACTGGTTGTTTTAATCAATAAAAAATCTTTTAAATCGATTAAAAGAATTTATACAACATTTTTCTTTACTGTTTTAATCGATTAAATGTCGAATTAATCGATTAAATGAACTTATGTTTCATACTTTCGAAGTCCTTCACTGTTTTAATCGATTAAACCTTTATTTCAATCGATTAAAATCATTAAACAAGAACTTTTTAATCGATTTTGTCCTGTTTTTAATCGATTTTTATTTTGGAAAGAAAAATTAAAGGCTTTAGTTAATGGTTGTTCTTGTAACATGCTACTAAAGCGTGATTCCCTTATCTTTACACATGTTAATTGTATTCATTAAAAACGTGTTAATGAAGATAAAGTTTGAATCAACTTTGATTGATCTTTACATGAGTAAAATATCGTATTCATTTTTTTCTCTATTTTCAAAATCTCAAACTTATTACATACCTTTGCATTGTTTCTCTTCGATCCCTATTTTTGATGAAGTCAAAAGGGGAGAATAGTTGCTTTACTGTTGATCGGAAACAATTTAGGATTATTTAGGGGAAGCAACAATTTAGGGGAGAAATAGGAAAATAATTCATTTTTTATTTCTAACTAATTTGTTTTATCAAGTGACTTCTCTTGCAGAGTTATTATTCAAAGTGGTGTTTGTCTTCATCAAATAGGGGAGACTGAAAGTGATAAAGATCTTATTGAAATACTCCGGCAAAGATCTTATTGATTTGATGAAGTCAAAGATAAAGTCAAAGTCAACTTTGTAGCGGTCAACAATCACTTAGATAAAAGAATAGAGGGATTAGTGTGTCCATAGACTATGCTTAGGTATAATCATTTTTATCTTTTACTGCTGCATGGGGTTTCTTCACTTAAAAGATTTTGCAAAATGCCTCTAAAAACGTTTAAGCGATTAAAAACAAAGTATTTTAACAAAAGCTTTCTTAAACAAGTTTTTAAGCTGATATAATTTCGAAATAACTAGGTTGTTTTCATTAAAGAAAGTTTTGAAAACCTTTTGTCGGTGTTTTAAGCTGATAAAGCTTTGAAATAACTGATTAAAATCACTTAAAATGTTAAGAGAAGCGTTTTTGCAGTATTTTAATCGATACAACTTGGTTTTAATCGATTAAATCCACTTAGTGTTCAGGATGATCGATCAGAATGCAATTATGACCGATCAGAATCGAATATGATCGATCAGAATTGAGTTATGACCGATCAGAGCTTTTTTAATCGATTAAAACACGTTTCGATCGATTAAAACAACTTAGAAAATTTCTACACAGCGTTTTAATCGATTAAAACTTATTTTTATCAGTTAAAATCACTTGGAAAATTTTACAAGAAAGTTTTGCGAGTATTTTAATCGATTGAATCACGAAACAATCGATTAAAACAAATTAGAAGATTTTTTGTAAAGAGTTTTAATTGATATAAACGTTGTCGTATCAGTTAAAACAAATCTGTTAAAGAATCAAGAACGTTTTAATGGATTAAAAGAAGTTTTAACAGATTAAAACTACACTTTTAACAGATTAAAAGATTATTTTAACAGATTGATTAAACCAGCAGTTTTGAAAATCTTCTATAAAAACAGATTGGCTTGAACTTTTTAAACATCATCGAATATCAATCTTTTACACATCCTTTAGCAATCAAGCAAGCAAACTTTAATACTCTTTCAAGAAAGATTCGTGGTAGTTTTTGTGAAGTTCTTTGAAATTCTTTCTTGAGGCAAATTGCTTTCTTTTGGAGAAGAAACACTTACTGCAGAATTGCATAAAACTGGTTTGAGCATTCTAGTTTCTTCTTTTCAATTCTTTACATTCTTTTTGTATTGTTTGGTGCCTAGAATTGTGGGCACTGATTTCTCTGCAGCTGGAATTTGGTTGTAGAGGTTGTCAAGAACTGGAATTTGGTTCTTGGTGAAAGGTTAGGTGTTGGTGCCTGGAATTGTGGGCACTGGTTTCTCTGCAGCTGGAATTTGGTTGTAGAGGTTGTCAAGAACTGGAATTTGGTTCTTGGTGAAAGGTTAGGTGCAGGAACTAGAATTGTGGTTCTTGTGGTAGATTAAGTGTAAGATTGTAATCTGTAAAACATTTGATCTAGTGGAACCCAGCTGGAATTTGGCTGGAGACTGGACGTAGCCCTGGTATTGGGTGAACCAGTATAAACATCGGTGATATCTTTCTAAACCGTTCTCCTCTTTTAATTCTGTTACTGCGTTTATTGTTGATTGATTGCTTTGTGATTCAAGAACAGATCTGAAATCTTATTTTTACAAATAGATAATCTGTTAATTGCGAAAATCTTTCAAAGATCAATTCACCCCCCCCCCTCTTGATCTCAGCCTTCTTTTCTAACAACTACCAGCCTGATGGGGGGTTCATACCCATCCAGTCCAACACACAGCGGACTGCAACTACCAGCTTGATGAGGGGTTTATACCCATCAACCAAAGGATCGACTACCGTCAAAAGGAGTATCCTGAGGTTTTACCACGTGTCAACCGAAGGGATCGACTACCATCAGAAGGAGTATCTTGGAGGTGCACACCATAACTTTTCCCAGAAGATCAACCGCCACACGACGGAACATCCGAAGGGTGACCGGGCAAGAGGGTCAACTCCTTTACCTTCCAGTCGTTCGTCTTGGCACAACAGGGCAACAGCCGACTGGTCAGGTAAAGGGGGGGCAGCTGTAGACCCCTAATCTTGCCCGGCCTCAAAATAAAGACTAGAAGACCTCCTTTTCGAAGATGGATGAAGCCTAAGAAGCCACTAGGAGAGACTATTAGGCCCCATACTAGGATAGGAGGGATTTTTGGCACAAAAATAAGGATTTTCGCCTTTGAGGGTCGAGACGGCCGTCTCGCCACCTGCGAATGGCGAGACTGCCATCTCGTTTGGTGAGACGACCGTCTCGCAATTCCTGCAAGGCGAGACGACTGTCTCGATTAGCGAGACGACCGTCTCGACCTTGTTAGACGAGACGGCCCGTCTCGACCTCACAGGCGTGAATTCCTATAAATAGGGGCTCCATTCCTCTCATTCCACACAGTTTTCTCACTCTCTCTCTAGTCACATCACCAAATTCTCTCTCTAGAATCCCTCTGAAGCATTTCTGGAGTTTCTGAGCGTTTCCAAGAGTGTTTCTGAGCGTTTAGAGAGATTTCCGACGCTGTGTAGAGTGAAGGGCTGCCACAAAGCACCCTATTTTATCAAAGAATTAATAGAAAGCTTGCTTCGAAGGTTTCTAATCCCTCTCTCCCTACTTTACCGCTTTATTTAATTTACGCAATAGATCTAGGGCCATGTAGTCATAATCTTTAAATTCCACAAATAAAAGGGGTAAAAGCGTATTTTTCCGGTTTGATTATCTAAATAAGTTGGCCTATCATAGGGAACCCAAAAGGGGCGTCGTAAAGGAACTAACACTTCCCTTACACATAACTAACTCACTTACCCAACTCTGGTTCTAACGACCAAAGTTGGTTTTTCGAAAACCAGCGCGTTTTAACTCCTTTTCCGAGGTTTCCAGTAAAAACATTGGTGGCGACTCCAGAGAACCCTTCAAAACTAGCTCTTGGATTAGCCCGGTTATCGGACAATCCAAGAGCGCCCTTTCGAAAACCTCGCCCCTAGGTTTAGCCCAGTTATTGGACAACCTAAAGGCGTTGTAACCTCACCAATAAAAACGCGAAAAAATGGAAAGTCAAAACCATCACGTCGCTCCGACCGCCTCGTTTTGACGGTGGCGACATACATGATTCTAGTATAACATGCTTAGTTGCTAAGGAAGAGAACCCTTGGTTATGGCATAAGAGAGCGACTCATATAAATATGCATCGTTTAAACAAATTGATATCAAAAGATTTAGTTATTGGTTTGCCTAAGTTAAAGTTTGAAAAAGATAGATTATGCGATGCATGTCAAAAAGGTAAACAAGTAAAATCATCATTTAAATCAAAGAATGTTATTTCCACATCAAAACCCTTAGAATTATTGCATTTATACTTATTTGGTCCTTCTAGGATAAAAAGCTTTGGTGGAAATTATTATGCTCTTGTGATTGTTGATGACTTTTCTAGATATACTTGGACATTTTTCTTAACATTGAAAAGTGAGGCTTTTAAGGTCTTTAGGAAGTTTGCAAAGCAAATTCAAAATGAGAAAGACTTAAGAATTAAGGTTTCAAGAAGTGACCATGGTGGTGAGTTTCAAAATGAAAGGTTTGAAAATTATTGTGAGGAAAATGGAATATTGCATAATTTTTCTGCTCCTAGAACTCCCCAACAAAATGGTGTAGTTGAAAGGAAAAATAGGTCACTAGAGGAACTTGCTAGAACAATGTTAAATTAGTCAAATGTTCCTAAATATTTTTGGGTTGATGCTGTAAGTACTGCATGTTATGTTTTGAATAGAATGCTCATTAGGTCAATTATAAAATCAACTCCCTATGAATTGTTAAATGGTAGAAAGCCTAATGTTGCTCATTTGAAATATTTGGATGTAAGTGCTTTGTGTTAAATAATGGAAAGGAAAATTTGACTCAAAAGCCGATGATGGCATTTTCTTAGGTTATTCACTAACTAGCAAAACATATAGAGTGTTTAATAGAAGAACTTTAAATGTTGAAGAATCTATACATGTTACTTTTGATGAAATTGTAGACCTTGGGGGAAATCCTCTTGAGTCAAATAAAGAACTTGCAGGTGATGATGAGTACATAAGAGAGGCTCTTGATGAATTGTATTTGGAAGAAAATGAGCCTTCTCAACCAAATGAATTAACTAAAGAATGGCAATCACCAAGAAGACTTTCAATGGACAATATTATTGGTGATATCTCAAAAGGGGTAAGAACTAGAAATATGACTAATTTCTGCATGTCTGTAGCTTTTGTGTCACAGATAGAACCCAAAAATGTTGACGAAGCGCTTAAAGATGACCAATGGTGCATAGTAATGCAAGAGGAACTTAATCAATTTGAAAGGAATCAAGTCTGGGAATTAATCCCAAGAGAAGAATCATATCAAGTAATTGGAACTAAATGGGTATTTAGAAACAAACTTGATGAAGATGAAAATATAACAAAGAATAAATCCAGACTTGTTGCCAAAGGTTACTGTTAGGAGGAAGGTATTGATTATGATGAAACTTATGCTCCTGTTGCCAGGTTAGAGGCTATACGCCTACTTCTTGCTTATGCATCATTGATGAAATTTAAATTATATCAAATGGATGTTAAAAGTACATTTTTGAATGGGTTTATTAAAGAAGAAGTATATGTGGAGCAACCCCCTGGATTTGAAGATTTTAGTTATCCTAATCATATTTTGAAATTGAAGAAAGCATTATATGGTTTGAAACAAGCTCCTAGGTCTTGGTATGAAAGGTTAAGTAGTTTTCTAACTTCAAACAATTTTTCTAGAGGAAAAATTGATTCTACTTTGTTTATAAAGAAAGTAAAAGAACATATCTTATTGGTTCAAGTATATGTTGATGATATCATTTTTGGATCAACTGATAATTCTTTGTGTGTAGAATTTGCTAAGATAGTGTAGGGAGAATTTGAAATGTCTATGATGGGAGAATTAACGTTCTTCCTTGGACTTCAAATCAAGCAACTTAAAGATGACATTTTTGTCTCTCAAACCAAATACTACAAAGAGATTCTCAAGAAGTTTGGAATGGACACTTCAAAGGAAGCTAACACACCCATGGGAACTTCATGCTATTTAGACAAGGATGAATCAGGTTTGGAAATTAATCAATCCATGTATAGAGGTATGATAGGTTCACTATTGTACTTAACTAAAAGTAGACCTGATATTATGCATTCTGTTTGTGTGTGTGCTAGATTTCAAGCATGTCCAAAAGAATCTCACTTAACTGCAGAAAAAAGAATTTTAAAATATTTAAAAGGATCTACTGGTTTTGGTTTATGGTATCCATCCGAAGCTTCTCCTAGCTTGATAGGTTATTCTGATGCTGATTATGGTGGATGCAAAATAGATAGAAAGAGTACTAGTGGAACTTGTCATTTATTAGGATCATCATTAGTATCTTGGCATTCTAAGAAACAGGCATGTGTTGCGTTATCCACCACTAAAGTTGAATATATTGCAGCTGGTAATTGCTGTGCTCAAATTTTGTGGATGAAATAACAACTAGAAGATTATAGTATATTTCTAAATGATATTCCTTTGATGTGTGATAATACAAGTGCAATCAATCTTACTAAGAATCCAGTAATGCACTCTAGGACTAAACATATAGAAATTAGACATCATTTCTTGAGAGATCATATAAGTAAAGGAAATTGTAAAATTGAGTATGTTGATACAAAGCATCAATTAGCAGATATTTTTACTAAGCCTCTTCCCAAGGATAGATTCTATGATCTTAGAAGAAACTTAGGGATATTAGAAATAGCTTAAATTCTTCTTAATTAAACAGTTTTTGGATGGTTGTAATGTTATAATCAATTATGTAGGGTATTAATAGATTATCATGTGTCTAAACCTCAAAAATTTGAGTAACTCTCTGGAATAATCGATTATTTGAAGTTATAATCGCTTATTTACACCTAAGAAGTCCAAAATTTGAAATTACTCACTGGATTAATCGATTATTTCATCAAATAATCGATTAACTATAGCTTTAATCAATTAACAACTTGATTTAATTGATTAAAGGGGTCTGTTACTGGTTTAATCGATTATTTCAAGCTTCAATCGATTAAACCTGATAGTTTTTGTTTTCTAGCCATTGCCAATGGCTCTTTTGGCCCCCATACACTCCCAAATGACCGTTTATGATTGTTGGAGATGTTGTTTATAAATAGGAAACCTCCATTTCACTTCTCCTCACCTCAAACTCTTGAATCCAAGCTTTCTAGCATCATTCAATCATTTTTGCCTTCTTCTAACATCACTTTTCTTCCTAAACTCTCTTGTTATTCCTCTACTTCTAAAATGGACTCATCTTCCCGTGCTAAAATTCCCACCAGAAGACGACCTGCACCTGCCTCTCTTCCTCGTCCTAATTCTGTCGAACGATGGATCTCCGATGTTGAGGGTCGACAGGAATTTCTTACTTTTTGGAAGGAACGAGGTATTATCACTCCCAAATTCCTTATTGGTGATCAATTCATCAATAGGGGATTTAATTTTCCTAATCTTCTTGAAATTCAAGGAGTTCTCCCTTTTATCCAAATGCAAGGTACATATTATCCTGACTTAGTTAGAGTATTTTACTCTCGCTTTAAATTTAGAGATCAAGTAGCTGCCTCTCGTGTTAAGGGAGTAACCATTATTCTTGATGACGATATATGGGAAAACGTTGCCCATTTTCCTATAAGAGATGATGCTATTAACATTTTAGCCGAGTTAAATGACTTTGACAAGATCATGGCTTACCGTTCTTTCCTTCGTAACCCTTCTATGGAGATTGGGCGTCTTCTTCTAGCTGGACCATTAAAGAAGGAGGAATGCCTGCTCCTGCATCTACTCGTCTGCATCTTATGTCCCCGGGCAACCAATCATGCCCAATGATCTTCAATAGATCTTCGCATTATTCATGCAATAATGAATAATGAGCCAATAGATTGGGGCAGCCTTGTCACAATGACTATGCTGAAGGCCAAACGTCATCTCACCTTCAAAATTCCATATGCTCTCCTTATCTCTCGCATTCTTGAATTCAAAGGAGTGAATGTCGAAGGGGAACAAATGGTACGAACAAAAAACTTTAACCGAATGCTGGACAACACATTAACCCAACTTCAAATGGTGCGTGTCAATAATAATTATGTTCACAAGGATGACGTTCCAAACGTAGATGCAGATGATGAAGATTTTGACGAAGATATGCCTCCTGCTGCTGAGTTTCCCTCTGATCAGATTCAAAGTGCTGGAACATCTTCTGCTCCTCCTGAAACCCGTCAATCTGTGGAAGACATGTTATCTGATATGAACTAGAGGATGCAGGCATTCTTCACTCTCTCTGGAGAATGGCATGAGGAAATCATTCGCCGTATCTCTGACGTAGATGATGAAGTGTGTCACTTAGAGAATAAATTTGATGCTCACTTTCATAGCGATAGTGAAGAATTTTAATATTGTTTTCATTTCTTGGGTTGTAAATTACTTTCACTTATGAAATAAAATTTGTATTATTTTATTGCTTTGTTTGAGGGGGAGTTATTTCCAAGATATGCATATATTGAGGGGGAGCTCTTAATTTTTTGATAATAATCAAAATAGGGGGAGAAATATTTAAAGCCTCTTATGATTAAATTTAAATATTATCTGGTATGTTTAATGTTTTTGTTAGTGTGACAGATAAAACAGGTTATTACAAGGCTTTAAAAGAAAATTTTGATCATCATAAAAAAGGGGGAGATTGTTGAAACATACAAGGACATGAATGTTGAAGTTACATGAACATGAAGCTTGTTGATTTTGATGATGATTCAAGAACAATGGACTTAGAGAGTTGAAGACTTGTATTCTTGTGTAATAACTCTGTTTTGATGATTTTGAGTCTCGTAATATTAGAGTCTTAAATAGCCGCACATAGTCTACCCTTTAGAAGCTTCAAAAACTCATTTTTATCAAAAACACACTGGTTTAATCGATTAACAGGCTAAATAATCGATTATTACAGAGAGAAAAACCATTTTCTGTATCAGCTCTCTGGAATAATCACAGCTGAAATAATTGATTAACAGGGATGTTAATCGATTAACAGGGCTGTTAATCGATTAATAGCCAAAATAATTGATTAAGACAGTGTGTTATGGGTTCCTGTTGATTTTGGCTCTATAATAATCGATTAACTCTTGAGATAATCGATTATTTCAGTCAGATATGCATTTTGAACTTCAAATTAAACCTATTTTTGAAAACCCTAGTCCCAATACACCAAGTTTCGAAAATCCCCAATTCCCAAACCCTAATTCATCTACTTAAGGTTCTCTAAGGCTCTCTACAAAATGAACAACCTTTTTCAAACAAAAGTTGAGAGTTGTGATTTCCAGAGAACTTTTTGTTGGAGGAAAATGGGGCTTTTGGAACCTAGTGTGGGCTAGAAGCGATAAGAATCACTAAGCGGAGTTCTTGCTGGATTGTGTGTTGTGCCGTCTCTAGGGAAAGTTGTTCTTCATCTCTTGTGTGACTCAAGAGAGGTGTTTTCGTTACTTTATCTTTTTATTTCTAATATGCTTGTATAACTTTGATCATAGTGACAACGTTAATCCTCTGTTTGAGTGATTAGCAACTGGACGTAGGGTCTTTTTATCCGAACCAATATAAATATTCTGTGTAAGACTCTATCCTTATCCTATTTACATTTACACAGCATTTTAATCGGTAAAATTTGGGGAAAATTTTTAAAACCTAATTTTTGTTAAGAAACCAATTCACCCCCCCTCTTGGTTTTTGTCCGTTCACGCAAACATTCCGCTGCGCGATTCTAACACCTTGCTCTTGATACCAATTGTTAGAAAAGGAGGCTGAGATCAAGAGGGGGGGGGTGAATTGATCTTTGAAATATTTTCGCAAATTACAGATTATCTATTTCAAAGATTAAGAGTTCTGATCAATTCTTGAATCAAACAAAACAAACAATCAAAATAAAGGCAGCAGCAGAATTAAAGAGAGAAAGGTTTAGAGAGATACAACCAAGATTTATACTGGTTCACCCAATCCTAGGGCTACTTCCAATTCTCAGCCAAATTCCACCTGAGTTCCACTAGATTGAATGTTTTACAGATTACAACTCCAATCACACACCCAATCTACCACAAGAACTAAAATTCCAGTCCTTGCACCTAAACCTTCACCAAGAACCAACTTCCAGTTCTTAAACCACCCTGCAGCCAAATTCCAACCACAGAAAATAGTGCCCACACTTCCAGACACACACAATACAATAGTGAAATGTAAAAGAAACAAAGAGTAGAAACTAGAACACTCAAACCCGGATTATGCTGCTCTGCAGAATGAGTTTCTTCACAAAAGAAATGCAGAAAATGCCTCAAGAAAGAACTTTGAAAAACTTCACAAAACTTGCATGATTCTTTCTTGAAAGTAGCTCTTATGATTGCTTGATTGATTTCTCAAAGTCATATTTTAAAAGACTCAAGCAATCCTGTTTATATAGAATATTGTTCAAACTGCTGGTTTAATTAATCTGTTAAAATAATCTTTTAATTTGTTAAAAGTCTTGATTTAATCTGTTAAAACTTCTTTTAATCTGTTAAAATGTTCTTGATCATTTTCCAGATTTGTTTTAACTGATGCGACATCGTTTCAATCGATTAAAACACTTTGTAAAAAATCCCTTAAGTTGTTTTAATCGATTAATTCGCCTTTTAATCGATTTAAAGTACTGCCAAATGTTTTCATAAAACTTTCTAAGTGATTTTAACTGATAACATTCTTTTTAATCGATCAAAACACTTTGGAAAAATTCTCTTAGTTGTTTTAATCAATTAATTCGCATTTTAATCGATTAAAATCCTGCCAAATAGTTTCATAAAACTTTCTAAGTTATTTTAACTAATAACACATCGATTAAAATCCTGACAGAACTTCTTTCAAAACCTTTCAAGTGGTTTTAATTGATTAATTCGCATTTACATCGATTAAAATATTGACAAAACATCTTTCAAAATACTTCAAGTTATTTTAATCGATTATTTCAAGTTTGTATCGATTAAAAAACTACTAGAACACTTTTCAAAACATCTTAAGTCATTTTAATCGATTATTTCGATTCTACATCAGTTAAAATACTGGCAGAAGGTTTTCAAAAGCTCCTTTAATGAAAATAATCTATAAAATTCGAAGATATATCGATTCAAACAGTTCCAGTGAATGTTTTAAAAGGTTTTAATCAATTATTTAGAAAACCTATCAGTTAAAAACCTGTTTTGTAAGTGTTAAGAACATTCTAATTGATAAAGCTCATATAATATCAGTTAAAACAATTACTTAAAAACCATTTAACCGATTACTTTGGTTTTTAACAGATTAAACACGTTTAGAGGCATTTGCAAAATCTTTTAAATGATGAAACCTCATGCAGCAGAGAGATATGAATGATTATACCTATGTATAGACGCAGACTCACTAATCACTCTACCCTTTTAACCAAGAACCTTTGACTTCAACAGAATAGCCTTTTGACTTCATTTTGACTTCATCAAATCAACAAGATCTTCGTTTAATCAAATGATTCAATTAAGATCTTCATCACTTTCAAATAGGATATTCTGATGTTGATTATGGTGGATGTAAGATTGATAGAAAGAGTACTAGTGGAACATGTTATAGGTTAGGATCATCTTTAGTATCTTTGCATTGTAAGAAACAAGCATGTGTTGCTTTATCTACTACTGAAGCTGAATATATTGCAGCTGGTAATTGTTGTGCTCAAATTTTATGGATGAAGCAATAACTAGAAGACTATAGTATCTTTCTAAGTAACATTCCGTTAATGTGTGATAATACAAGTACTATCAATCTCACAAAGAATCCAGTAATGCACTCTAGAACTAAGCATATAGAGATTAAAGATCACTTCTTAAGAGATCATATTAGTAAAGGAAATTGTAAAATTGAATATGTTGATACAAAGCATCAATTAGCAGATATTTCTACTAAACCTCTTCCCCAAGATAGATTCTATGATCTTAGAAGAGACTTAGGAATATTAGAAATAGCTTAAATTCTGCTTAACTGATCAATTTCTTGCATGTTGTATTGTAATAATCGATTATATAGGGATTTAATCGATTATCATGTGTCTAAACCTTAAAAATTTGATGATCTCTCTGGAATAATCAATTATTTTGGGAAATAATCGATTATCTGCACCAAAATGACAAAAATCAGAAGTTTCTCTCTGGAATAATCGATTATTTGAAGCAATAATCGATTATCAGCCAGTTTAATCGATTAACAGCATCAGTTAATCGATTAATCAGTTCAGTTGAAGCTTTAATCAATTATCCTGGAACGTTTTTGATAAACTAGCCGTTTGGAACAGCTATTTTGGCACCCATTCTCCCAAATCTAGCCGTTTATGACCGTTATACTTGTTCTCTATATATAGGAAGGCTTCATTTCACATCTACACACCTCCAAACCTTGAATCAAAGCATTCCACAATCATTCAAGCTCTCTCTTGTCTCCTCAAACCCTTATTCTTCTCCAAAACTTGTCCAAACTCTCTTGTTTTCTTTCCTTCTAATCTTAATGGCTTCCTCATCTCGTGCTAAGATCCCCACAAAAAGAAGATTCGCTCCTGCTTCTCATCCCCGTCCAAATTTTGTTGAAGGATGGATCTCAGACAATGAAGGTAGACAAGAATTTCTCACTTTCTGGAAAGAAAGGGGGATCATCACTCCAAAATATATTATTGGTGATCAATTCATTAATAGGGGCTTTAACTTTCCAAATCTTCTGGATCTACAAGGTGTCCTCCCATTCATCCAAATGCAAGGTACTTACTACCCTGATTTAGTTAGGGTATTCTATTCTCGTTTTAAATTTAGAGATCATGTAGCCAGTTCTTGAGGCAAGGGTGTGACTATCATCCTTGATAATGATATATGGGAAAATGTTGCCCACTTTACTATAAGAGAAGACGTTATCAATATTTTTGCAGAGTTAGAAGATTTTGATAGAATTATGGCTTACCGCTCATTTCTCTATAATCCCTCCTTGGAAATTGGCCGACTTCTATTGGTCGGTCCATTAAAGAAAGAGGAACTCATGTTGCTGCATCTCATTGTCTGGATTCTCTATCCTAGAGCAACAAATCATGCACAATGTTCATCCATTGATCTTCGCATTATTCATGCCATCATGAATAATGAGCCAATTGATTGGGGTAGTCTTGTTAGTATGACCATGCTGAAAGCCAAGCTTCATCCAACCTTTAAAATCCCATATGCTCTTCTTATTTCTCGTATTTTAGAATACAAAGGAGTAAATGTTGAAGGAGAGCAAACGGTCAGAACGATAAATTCAAATCGAATGCTTGACAGCACGCTCACTCAGTTACAAATGGTGCGTGTCAATGGAATTTACATTCACAAAGATGACACTCCCAACATGGCTGAAGATGCTCAAGATTCTGATGAACAGATGTCTGCTGCTGAGTTTCCTACTGAAAATATTCATACTGTTGGGACATCATCTGCCCCTCCTACATCCCGTCAATCTATGGAAGATATGCTCTTTGATATGAATCAAAGAATGCAAGAATTCTTCACTATCTCTCAAGAACAGCATCAGGAAATCATTCGCCGTATTTCAGATGTAGATGATAGGGTTTGTAATTTAGAAGATAGATTTGATGCCCAATTCAACAGTGATGAAAGTGAAGAGTTTTAATCTCTTCAATCTATCTTCTTGCTTGTAATTAAATTAATTTATGGAATAAAAGTGGTATTTTTGCTTTCTTTGAGAGGGAGCTATTTTCTATATTATGCACTTATTAAGGGGAAGCTTTCATTTTTTTTATCATAATCAAAATAGGGGGAGAAATTATTTAAAGTCTTATGTTTATTAAATTAAATATTGTCTGGTATGTTTAATGTTTTTGTTAGCTGTGACAGACAAAATAGATTATTACAAAGGGCTTTAAAGGAAATTTTGATCATCATCAAAAAGGGGGAGATTGTTGAACATACAAGGATATGAATGTTGAACATACATGGATATGAAGCTTGTAGATTTTGATGATGATTCAAGAATAAAGAACTTAAAGATTTGAAGACTTGTAATGTTATGTAATAACTCTGTTTTTATGTTTGAGTCTGTAATATTAGAGTCCAAGATAGCCAGCACATAGACCACTCTTTAAAAGCTCTAAAAGCTCATTTTTATCAAAAATACACTGGAATAATCGATTAAATGGTAGGATAATTGATTATTACTGGAAGAAAACCATTTTTAGCATTTGCTCTCTGGAATAATCGATTAAATGGCCTGTTAATCGATTAACTGTTGTTGTTTTGGCTCCTCTACGAGAATGGCTCTGGAATAATCGATTAACACTTAAGATAATCGATTATTTAGGTATGATATGTATTTTGAAATTCAAAATTGGACCAAGTTTTGAAAATCCTATTCCCAATTCCCAAATCCTAATCTCTTTACTTAAGGTTCTTTAAGGTTCTTTGCAAAGTGAACAAACCTTTTTCATACAAAAGTTAAGAGTTGTGACTGCCAGAGAACTGATTGTAGGGAAGAAAAAGGGGCTTTTGAAACCTAGTGTGGGCTAGAAGCGCTAAGAATCACTGAGTGGGTTTTCTTGGTGGATTGTGTGATGTGTCGTCTCTAGGGAAAGTTGTTCTTCATCCTTTGTGGATTCAAAGGAGGTGTTCATCTCTTGTGTGACTCAAGAGAGGTTTATTCTTTACCTTATCTTTTCATTTGTAATGTGTTTGTAAAACTGTGATTATAGTGACAGCGTTAATCCTCTGTTTGAGTGATTAGCAACTGGATGTAGGGTCTTTTGATCCGAACCAGTATAAAGCGATTGTGTAATCTTCTATCCCTTCTCTATTTACTTTACACAACATTTTAATCGGTGAAATTTGGGAAAAATTTTAAAACCCTAATTTTTGTTTAAGAAACCAATTCACCCCCCCTCTTGGTTTTTGTCCGTAAATGCAAACATTTCACTGCGCAATTATAACAAGTTCTGCCGATCCTACTGAAGGGGTCCGCACTTATCCCCGCTCTTCACATTTGCCACAAGCTGCTGGCTGGAACCATCCACGAGCGGAAGGAAAGTCAGGGAAAGGTTACCCACCCTGACCTCTTCGCCCTTCACTACATGCTCCATGGGCGCCGGTGTAATCCCGACTACTTTTTTGTGAATACCCTCAAGGACTTCGGGAGCCATCCTGTAGGAGCCATCCTCATGGGTCCTCTCATCACCCCGCTGGCCAAGAAGTGGGGGTGTTGCGACGTAGAGAACATCTCCTCCACTCTCCGGCCTGAGTACATCAGCGGGTCCATGCTCGTCAGCATGGGGATGCTCATTCGGCAGGGGACCCAGATGGCCCTTCACCCTACGCTCGCCATGACCCTAGATCTTCAAGATTTGGTGGCGATGCAGGACATCTCGACGCCCCCAGAATTCCACCAGCAGCAGTAACAACAATAGCAACGGCAACAGTAGCAGCAGTACGGGGCCGACTTCGCTGGCAGAAACCGCAATATATACGATATCCGCCAGCAGTTGGACCAGATGTCCCTAAGACAAGATGTCTTCGAGACACGGATCGAGATCTTCGGCCAAATGCAGGATGGGATGAGACAAGACCTGGCACTGATCCGGCAAGACCAACTCAGCTTAATTCGGAGCCAGGAGGAATTTCAAAGGCATATGTATCAACAGTTTGCCCCTCCAGGATCGTCTCCCGGCTCGAGTCCACCGCCGTCTTAGGGACATTATCGAAATAATCATTGTACAAAATTTTTATCATAATATGAATAAATTCTTTTAGTAAATCTATTTGCCTTTACTCTCTCTTTCGAAAAAGTCAGCGTAACAAAAGAGACTAAAAAATAAAAAGACTTATGCTTAGTCCCAAAAAAGCCAAAATCCAAAGTCGCGAGAAAAAAGATGAACCGCGGAAAAAGGCAGGATTAAATCCAAAACATTAGCCAAGGCAAACTGGCAAGACGAACCACATTAACCAAAATTCCCCGACAACCAACAAAGTCGGACGACAAATAGCAAAAGAACAAAACAAAACATTTTCAAGCAACTAACAAGTTGGACGACTATTAGAAAAGTCGTAAATCACAAGAGCCCGGCACACCGGAGGACTCTACTAGGAGAAAACGCTCCGCGTGCATGATTAGAATCGATAAGCCGCCACCACGGCCAAAGGGTCAGCCTACCGTATCAAAGGAGCATCCTGAGGCACCTAACCCGATGAGGGTTCGTACTCATCAACCAAGGGGTCGACTACCGCATCAAAGGAGCATCCTAAGGTTTCTCACTCGGTGCACGGGCTAGAATAATAAGTCGCCACCGCATCCAAGGATCGGCCACTGTTACAAAAGGGTATCAAGAAGATACAACTCACCACCACCTAAGGGGTCGGCTACCGCATCAAAGGAGCATCCTGAAGCCTCACCAAAATATCGTCCAGATGAGTCGACCTCACGTAGCAAGGAAGCATCCTGAAGATAGTACCAAACTACATTCATCATCTCGAGGGTCGGCTACCGCATCGAAGGAGCATCCGGAGGATAGTCGGACAAGAGGGTTAACTCCTTTACCCGCCAATCGACCTAATGGCACGAAAACCCATAGTCAATTGGTCGAGTAAAGGGGTGGTAGCTGTAGACCCCAAATCTTGTCCGATCTCAAAATAAAGAGTGAAAGACCTCCAATTCGAAGATGGGAAAGTCCTAAAAGGTCCCTAGGATAGACTAATAGGCCCCATATTAGAGTAGGAAGGTTTTTGTACAGAAAAAATAAGAATTTCCACCGAAAGGTCGAGACCGTCGTCTCGCCATCTGCCAGAAGGGCGAGACGGCCGTCTTGCCACTTGCCATGGCGAGACCGCCTTCCGATTGGCGAGACGGCCTTCTCGCCATTTGTCAAAGGCGAGACTGCCGTCCCATTTGGTGAGAGAACAGTCTCGACCTTGCCAGGCGAGACGGCAGTCTCGACCTGATAGGCGCGAATCCCTATAAAAGGAGGGCGCTCTCCCCTTCACTTCACACAGTTCTTCAACTTTCTCTTCTATCATTTCTTCAAATTCTTCTCCTAGAGCCCCTCTGAAGCATTTCCGGAGTTTTCTGAGTGTTCTTAGAGGGTATTTTATAATGTTGCGAGAAAGAGTGATTGACATTGTAAAGTGAAGGACTGCCAAAAAGCGTCTTATTCCAAGAATATTAATCAAGAAAGCTTGCTTCAAAGGTTTCTTCACTTTCTCCCTCTCTTTTACCGCTTTGTTATTTACGTTTATCTGTACATTAGATGTTAGGGTCATGTAGTCATTATATTTAAATTCCGCAAATAAAAAGGGTAAAAGCATCATTTTAAAGTTTATTTATGAAATAAATGACTCATCATAGGGAACCCGAAAGGGCGCAGTGGTGGTGCTAATACCTTCCCCACACGTAATTAACTCTCTTACCCAACTCTGGTTATAATGGCCAAAGTTGGTTTTTTTTTAAACCAACACCTTCTTTTTTCCTTTTCAGATGTTTTCGGTAAAAACATCGGTGGCGGCTGTAACGAGTAAAATGGAAAGAGAACGACACGTGGCAAATGCTGTTAGTCAAGGAGGACACGTGGAGGGTAAACAGCAAATGGTGGCAACAAGACGAAGCATGCGAAACCGCAAAGAGAACGTGCTTTTAAGGGATTTCGGAGAATAGAGAACGTGTGTTGTTGGTATGAACCTTCCTCTGACCTTATTCTTCTGTAGCGATTCATCTTCTCTCTCCTCTGATAATTGTCTTTCTTTCCATTGATGTAACTGTAGGTGGAACTATACAAGCGTGTGAGTCGTGGATCTCGATTTCGTAGCAATGATGATTTCATGTATTTTCATATTGTTACTTCTGCTGAATTGAACCTCTGATAATTTCAATTTCGTCTTCATTTCTATACAAATTATAATTGTTCCGTTTCATTGGTGCTTTCATTGAGAGCCAGCCAACTCGAGAAGGGCTACCCACGGAGGGTTCGGACCACGGAGGGTTCCGACCACTTGGAGGGTTCTCGGCCAGTAAGAAGGTCGAGTAAAGTGCCAATGAGTGAAGTGTCGGTGAGTGAAGTGTCGTGGAGTGCAGCCATCGAGGACGCTCGGCTTTCGAACGGGGTGGTATTGTAACAAGTCCCACATTGGGGAGGTCTCCTTACCGGGGAGGCCTTATAAGGTAGGAGGTTCTTCAACCTCTTGAGCTAGCTTTTGAGGGATGGTTCCCCTCTTAGCCTTATGGTTGTTACATTGGTGCTTTCATTGACATCAATGGTTGAGAATACGCGATCGAAGGAATTACAAAATCAGGTATCTACATTGATGAATTGGATGGAACGACAACGTGAGAGAGACCAAGTTCGGAGAGATTTTATCACTCGGTTTCAAAATTCGCAACAAGAACGATTGGATATAATGCAGCGATCCTTAGATCAGCTAATTCGAATCAATCTCAAGCACATTGGTGGTTCGGGCTCAAATCAAGATACTCGAGGAAATACGTCATTGAAGCTAGTTATGCCGATGAAAGACATATCTCTCGGGATTTCCACATTTCGATGGTCATACACCTGTACTAGAATGGATTTTTAAGGCTGAGAAATTTTTCAATTATCATAATACTCCGGATGTTGATAGGGTAGAGATTGCGAGCAATTCACTTTGAGAAAGAGGTTATTCCGTGGTTTCAAATGCTACAACGCATGCATGCTTGTTAGCTCTTGGTCCGAATTGACTCGCGCTTTGGAAACTCAGTTTGGACCTTCTCCCTTTGATTGTCCAATGGGAGAGTTATTCAAGTTGCAACAATCTGGTACAGTTTCTGACTATTATTTGCAATTTATGGCTCTAGCCAATAGATCTGAAGGATTGTCTAATGAGGTTGTGTTAAGTTGCTTTCTGAGTGGATTAAATAAGGATATTCATCGTGATGTAGTTGCTCAGAGTCCTACTACCTTATTGAGAGCAGTTTCATTAGCAAAACTGTATGAGGACAAGTATAATCCAGTTCCAAAATTTCATGCTAATCCTTACACTCACAAATATTCACCTATAGCTTCCACAACAACCATATCTAATACTACAAAAATACCACTAAATCATCACTACCCCCACTATTACCAACCCCTTCCATTCCTCCAGATCAAACATACCAATATTAAAAGAATTTCTCCAGCTGAAATGCAACTACGCCGAGAAAAAGGATTGTGTTATTTCTGTGATGAGAAGTTTACTTTTAATCACAAATGTCCAAATAGACGACTCTTGATGTTACAGACTAAAGAAGAAGAGGTTGAACTCGTGATTTATTCTGATTTTACGGTTACTGACAACAATAATAATCATGAAATGGGTGTGGAAAGTTATCCCCATCTATCCTTGAATGCCATGAAAGGTGGCCTTGGTGTAGGCACAATAAGATTCGTAGCTCATCTCAATACATTACCGGTGAGAGTATTGGTGGATGGAGGCAGTTCTGACAATTTTTTGCAGCCTCGAATTGCTAAGTTTCTTAAATTACCAGTTGAACAGGCACCACTTTTTAAGGTGATGGTTGGTAATGGGAATTATATGACGGCGGAAGGTGTGATTAAGGACCTTCAAATTCAAGCTCAGGGCAATAGGTTTCAATTGCCTGTTTTTCTGTTGCCTATTTCGGGTGCTGATTTGATTCTTGGAGTTAATTGGTTAAAAACTCTTGGGCCTCATATTGCTGATTATGCAACATCGCAACTCAAGTTTCTACATAATGGAAAATTTATTACATTACAAGGTGACTCTGATTGTGCTCCCACGCAAGCTCATTTGCATCACTTAAGGAGGTTGATTAATACAGACTCAATTGCTGAAATATTTAGCATGCAGTTACTCGAACAATACCCTTATCAGTCTCCACTACCAGATATACCTACAGACCTCCAACCTGAGTTGATATTATTGTTACACAAATATGGCTCTGTTTTTAGTACATCTAGTTCATTACCCCCTCAAAGATCTCATGATCATTCAATCCCATTGATGTCAGGATCTCAACCTGTTAAGGTTAAGCCCTATAGATATTTACATAGTCAAAAAGATGAGATAGAGAAATTGGTGCATAACATGCTGGAAGAAGGCATTATACAACCTAGTAAGAGTCCATTCTCTTCTCCAATTATATTAGTCAAGAAAAAGGACGGATCATGGAGGGTTTGTACAGATTATAGAGCATTGAATGCTATCACAATTAAGGACTCTTTTCCTATTCCAACAGTGGATGAACTCATTGACGAATTATTTGGTGCATCTTTCTTTTCAAAGCTGGATTTGAGATCCGGCTATCATCAAATTTTATTGAAGCCAGAGGACAGGTATAAAACAGCATTCCGAACGCACCATGGTCATTATGAATGGCTGGTAATGCCGTTTGGATTAACAAATGCGCCCGCCACTTTTCAGAGTTTGATGAATGAAATATTCAAAGGGATATTACGGAAATTTGTGTTAGTATTTTTTGACGATATATTGATATACATCGTCACTTGGAATGATCATTTAAAACACTTGGAAATTGTGTTACGGACGTTGCAACAACACCAGCTTTATGCTAGGTTATCCAAGTGTTCTTTCGGAGTTAAAAAGATTGATTATCTCGGTCATACACTATCTGGAGCAGGTGTTGCTATGGAAAACGCTAAGCTGGAAGCTGTTAGAAATTGGTCGCAACCAACAACAATTAAACATCTACGGGGATTTTTGGGCCTCACAGGATACTATAGACGGTTTGTTAAGAATTATGCTGCTATAGCTGGGCCTCTTACTGACTTATTGAAAAAGAACTCTTTCCAATGGTCAGAAGCTGCAACAGAGGCATTCCACAGACTCAAGGAAGTTATGACTTCTGCACCTGTCCTTGCAATTCCTAATTTTAAAGAGCCCTTTGTACTAGAAACTGATGCTTCTGGGCTCGGTATCGGAGCTGTTTTGAGTCAAGATCAACATCCAATTGCTTATTTTTCAAAAAAGCTTTCCCCTAGAATGCAGAAACAGTCAACGTATACAAGAGAATTTTATGCAATAACGGAGGCCATGGCTAAATTTAGACACTACTTGTTGGGACACAAGTTCATTATTCGAACTGATCAAAAGAGCCTTAAGGAGTTACTTAATCAAACCTTTCATACTCCGGAGCAACAACAATGGTTACCTAAGTTTTTGGGTTATGATTTCACTATTTAGTACAAGCCAGGCAAGGAAAATATACCAGCAGATGCTTTATCAAGAAGCCTTTTTATGGCATGGTCTGAACCTACTGCCAGTTGGCTGGAGAAAGTCATAGACATGACAAAAACAGATGAGGAATTAATGAAAATAATTAGTCAGCACAATCAAGGTGATTTACGTGATTCCAAGTATGTGGTAAAAGATGGATTACTGTTCCGCAAGGACAAATTAATGATTCCAGCAGATTTAACATTGAGGAGACAAATCATTTATGAATTTCATGACTCTAAAGTTGGTGGCCATGCGGGGTGCACCAAAACTATTGCTAGAATTTGTAGTCAATTTTATTGGCCAAAGATGCATCAAGAGATTAAGGAGTATATCAGAAATTGTAGCATTTGTCAGCGGGCTAAGGTGGACCATACCTTACCTGCAGGACTACTTCAGCCATTACCCATTCCTCAACAGATTTGGGAGGATGTTGCCATGGACTTCATTACTCATTTACCACCCTCTCATGGGTTTTCTACTATAATGGTAGTTGTTGATAGACTCTCTAAATTTGGTCATTTTATTGCTCTCAAAGCTGAATTTAGTAGCAAAACTGTAGCAGAAGCGTTTATTAACCAGGTGGCAAAGATTCATGGATTTCCTAAATCCATAGTTTCGGATAGAGATAGAGTTTTTATCAGTTCCTTTTGGAAGCAGTTGTTCAAAGCTCAGGGAACGACATTAGCAATGAGCTCATCATATCATCCACAAAGTGATGGGCAAACAGAGGTGCTTAATAAAACACTGGAAATGTATTTACGGTGCTTTGTTTACGATACTCCGAAGGCTTGGTATTCCATGTTACCATGGGCTCAATTCTGGTATAATTCGTCCTTTCACCATAGCATTGGTATGAGTCCCTTTAAGGCTGTTTTTGGAAAAGACCCTCCCTCCGTTATACCATATGATTCTCACCCACAGGATCCAATTTCCTTACAAGAAAAATTGTTGAATAGAGATAAGGTGTTGCAACAACTTAGGATTAATTTATTAAAGGCGCAAAATTATATGAAATTACAGGCAGATAAGAAGAGGAGAGAAGTCCAATTGGAAGTTGGGGAATTGGTGTTGGTCAAGCTCCAACCCTATAGACAACATTCTGTTGTTCTTCGGAAGAATCAAAAGTTGGGCATGCGATTTTTTGGTCCTTTTCAAGTGATAGAACGAATAGGATCCGTAGCTTATAAGCTCAAGTTACCAAATTCAGCCCGCATTCATCCGGTGTTCCACATTTCCTTGTTGAAGAAATTTATTGGTCAACCACAGCAACAATATTTGCCATTGCCATTCACTACAACTGAGTTTGGTCCTTCAATACAACCCTTGCATATTCTCAAAACACGAACAATATTGAGGAATTCTACCGAGGTGCCTCAACTGTTGATACAATGGGAGCTAAGTGAACCTGAGGAAGCTACTTGGGAAGATTTAGAGTCGTTCCAACAATCTTATCCTCACTTCAACCTTGAGGACAAGGTTGATTTTAAAGGAAAGGGTATTGTAACGAGTAAAATGGAAAGAGAACGACACGTGGCAAATGCTGTTAGTCAAGGAGGACACGTGGAGGGTAAACAGCAAATGGTGGCAACAAGACGAAGCACGCGAAACCGCAAAGAGAACGTGCTTTTAAGGGATTTCGGAGAAAAGAGAACGGGAGTTGTTGGTATGAACTTTCCTCTGACCTTATTCTTCTGTAACGATTCCTCTTCTCTCTCTCCTCTGATAATTGTCTTTCTTTCCATTGATGTAACTGTAGGTGGAACTATACAAGCATGTGAGCCGTGGATCTCGATTTCGTAGCAATGATGATTTCATGTATTTTCATATTGTTACTTCTGCTGAACTGAACCTCTGATAATTTCAATTTCGTCTTCATTTCTATACAAATTAT
>OY731404.1:53229283-53399922 GCA_963425845.1 Sphenostylis stenocarpa
AACAATACAAAAAGAATGTAAAGAAATGAAAAGAAGAAACTAGAATGCTCAAACCAGTTTTATGCAATTCTACAGTAAGAGTTTCTTCTCCAAAAGAAAGCAATTTGCCTCAAGAAAGAATTTCAAAGAACTTCACAAAACTGGCGCAAATCTTTCTTGAAAGAGTGCTAAAGTTTGCATGCTTGATTGCTAAAGATTGATGTTCAATGTGTGTTTAAAATGTTCAAGCCAAACTGTTTTTATAGAAGATTTTCAAAACTGCTGGTTTAATCAATCTGTTAAAATAATCTTTTAATCTGTTAAAAGTGTAGTTTTAATCTGTTAAAACTTCTTTTAATCCATTAAAACGTTCTTGATTCTTTAACATATTTGTTTTAACTGATACGACAACGTTTATATCAATTAAAACTCTTTACAAAAAATCTTCTAATTTGTTTTAATCGATTGTTTCATGTTTCAATCGATTAATATACTGCAAAACTTTATTGTAAAATTTTCCAAGTGATTTTAACTGATAGAAATAAGTTTTAATCGATCAAAACTCTGTGTAGAAATTTTCTAAGTTGTTTTAATCGATTGAAACGTGTTTTAATCGATTGAAAAAGCTCTGATCGGTCATAACTCAATTCTGATCGATCATATTTGATTCTGATCGGTCATAATTGCATTCTGATCGATCATCCTGAACACTAAGTGGATTTAATCGATTAAAATACTGCAAAAACACTTCTCTTAACATTTTAAGTGATTTTAATCGGTTATTTCGAAGCTTTATCAGTTAAAACACTGACAGAAGGTTTTCAAAACTTTCTTTAATGAAAACAACCGGTTATTTCGAAATTATATCAGTTAAAAAACTTGTATAAGAAAGTTTTTGTTAAAATACTTTGTTTTTAACTGCTTAAACGTTTTTAGAGGCATTTTGCAAAATCTTTTAAGTGAAGAAACCTCATGCAGCAGAAAAGATAAAAATGATTATACCTAAGCATAGCTGCGGACACACTAATCCCTCTATTCTTTTATCTAAGTGACTGTTGACTGCTACAAAGTTGACTTTGACTTTATCTTTGACTTCATCAAATCAACAGGATCTTTGCCAGAGTATTTCAATAAGATCTTCATCACTTTCACACAACATTTAACTTTTGTTTGAAAAAGGTTGTTCTAATTTTCTGAGTGCCATAGAGAAGCTTAAGTAGAGAAAGTAGGGTTTGGGAATTGGGAATTTCGGAACTAGAGAAATTAGGGTTTTCGAAAATAGGGTTGATTTGAAATTGAAAATCAAAATCTGACTGAAATAATCAATTAAATGAAGTGTTAATCGATTATTACAGAGCCAAAATCAACAGAACCCCAAAACTCACTGTTTTAATCGATTAAAAGCCCTGTTAATCGATTAACAGGCCTGTTAATGATTAACAGGTGTGTTAATCGATTATTACAGTGAATAGATACAGAAAATGGTTTTTCTCACTGTAATAATCGATTATTTGACCATTTAATCGATTAAAGTCAAGGCACTTTGATAAATTTGAGTTTTTGAAGCTTCTAAAGTGCAGACTATGTACCGGCTATCTTAAACTCTAATATTACAGACTCAAACTAATCAAAACAGAGTTATTACACTATAAAACAAGTCTTCAACTCTCTAAGTTCTTGTGTTCTTGAATCATCATCAAAATCAACAAGCTTCATGTCCATGTAAGTTCAACATCAAGTTCTTGAATGTTCAACAATCTCCCCCTGTCGCCGTTGTCCGTTCCGACGTCCTAGGACATCTCGAACGTTTATGCGAGCGATCGCGAAAAGATAATTTAGACTCGCGTTTTTTGTTTAAAGTGTGTTCATTGCTTCCGAGGTGCTCAACAACTGAACTATCCTCTAATAAAAGCAAGGTTTTCGAAAAGGGTTCTTTTGGAGTCGCCACCAATGTTTTGACCATAAACATTGGAAAAGGATAAAAAGGTGTTGATTTTATTAAAAACCAAACTTGACCATTATAACCAGAGTTAGGTAAGGGAGTTAGTTACATGTGGGGAAGGTGTTAGCACCCCACAACGCCCCTTTCGGGTTCCCTATGACGGATTAATTCATTCAAGTGAAGATTACAAGAAATTACGCGATTACCCTATTTTATTGCATAATGTTAAAAATGGTTATCTACATGACTTTATTTATTATTGCATACAAAAAGCAATAAATAAAAGCAGTAAAAGATAAGAGATTTGAACAGAACCTCCGTAGCAAGCTTTATATTGCAAATCTTTGATCGAAAGGATGCGTTTTGGCAATCCTTCACTCTACAAAGACTCTCCTCTCCAAATACAAGATCGACTCGACTCGATTTTACAGAAGAATCGAATGCTGGAATATGATTCCTTAACTGATTGTTACCTTATTAAGGCAATCAGAGAGTTCATTCGAAGAGGGAAGAGGATAGACAAGTACTAGGAGTTGTCTGGTGTCTCTGGAGTGTGGAAAATGAGCAAATGAGCCTCCTATTTATAGTTTTCGCTGCCTGGCAATTTGGAACGGCCGTCTGGGTTGGGACGGCCGTCCCATTTGAATTTTTTACATAGAGCCAGCCCCCCTGGGACTTGGGACGGCCGTCCCACATGTGGGACGCGCGTCTCACTTGTCCCAGGATAGTTGGGACGGCCGTCCCAACTCTGGGACGGTGGTCTCGACCTGTTTTGTCCAGTTTTTGTGTTCTGGGACCCCGGGAAGCTTTCCTTGCTATTTTTGGACATTGGTTGATGCCGATAGATGTTCATTGAAGCTTTATCTTTATATGGGAAGTCTTCTTGACCCTTATTGAGATGTCGGACGAACTTTTATCTTCGTTTATAGGAGGTCTCTTTGGCCTTTGGATGATCTCCGTGTGATCGTAGGAGGTCTTCTTGGTGTTTATTGATAAGCTGGGCGATCTTTATCTTCGTGTGAAGTTTCCCTAGCTTTTATTGAGAGGTCGGGCAAAATTAGGGGTCTACAGCTGCCCCCCCTTCACGTGCCTAACTAATTTATTGGTTTAATATACCGAAAAAATTAGTTGGCAGGGGAAGGAGTTGACCCTTTTGCCCGGTTATCCTTCGGATGCTGCTCCTTTGCTGATCCTCCGGATGATAATTATTTTGATAGGTAATAACCCCTATCTGGTATGAGTTCGTATTTTTCTAAACTCTTACGGATACTTACTTCCGAGGCATTCAACACTGAACTATCCTCTAATAGAAGCAAGGTCTTCGCAATCCCATTTTTTGAAATGCTCTGGTGAGTATTTTACTCTACCTGATTCATTTTACTAGGTTTTCTGATGAGTATTTACCCTCATCTGGTGTAAACCTTATTTTATAAGGCTTTGGTGGGTTTATTCTTCCACCGGGTATGAATCTGCATCTTGACAGATTCTAGTGGTTTTTACACCCCCACTGGGTGCGAACCTGCATCTTGATAAGGCTCTAGTGGTTTATACACCCCCACTGGGTGCGAATCTGCATTTTGACAAATTCTAGTGGTTTTTACCCCCCCACTGTGTGCGAACCTGCATCTTGACAAGGCTCTAGTGGTTTTTACACCCCCACTGGGTGCGAACCTGCATCTTGACAAGGCTCTAGTGGTTTTTACACCCCCACTGGGTGCGAACCTGCATCTTGACAAGGCTCTAGTGGTTTTTACACCCCCACTGGGTGCGAACCTGCATCTTGACAAGGCTCTAGTGGTTTTTACACCCCCACTGGGTGCGAACCTGCATCTTGACAAGGCTCTAGTGGTTTTTACACCCCCACTGGGTGCGAACCTGCATCTTGACAAGGTTCTAGTGGTTTTTACACCCCCACTGGGTGCGAACCTGCATCTTGACAAGGCTCTAGTGGTTTTTACACCCCCACTGGGTGCGAACCTGCATCTTGACAAGGTTCTAGTGGTTTTTACACCCCCACTGGGTGCGAACCTGCATCTTGACAAGGTTCTAGTGGTTTTTACACCCCCACTGGGTGCGAACCTGCATCTTGACAAGGCTCTAGTGGTTTTTACACCCCCACTGGGTGCGAACCTGCATCTTGACAAGGTTCTAGTGGTTTTTACACCCCCACTGGGTGCGAACCTGCATCTTGACAAGGCTCTAGTGGTTTTTACACCCCCACTGGGTGCGAACCTGCATCTTGACAAGGTTCTAGTGGTTTTTATACCCCCACTGGGTGCGAACCTGCATCTTGACAAGGCTCTAGTGGTTTTTACACCCCCACTGGGTGCGAACCTGCATCTTGACAAGGTTCTAGTGGTTTTTACACCCCCACTGGGTGCGAACTTGCATCTTGACAAGGTTCTAGTGGTTTTTACACCCCCACTGGGTGCGAACCTGCATCTTGACAAGGTTCTAGTGGTTTTTATACCCCCACTGGGTGCGAACCTGCATCTTGACAAGGCTCTAGTGGTTTTTACACCCCCACTGGGTGCGAACCTGCATCTTGACAAGGTTCTAGTGGTTTTTACACCCGGACTGGGTGGGAACTTGCATCTTGACAAGGTTCTAGTGGTTTTTACACCCCCACTGGGTGCGAACCTGCATCTTGACAAGGTTCTTCTCATTCAATCTTTTGATTGATGAGTTCATACCCTTAACGGGCTTTCGGAGAAGTGTTGGCGGCATACTGTCTTTGATCATGCGCCTATTCCTTGGGGAATGATTTGGTTTTTCACCTTGACTTTTTAGTCATTCGGTTTTACCGGGGATTTCATTGTTTTGGCTTTTTCTTTTAGCCATCCGGCTTTTGCCGGTGATTCTTTGATTTTGGCTTTTTCTTTTAGCCATCCGACTTTTGCCGGGGATTCTTTGATTTTGGCTTTTTCTTTTAGCCATCCAGCTTTTGCTGGGGATTTCTTTGATTTTTGGCTTTTTTCTTTTAGCCATCTGGTCTAGGCCAGGAATTCTTTGATTTTTGGCTTTTTCTTTTAGCCATCCGGTCTTGGCCGGGAATTTTTTGCTTTTGGCTTTTCTGTTTAGCCGTCCGGCTTTGCCGGGGATTCTTTGCTGGTTTCCTCTTATTTAGGCGGAAATCCACTGGGGATTTGTTGATTTTTGTTGATTACGCCTCTTGATTAGGCGGATGCTCCACTTAAGGATATTTTCTCTTGATAATACCTCTGAGTAGGCGGATGCTTTATTGGAAGCATTGTGCTTTGGGCTCGTTTTACCTCCTGCATAGGTTGATTTCCCGTTTCTTGGGGATATTGGCTCTTTGTTTGCCTCTGAGTAGGCAGAGACTTTCTTGGGAGTGAAGGTTTTGCATTTCACTGGGGATATTCATATTGGGTGATTAACTCCCTGTGGATTTGAATTTTGTATTTTGCCTTTTGCTGGTAGGCTTGCTGGGGATTTTTCTTTTTGGTGATCCACCAGGGATTTGGTTGTTTCCTGGGGATCTATTTTGAATTGCCCCCTAGGGAGGAATGGAGTTTTGACTCCTTTGTTGGATGATTGCTGTTTTGAGCTGGCTTTGCCTATGCTCTTATTCCATTGGGGAATGGGTTTTTGCTTTTTTCTCGCGATTGTGCTTTTTCGCGATTTTGGATTTTTTATTTTAAATGCGTGTGCCTTTTTTCTTTTGTGCACGCAGGCTTTTTATCATCTGCTGGGGATGAAGAGGTTTTCTTTTCTTCTCTTTTCCTTTTTTAGCGGCCCTGGGGAATTTGTTGGCTTCCTGGGAGTATGATGGAGTCCTGGCTCTTGGCTTAGTGAAGCTCTTTATTGAGCGGGGTGAAGATATTTCCTTCTTTCTTCTTTCTTTTTCGTATACTTTTTCTTGATATGTTCTTCTTGAGAATTTTCGTGTGGCCTTTCTCTGTGATGGCCTCCGTTAGGGGATGAAAAGTTTTTTCTTTCTTTTCCTTCTATTGCCCCCTTGTGATGTGGAGGATTTGACTCCATATTTTCTTTGATAGACTCTTGTGTAGTCCTTATTCTCCTTTGGTGAATGAAGTGGAGATTCTGGATGATTTTGCTTGTTGACTCATGTGGCGATGTAGCTGAGTCGTGAGGTAGTCTTTTTGCTTTGCCTTTGGAGTAGGCATGGATCCTCTTGGGGATAATCGAGCCTTTCCATTGGCTTTTTTTTTTTTTTTTTTATGGTTTCCTTCTTTCTTGGAGGGAAGAATGTTGATTAGAGCTATTTTCTTTGAAGCTCCTTATTTTGCTGAAATGGTTTTGATTTTTATATGGAGACTGGACTTTGGCGCCTCCTGTTTTCAACCACAAGTATGGAGACTAGCCTCCTTATATGCATGTTTATTATTCTTGTTTGAAGAAAATTATTTTTCTTGATTTTGACAAAGTCGTATTATGCAACTACTTTGTGTGTGGATGTCTTAAATGCAATCTCTTTGTTTATTCATTTTGGATGCATTTAGAAAGTAATTGGCCTTCTCCCATTGGCTTCTTATGAATACGCCGATGGGCTCCTCCTTTATGACCATGATAATGGGCTCCTCTTTTATGACCATGATAATGGGCTCCTCTTTTATTCATCTCTTGGTTTTAGCCCTATCTTTTGCCTAGACCGCCCTTTACGGGTTTTCGATCTAGCGGGCTGCCTTAATTTTTGCCTAGAATATCTTAGGGGGCTTTTGCCTTATCTTTTGCCTAGATCATTCTTTTGGGGTTTCCGATCTAGCAGGCTACCCTAGTTTTTACCTAAGAATATCCTAGCAGGCATTTATTCTTTCATTATTTTTATGCCCCCTCTTTTTAGATGCATGCTTGATCTTTGATTAAAAGTCTTTGCGCATATTTATGATTTATCAATAAAGAGGCATTTCCATAATATTTGGTCAAGAGAAAGGAAATGAAAAAGAATTTTTATTGATAAATGAGCAAATGTTTTATTTCTTTTACAGAAGGATTTCAAAAGGTATTTAGAAGAATGGGTGGTCAGGGTTGGCTATACTGTATAGGCTTAAATAGTCATGTCCATGATATCTGCCCCCTGGTTCTCCTAATTGCTTCAGTTGATATGCCTGAGCTCAGAGTGAAGACTATGCAGACTGCTTGCTTCTGGAAGAATGTTACTTTAGCCGCCTTTTCGGTTTTTGACTAAAGTAACCATAGCTCTTAGCTTCTTTTTTTTATTTACTTTTATTTTTTACCTCTTCTTTTTGCATAGAACGTATCCTAGCGAGGAATATGGACCCTATCTTTTGCCCAGGAATGTCCTTTGCGGCTTTTCATTCCTGACGGGTCTTGAGCAATGTCTTCAAGCATGATACTTCTTCACCGTACCGGAGTTGATTAGCTGTCAAAGTTTTTTCCATCCGTATTGATGAGGATAAGAGCCCCTTCCGAGAAAGCTCATTTGACCCCAAGGGGTCCTTCATAGTTCAATGCCCATTTTCCAATTTTATTGTTTTAGGCTGGAAGCAACTTATTTACCATTAAATCCTTCTTTTGGTAAATATGAGGGTTGACCTTTTAAGCCTTTTTTATTTTCTTTTGCTAGGCTTGCTCACGACATATAACATTTAGCCGTTTTTCTTCAATAAGGTTTGGCTGGTCATATCAGCTTCGAACCCATTCAGCTTTTGTTAAGTTTACTTCCATCATCATGTGCTTTTGTCAACATGATTAGCTGTACCGATTTGCCGTCTCGGATCTTTGTTATAACCGAAGAGTAATTCTTTTGAATGTAGAGCAATTGTCATATCAATGCCCCTCTTCCTTTCCTTAGGGATTTCAATCCTCCTATTGATCACTATATTTCCACATTTCCCAGTCAATTACTTGAATGATTTATTGTGAATGGTCAAGAGAATAGAAAGAAAGGGATTTATTGCAAAGGCTTGTGTTTTAGTGAGATTTTTTTGAAATAATAGTTTTTGTAAGAATGGCTAGCCAAGGTTGGTCGGTGCTTAGGCTAGTTCAAACAAACGTTTTGTTTTAATGAGTTGGTGTCTTCAGCTGATTACTTTATGGGACCTATTTGTGACTGATTAACTTTCCTAGTCCGCCCTTTTGGGTTTTCAGCCTAGGATGTTGTGATGTGTCCTAACTTTTGTCTAGGTTCCCCTTTTTCATTTTTTTTGGAATACCTAGCGGACTTTATTTTTTTTTTGTCTATGATGCTTTGATTGTTTTGATGCATTTTGGATCAAAACATTTGCCTAAACATGGTTATTTAATGGGGTATAGACATATTTAGCAAGAAGAGAAGCAGATAGTAAGAATAGCATTCTTTTGTAATTCAAAGGGAAATGCGTGCCCTAAAGATGCTCGGGGGTCGGGCACACCCCGAGGAGTGATCTCTAATAGTCATTGGGTTTACATCCCTTAAAATTGGAAGAAGGACATCTAATGATTAATTCTCTCCTTGATGCTAATATCCCTCCTTTTTTGGAAGATCGTGTTTTTAAGGTATGGAGGGGAGACTTCCCTTTTCATCGTACGACTTGTTCTTTTGTAGGGTCATACTTTAAAGGATTATCCTTAAAATCTGGTGGCTCTCTTATTCTTTGAGCATCCTTTCCAAGCCCTTGTCTGGGTTGTACTCATATCTCTTCATTATATGGGCCACTTTTAAATTGCTAGGAAGTCTTTCCATATTTTCAAATGTCTTCTTCAGCCGCATCCATTTAAGGTATGGTGGACGGCTCGCTGATTCGAATGTAGTCTTTAGCTTGAACCGTGATCAACTTGTAGCCTACCACGAATTTGATTTTTCGGTGGAGCGTTGAAGAAAGTGCCCTAGCACTGTGAATCCAAGGTCTGCTCAATCTTCCCCTCGGATTATTTTTTCTTTTCCTCTTCGGTTTCTTTATATTTTTCTTTGTGTTTAGGAGCATTATCTTGTAGCTCCTTGGATGAATAAAATTTTTTGCTTATCATCCTGCCCCCAATGTTGGCTATATTGGAGATATCTTCATTGACGGACAATTCTTTTGTGCATATCCATAGTACAGCTTTATCCGATGTATAAGGGAAAAGGACAAGGCATGAATAAGCGCAAAGGTGTTATTGCCTCTTCTTGATATTATCAATTTGGGTGCTAATGCTTACTTCTTTCTTATTATCTCCTTGTCCCAAATTAATGGCCTCAATTTTTTCTTATGGGGCTGTATCAATTAAGCTTCTTTTCTCCAATAGTCTTTGCATGTCCGGGGAAATGGTCCCCTCCTCACTGTCTGACTCAATCCATTCGCCTTTGGCTTTCAGATCCCGCAGAGAGCTTTCAATCACAGACATGACTGTTTATATTGTTCTTATTTGGGTCTAGATTTTAATTAATTATTTTGGAATGAGAGAGAAAAGAATGAGAAGCATATGAATATTATGAAAAATGCCTCATTGTATTGATGAAAAGAGAAATATATACAGAGTCCCTTTAATCAAAAGATCTCGCGGCCATGAGCAGAAACCGCGAGAGATGCATCGGAAGCTTTTTTTTATTTATTATTATATTTTTTTTACCAAAAGATGCACAAAATGGGGAGCCCTAGTTAGATGACCTTCTCTACCCAAGCTCACTATTTTAGTTGAGATAGAGGCTTGATGTTTACGTTTGGGTCGGGAGCATCGAAAGTAATCCACCCAACATTCAATAATTCTTGAACCCTATATTTCAGGTTGATGCAATTCTCCACGGAATGCCCAGGAGCACCTGAGTGGTAATCACATTTTTCGTTGAGTTTGTACCAACCGGGGTAAGGTGGATCTTTCTTCTTTGGGTAGATATGTGTTAAGAGCTTGGCCTCTAAAAGCCTTGGCAGCAAACTCTCATAAGAGATTGGGATGGGAGTGAATTTCTTCTCTTGTCTGCGTGACTGTCCAGCTGATGGCGAAGAGGAAGAAAGAGTAGTAAAGTTCATGGCATTTACACTTCCCTCCTTTTTCTTGCCAAAGGGCTTCTTGAATGATGCGTGGGATTTCTTAAACTTGGGAGGGAATCGAGTATTTTTGACATTGGTTACCTCCTTTACATCAAATTTGTATCCCTCTAATGCCCTTAATCTCTCCTCTAAGGCAAAAATTCGTTGCTCAGAGACCTCATTGTGGAAGCATTGTTGGTACATTAACTCTGTCAATTACGCCATTTGTTCTTTTATGGCATTAAGCTCGGCGGTGAGCATACGGTTCTGCTCCTCTAATTGCTCCATCTTCTTGGCTTTTCGAGCGCGAGTGAGAACAAGTAGAAGACCAGCCACTTTCTAAATGATTTAGAGATTTTTATTATAGCTTTTTATTATGAATGATTAGTGTGAGATAAATATGCTTTAGACAATAGCTTTGGTATCTTCTCAAAAGCCTATGTTTTAAGGAAGTACCATACCCACCTCAGTGTGCTAACTTCCTTTTTTTTTAAAGGTTGCCAACATACCTTAGCGCACTCATCTCTTCTAGGAAGGTGATAAACGCGCTTGGGTCTCTTTCGCTATTGTCTAAGGATATCTAATGCATCCTAGAATAAATGTGCTTTATGCATGCACTACAAAAATATTTTTTATGACAGCATATATTGAAAGTGGAATAACTTTTGACTGGGTTGTCCGATTTGGATGCACAGCATGTCAAAACGAAGAGAAAAGGGTGAAGAACAAGACTGCACCCGAAGGGGATTTGGCCCAGTAATTTTCCCAAAAAACGCTCCTAAGACCTATTTTTTGGAGGTTTATTAAAATGATGTGCATGCTGCAATTATTTTCTCTCTTAGTTTTACCACTTATTGGATGATGTGGTATGAATGATACGACTTTGCCAAGAATCTTTTTATTATAAAAGGGAGTTTTTATGGCTTTCATTTGCTTTTATAATTTTTATGACCCTTTATCTCTTCTGTCAGTCAACGTGGCTACTTAGCTTGCAAAGAACCTGAAACCAGGCTAGCTTAACTGAAGACTGTCCGAGATAAAGGTGGTTATCTTATCACTTTTTTATTTTTAGGGTTTTTCATTTTTTGTTTGTTATATGATTACCCTATGCTAATGCTTCAATACAAATGCAACAAACGAATACACACACAATTCATTCACCCACGAGTAGAGCCACGCTTATTTAATCACGAGGTAGGGTTTTCCTGCAGAAACGTGCTTGGTTTAGGTGGTTCTACACTGTTCTCACCAAGGACAAAGGTCCCCAAGGTGCCCCCATTATAGGGACCTCTCAATCTCTCAGTCCTCGGGTCATGCACGGAACTCCGTGGCAACATCCTTAGACCAAAAGAAGAGAGTTATCACCTTGAGTTGGTGGTTTCCGACAACGGTTGTAGCCCCGTGTGCCAACAAGTCGGTCGTATCTGCCACCCACTCCCTATAGGTATTCACTCTTGCCCCCGGGTATAGAGGGACTGTTGTGTGCAAGGGTTTTTGTGTGCAATTTATATTTCAGACAATTTGCAGAAATAATCATACAGCAATTATTAAAGCCATACAATAAAAATACAGAAAAAGGTAAAGGCGTAATTTCAAATCTTTACTTAGTTTGAATTTATCCGTCACTAAATGGGATCAACTCTCTAGCTTCCCCAGTGGAGTCGCCATCTGTCGCCGCCATCCGTTCCGACGTCCTGGGACATCTCGAACGTTTACGCGAGCGGTCGCGAAAAGATGGTTTAGACTCGCATTTTTTGTTTAAAGTGTGTTCATTGCTTCCGAGGTGCTCAACAACTGAACTATCCTCTAATAAAAGCAAGGTTTTCGAAAAGGGTTCTTTTGGAGTTGCCACCAATGTTTTGACCATAAACATTGGAAAAGGATCAAAAGGCGTTGATTTTATTAAAAACCAAACTTGGCCATTATAACCAGAGTTAGGTAAGCGAGTTAGTTACGTGTGGGGAAGGTGTTAGCACCCCACAACGCCCCTTTCGGGTTTCCTATGACGGATTAATTCATTCAAGTGAAGATTACAAGAAATTACGCGATTACCCTATTTTATTGCATAATGTTAAAAATGGTTATCTACATGACTTTATTTATTATTGCATACAGAAAGCAATAAATAAAAGCAGTAAAAGATAAGAGATTTGAACAGAACCTCCGTAGCAAGCTTTATATTGCAAATCTTTGATCGAAAGGATGCGTTTTGGCAATCCTTCACTCTACAAAGACTCTCCTCTCCAAATACAAGATCGACTTGACTCGATTTTACAGAAGAATCGAATGCTGGAATATGATTCCTTAACTGATTGTTACCTTATTAAGGCAATCAGAGAGTTCATTCGAAGAGGGAAGAGGATAGACAAGTACTAGGAGTTGTCTGGTGTCTCTGGAGTGTGGAAAATGAGCAAATGAGCCTCCTATTTATAGTTTTTGCTGCCTGGCAATTTGGGACGGCCGTCTGGGCCGGGACGGCCGTCTGGGTTGAGACGGCCGTCCCATTTGAATTTTTTACACAGAGCCAGCCCCCCTGGGACTTGGGACGGCCGTCCCACATGTGGGACGCGCGTCTCACTTGTCCCAGGATAGTTGGGACGGCCGTCCCAACTCTGGAATGGTGGTCTCGACTTGTTTTGTCCAGTTTTTGTGTTTTGGGACCCCGGGAAGCTTTCCTTGCTATTTTTGGACATTGGTTGATGCCGATAGATGTCCATTGAAGCTTTATCTTTATATGGGAAGTCTTCTTGACCCTTATTGAGATGCCGGACGAAATTTTATCTTCGTTTATAGGAGGTCTCTTTGGCCTTTGGATGAACTCCGTGTGATCGTAGGAGGTCTTCTTGGTGTTTATTGATAAGTTGGGCGATCTTTATCTTCGTGTGAAGTTTCCCTAGCTTTTATTGAGAGGTCGGGCAAAATTAGGGGTCTACACCCCCTTTTTGATGATGATCAAAATTTTCTTTTAAAGTCTTGTAATAACCTGTTTTATCTGTAATACTAACAAACACATTAAACATACCAAATATTATTTAAAATCAATCATAGTAGGCTTTAAATATTTCTCCCCCTATTTTGATTATAAGCAAAAAAAAATTCTTCTATAACAATCATAAGAGCTCCCCCTCAAAATATGCATAACTTGGAGAAAACTCCCTCTCAATCAAAGCATTAAAAGAACACCACATTTTATTTCAGAAATGAAAATACATTACAAATAAAAAGCAAATTTAAAATTCTTCACTATCATCACTATGAAAGTGTGCATCAAATCTATTTTCTAAATGGCACACTTTATCATCTACATCAGATATACGGCGGATTATTTCTTCAAGCCGTACTTCAGAAAGAGTGAAGAATGCCTGCATCCTTTGATTCATATCAGATAACATGTCTTCCATAGATTGTCGGGTTTCATGATGAGCAGAGAAAGTTCCAACACTTTGGATTTGATCAGAGGGAAACTCAGCAGCAGGAGGCATATCTTCATCAGAATCTTCATTATTGTCACCTTCGTTTGGAACGTCATCCTTGTGAACATAAATATTGTTGACACGCACCATTTGGAGTTGGATTAAAGTGTTGTCCAGCATGCGATTTAAATTATTCGTTCTTACTGTTTGTTCACCTTCGACATTTACTCCTTTGTATTCAAGAATGCGAGAGACAAGGAGGGCATATGGAATTTTGAAGGTGGGATGGCGTTTGGCTTTTAACATAGTCATGGTGACAAGAATGCCCCAATCTAAAGGCTCATTATTCATTATGGCATGAATTATACGAAGATCAATTGAAGAACATTGAGCATGATTCGTAGCCCGGGGACATAGAATCCAGACAAGTAGATGTAAAATCATGCGTTCCTCCTTCTTCAAAGGTCCAGCTAGAAGGAAACGCCCAATCTCCATGGAGGGGTTTCGCAGAAAAGAACGGTACGCCATGATCCTATCAAAATCATCTAACTCACCATACACGTTAATAGCATCTTCTCTAATAAGAAAGTGGGCAACGTTTTCCCAAATATCATCATCAAGAATAATTGTGACCCCCTTTACTCGAGAGGTAGCAATTTGATCTCTAAATTTGAACCTAGAGTAAAATACCCTAACTAAGTCAGGATAATACGTACCTTGCATTTGGATGAAAGGGAGAACTCCTTGAATTTCAAGGAGATTAGGAAAGTTGAATCCCCTATTGATGAACTGCTCACCAATAAGGAACTTAGGAGAAATAATACCACGTTCCTTCCAATAGGACAAAAAATTTTGTCTCCCTTCTGCATCAGAGATCCATCCTTCTACAGAATTAGGACGGGGATGAGATGAGGGTGAAGATCTTCTTCTAGTTGGGATTTTTGCACGAGAAGATGATGCCATTGAAGGATTAGAAGAGTAACAAGAAGATTTAAGAGGGCAAGTTAAGTGAGAAGAAGGAAAGACTGATAGAATGAGGCAAGAAAGCTTGATTTCAAGAGATAGAAGTGAGTAGAAGTGAAATGGAGGTCCCTATTTATAACCAAGCATCTCCAACGGTCATATGAAAGTGAATAAGGGTCAAAAGAGCTGTTGGCAATGGCTAGGAATCAAAACTTGCCAATTTTAATCGATTAAAACTCAAATTAATCGATTAAACCAGTACCAGACCCATTTAATCGATTAATTTGAGCTGTTAATTGATTAATACTGATTTTAATCGATTAATGGGCGAATTAATCGATTAATCCAGAGAGGAATGTCGTGTTTTGGGTGTTTTGGATGCAAATAATCGATTATAACTCCAATTAATCGATTATTCCAGAGAGTACATCAAATTTTTGAGGTTCATACACATGATAATCTATTAACATCCTACACAATGAATTATAACATCACAACCATCCAAAAACCGTCTAATTAAGCAGAATTTAAGCTATTTCTAATATCCCTAAGTCTCTTCTAAGATCATAGAATCTATCCTTGGGTAGAGGCTTAGTAAAAATATCTGTTAATTGGTGCTTTGTATCAACGTACTCTATTTTCTAGTTTCCTTTGCTGATATGATCTCTCAAAAAGTGATGTCTAATCTCTATATGCTTAGTCCTAGAGTGCATTACTGGATTCTTAGTAAGATTGATTGCACTCGTATTATCACACATCAAAGGTATGTCATTCAGAAATATACTATAATCTTCTAGCTGTTGTTTCATCCACAGAATTTGAGCACAACAATTACCAGCTACAATATATTCAGCTTCAGTGGTAGATAAAGCAACACATGTCTGTTTCTTAGAATGCCAAGATACTAAGGATGAACCTAACAAATGACATGTCCCACTAGTACTCTTTCTATCAATTTTGCATCCACCATAATCAACATCAGAATATCCTATTAAACTAGTACAAGCATCAGATGGATACCATAAACCAAAACCAGTAGTTCCTTTTAAATATTTTAAAATATGTTTTATTGCAATTAGGTGAGATTCTTTTGGACATGCCTTAAATCTAGCACACACACAGACAAAATGCATAATATCAGGTCTACTTGCAGTTAAGTATAATAGTGAACCTATCATTCCTCTATACATAGATTGATTAACTTCCAAACCTGATTCATCCTTGTCTAGATAGCATGAAGTCCCCATGGGTGTGTTAGCTTCCTTTGAGGTGTCCATTCCAAACTTTTTAACGATCTCTTTGCAGTATTTGGTTTGAGAGATGAAAATGCCATCTTTAAGTTGCTTGATTTGAAGTCCAAGGAAGAATGTCAATTCTCCCATCATAGACATTTCAAACTCTCCCTACATTATCTTAGCAAATTCTACACATAACGAATTATCAGTTGATCCAAAAATAATATCATCAACATATACCTGGACCAATAAGATATGCTCTTTTACTTTCTTTATAAACAGAGTAGAATCAATTTTTCCTCTAGAAAAATCATTTGAAGTTAGGAAACTACTTAGCCTTTCATACCAAGATCTAGGAGTTTGTTTCAACCCATATAATGCTTTCTTTAATTTAAAAATATGATTAGGATAACTAAAATCTTCAAATCCAGGGGGTTGCTCCACATAAACTTCTTCTTTAATAAAACCATTAAAAAATGCACTCTTAACATCCATTTGATATAATTTAAATTTCATCAAAGATGCATAAGCAAGAAGTAGGCGTATAGCCTCCAACCTGGCAACATGAGCATAAGTTTCATCATAATCTATACCTTCCTCCTGACAATAGCCTTTGGCAACAAGTCTATCTTTATTCTTTGTTATGTTTCCATCTTCATCAAGTTTATTTCTAAATACCCATTTAGTTCCAATTACTTGATGTGATTCTTCTCTTGGGATTAATTCCCAGACTTGATTCCTTTCAAATTGGTTAAGTTCCTCTTGCATAGCTATGCACCATTGGTCATCTTTAAGCGCTTCCTCAACATTTTTGGGTTCTATCTGTGACACAAAAGCTACAGACATGCAGAAATTAGTCATATTTCTTGTTCTTACCCCTTTTGAGATATCACCAATGATATTGTCCATTGAGAGTCCTCTAGGTGATTGCCATTCTTTTGATAATTCAGGCGTTTGAGAAGGCTCATTTTCTTCCAAATATTATTCATCAAGAGCCTCTCTTATATACTCATCATCACCTGCAAGTTCTTTATTTGACTCAAGAGGATTTCCCCCAAGGTCTACAATCTCATCAAAAGTAACATGAATAGATTCTTCAATATTTAAGGTTCTTCTATTAAACACCCTGTAAGCCTTGCTAGTTAATGAATAACCTAAGAAAATGCCTTCATCGGCTTTTGAGTCAAATTTTCCTAAGTTGTCCTTTCCATTATTTAACACAAAGCACTTACATCCAAATATTTTCAAATGAGCAACATTAGGCTTTCTACCATTTAACAATTCATAGGGAGTTGATTTTATAATTGACCTAATGAGCATTCTATTTAAAACATAACAAGCAGTATTAACTGCATCAGCCCAAAAATATTTAGGAACATTAGATTCATTTAACATTGTTCTAGCAAGTTCCTCTAATGACCTATTTTTCCTTTCAACTACACCATTTTGTTGGGGAGTCCTAGGAGCAGAAAAGTTATGTAATATTCCATTTTCTTCACAATAACTTTCAAACTTTTCATTTTGAAACTCACCACCATGCTCACTTCTTAAAACTTTAATTCTTAAGTCTTTCTCATTTTGAATTTGTTTTGCAAATTTTCTAAAGTCCTTAAAGGCTTCACTTTTCATAGTTAGGAAAAATGTCCAAGTATATCTAGAGTAATCATCAACAATCACAAGGCCATAATAATTTCCACCAAAGCTTTTTATCCTAGAAGGTCCAAATAAATCTAAATGTAATAATTCTAGGGGTTTTGAAGTGGAAATGACATTCTTTGATTTAAATGATGATTTTACTTGTTTACCTTTTTGACATGCATCACACAATCTATCTTTTTCAAATTTTAACTTAGGCAAACCAATAACTAAGTCTTTTGAAATCAATTTGTTCAAATGATGCATATTTATATGAGCCGCTCTCTTATGCCATAACCAAGGGTTCTCTTCCTTAGCAACTAAACATGTTATACTAGAATCATGTAAACAATCCAAATCAATCAAGTATATGTTATTATGCCTAATGCCTTTTAATTCTACATTTTCGGAATCTATCAAATATATGGTGCAAAATTTACTTTCAAAGATTACCTTAAATCCTTTGTCACATAGTTGACTTATGCTAAGGAGATTATGCTTTAGTCCATCAACAAGAAGCACATCCTTAATCTCCAAGGTGTTTGCACCACCTATATTTCCAATTCCAAGAATTTTCCCTTTGTTGTTGTCCCCATAAGTTACATATCCTTGTTCTTTAGCTTTGAAACTCACAAATTTCGTTTTATCACCGGTCATATGCTTTGAGCACCCACTATCAAGATATCACATAGACTTCTTTGATTTGGAAGTTTCCTCAAAATCGGAAGATATGTTGTCATTTGTTATTAAGAAAATATTTGTTTCTACTTCCGAGTCACTTGATTCCGAACTTGAATCACTGTTGTCCCAAGCAATATAAGCTTTCTTCTTGAAGAACTTTTTGCTTTTGATTTCTTCGTTCTTCTTATTTGGACATTCGGTCTTTACATGTCCTGCTTCACCACAACCATAACATTTTTTATTTACCGAAGTACTTTCTCTTACCTTTCCCTTACCTTTGAATGGATGCCTTCCTTTGGCTTTCATGAATTTTGTGAACTTCTTTATCATAAGACTCAATTCTTCTTCTTCGTTCTCCGAGTCTTCTTCTTCCTTTTTATTTTTACCTTTGGAAATTTCGGTTTTGAAGGCTAAGTTCTTCTTTTGATATTGTCCTTCTTCATCGTTTAGCCTTTCAAGCTCAAGCTCATGCTCTCTTAGCTTTCCAAAGAGCACCGCCATTGACATAGTGGCAAGGTTTTGTGACTCCGAGATGGTCGTCACCTTAGGTTGCCATTTCCTATCCAAAGATTTTAAAATTTTAACATTCAATTCATCAACGTCAAAGATTTTACCTAAACCGGTGAGATGGTTCACAATATGAGTGAAACGCTTTTGAAAGTCAAATATCGTTTCGCCTTGTTGCATCCAGAACATCTCGTATTCTTGGATTAGGGAATTTTTCCGTGCTCTCTTAACGTCCTCGGTACCTTCGTGGGTCACTCTTAGCATTTCCCACATCTCCTGAGCACTTTTACAAACAGAGATCCTGTAAAACTCGTCAAGGGTTAAAGCAGATGAAATTATATTTCTAGCCCTAGCGTCAAATTGTGCTTTTCTGTTTTCCTCTTTTGTCCATCTAGAAAAAGGTTTAGGAACGTCAACACCGTTCTCAGTAACTTTAGGAATATAGGGACCATTTAAAATAGCGTCCCAAACGCCTCTATCAACAGACTCTAAAAAGATTTGCATTCTTACTTTCCAGAAAGGATAATTTTGACCCGCAAAAAGTGGGGGTCTGTTGATAGACGCACCTTCGGCAAAAGTTTGATTTTGTCCGGCCATTTTCAAAAAGTTTGAATGACTATCAAAGCAAGCACTGATACCACTTGTTAGAATCGCGCAACGGAATGTTCACGTGGTTGGACAAAAACCAAGAGGGGGGGTGAATTGGTTTCTTAACAAAAATTAGGTTTTCAAAATTTTCCCCAAATTTTACCGATTAAAAAGTTGTGAAAAAGTAAATACAGTAGAGATAGAATCTTACACAGGAGATTTATACTGGTTCGGATCAAAAGATCCTACGTCCAGTTGCTAATCACTCAAACAGAGGATTAACGCTGTCACTATAATCAAAGTTTTTACAAACAGATTACAATGGAAAAGATAAAGTAAAGAAAACACCTCTCTTGAAACCCACAAGAGATGAAGAACAGTTTTCCCCAGAGACGGCACAGCACACAATCCACTAAGAACTCCACTTAGTGATTCTTATCGCTTCTAGCCCACACCAGGTTCCAAAAGCCCCTTTTTCTTCCAACAAACAGTTCTCTGGCACTCACAACACTTAACTTTTGTTTGAAAAAGGTTGTTCTAATTTTCTGAGTGCCATAGAGAAGCTTAAGTAGAGAAATTAGGGTTTGGGAATTGGGAATTTCGGAACTAGGAGTCTTGGGATTAGGGTTTTCGAAAATAGGGTTGATTTGAAATTGAAAATCAAAATCTGACTGAAATAATCGATTAAATGAAGTGTTAATCGATTATTACAGAGCCAAAATCAACAGAACCCCAAAACTCACTGTTTTAATCGATTAAAAGCCCTGTTAATCAATTAACAGGCCTATTAATTGATTAACAGGTGTGTTAATCGATTAATACAGTGAACATATACAGAAAATGGTTTTCTCACTATAATAATCGATTATTTGACCATTTAATCGATTAAAGCCGAGGCACTTTGATAAATTTGAGTTTTTGAAGCTTCTAAAGTGCAGACTATGTACCGGCTATCTTAAACTCTAATATTACAGACTCAAACTAATCAAAACAGAGTTATTACACTATAAAACAACTCTTCAACTCTCTAAGTTCTTGTGTTCTTGAATCATCATCAAAATCAACAAGCTTCATGTCCATGTAAGTTCAACATCAAGTTCTTGAATGTTCAACACTTGGGCGCATGCGGGTTCCTTGAGTAGTCAACTTGTCAAGTGTGCACTTGGGCATCACGTTCAAGGATGACCCGTTGTCAAGTGTGCACTTGGACATCACTTGGGATATAGTATGAGGTACGTGTGCTTCGCTCAAGACCTTCATTAGGGCGTTTCTGTGCGGTTCCGAACTCATCATTAAAGCTAACAAAGTTATTTTTGCTAGTGTATGATTGAGTTGGTCGATGATGGAATACTCGCTTTACCTTATGAACTGGAGTAATTCATCGGTCTCCTCCTTCGATTCTTTATTTTATCTTTCTTCGGTCTGTTTATTTTTCCCTTTATTCTTGGGGGCATCTTCTTGTAACTCCTTGGGGGAGTATATTCTTCCACTTCTGGTCATGCCTGTTAGAAAAGGAGGCTGAGATCAAGAGGGGGGTGAATTGATCTTTGAAAGATTTTCGCAAATTACAAATTATCTATTTCAATGATTAAGAGTTCTGACCAATTCTTGAATGAAACAAAACAACCAATCAAAATAAAGACAACAACAGAATTAAAGAGAGAAAGGTTTAGAAAGATACAACCAAGATTTATACTGGTTCACCCAATCCCAGGGCTACGTCCACTTCTCAGCCAAATTCTAGCTGAGTTCCACTAGATTGAATGTTTTACAGATTACAGATTCTAATCACACACCCAATATACCACAAGAACCAAAATTTCAGTCCTTGCACCTAAACCTTCACCAAGAACCAACTTCCAGTTCTTGAACCACCGTGCAGCCAAATTCCAGCCACAAAAACCAGTGCCCACACTTCCAGACACTCACAATACAGTAATGAAATGTAAAAGAAACAAAGAGAAGAAACTAGAACACTCAAACCCGGATTATGTAGCTCTGCAGAATGAGTTTCTTCACAAAAGAAATGCAGAAATTGCCTCAAGAAAGAACTTTGAAAAACATCACAAAACTTACATGATTCTTTCTTGAAAGTAGCTCTTATGATTGTTGAACATACAAGGATATGAATGTTGAACATACAAGGATATGAAGCTTGTAGATTTTGATGATGATTCAAGAATAAAGGACTTAGAGATTTGAAGACTTGTAATCTTATGTAATAACTCTATTTTTATGTTTTTGAGTCTGTAATATTAGAGTCCAAGATAGCCAACACATAGACCATCCTTTAAAAGGTCTAAAAACTCATTTTTATCAAAATTACACTATGATAATCGATTATCACCCTGGATAATCGATTATTACAGCAAGAAAACCATTTTCAGGAAATCCTCTCTATGATAATTGATTATCACTCAGGATAATCGATTATCACAGGCTGATAATCGATTATTTGGCCAAATAATCGATTATCTTGGCCCAGTTTTGTTCCCCTGCGAATTTGTTTCTGGAATAATCGATTATCACTCAAGATAATCGATTATTCATGTTTGTTATATGTTTTGAAATTCAAAATTGGACCAAGTTTTGAAAACCCTATTCCCAATTCATCTGTTTACAAAAATTCCCAATTCCTAGACCATATTCTCTCTACTTAAGGTTCTCTAAGGCTCTCTGCAAATTAAACAAACTTTTTTCATACAAAAGTTAAGAGCTATGACTGCTAGAGAATTGTTTGTAGGGAAGAAAAAGGGGCTTTTGAAAACCTAGTGTGGTCTAGAAGCGATAAGAATCACTAAGTTGGTTTCTTGGTGGATTGTGTGTTGTGCCGTCTCTAGGAAAAACTGTTCTTCATCCTTTGTGGATTCAAAGGAGGTTTTCATCTCTTGTGTGACTCAAGAGAGGTTTTTTCTTTACCTTATCTTTTCAATTTGTAATCTGTTTGTAAACTGTGATTATAGTGACAGCGTTAATCCTCTATTTGAGTGATTAGTAACTGAACGTAGGGTCTTTTGATCTGAACCAGTATAAATCAACTGTGTAATCTTCTATCCCTTATCTATTTACTTTACACAACATTTTAATCGGTGAAATTTGGGGAAAAATTTTAAAACCCTAATTTTTGTTTAAGAAACTAATTCACCCCCCCTCTTGGTTTTTTTCCATAAACGCAAACATTCTGCTGCACGATTCTAACAAGTGGTATCAGAGCTTGCTTTGATAGTCATTCAATTTTTGAAAATGGCCGGACAAAATCAAACGTTTGCCGAGGGTGCTTCTATCAATAGACCCCCACTTTTTGCGGGACAAAATTATCCTTTTTGGAAAGTTAGAATGCAAATATTTTTGGAGTCTGTTGATAGAGGTGTTTGGGATGCAATTTTAAATGGTCCTTTTGTTCCTAAAATTACTGAAAATGGAGAAGAGGTACCAAAACCATTTTCTAGATGGTCGGCTGAAGAAAATAGAAAAGCCCAATATGATGTTAGGGCTAGAAATATAATTTCATCTGCTTTAACCCTTGATGAGTTTTACAAGATATCGGTTTGTAAGAGTGCTCAAGAAATGTGGGAAATGCTAAGAGTAACCCACGAAGGTATCGATGACGTTAAAAGAGCAAGAAAGAACTCATTGATTCAAGAGTATGATATGTTCCGGATGCAACAAGGGGATACGATTTTTGACGTTCAAAAGCGTTTCACATATATTGTGAACCATCTCACCGGCTTAGGCAAGATTTTTGATATTGATGAGTTAAATGTAAAAATTCTTAAATCTTTGGATAGGAAATGGCAACCAAAAGAGACGGCCATCACGGAGTCACAAAATCTTGCTACAATGTCTATGGCAGCGCTCTTTGGAAAGTTGAGAGAGCATGAACTTGAACTTGGAAGGCTAAACGATGAAGAAGGCCAAAACCAAAAGAGGAACCTTGCCTTCAAAACTGAAATTTCCAAGAGTAAGAACAAGAAGGAGGAAGAAGACTCGGAGAATGAAGATGATGAAAATTTGAGTCTCATGATAAAGAAATTTACAAAGTTCATGAAAGCCAAAGGGAAGCAACCCTTCAAAGGTAAGGGAAAGGTAAGAGAAAGTACTTCCTTAAATATTAAATGTTACGGTTGTGGTGAAACAGGACATGTAAAAACCGATTGTCCAAATAAGAAAAATGAAGATCATAAAGGCAAGAAATTCTTCAAGAAGAAAGCCTACATTGCTTGGGTTGATAGTGACTCAAGTTCGGAGTCAAGTGATTCGAAAATTGAAGCAAACATTTGCTTGATGGCAAATGACAACATCTCTTCCGACTTTGAGGTTAGTGATTCCGACTCTTCCTCAAGTGATGATGAAAATGATTATGATGCTTTACAAAATTTATATGGAGAATTGTTTACTGCTTTTAAGGAGTTGAAAAGTGAATATAAATCTGTGAAACAGTGTTTGAATAAATCCGAAAAAGAGGTGGAATCCTTAAAAACGAAAATTGTATGTTTAGAAGAAAAAGATAATAAAAATATAGCATGTGCATCATGTAAAGATTATGAATATGATATTGATATACTTAGCCATTTGCTTGATAAAGTTAAGAAGGAAATAAGTGATAGTTATAAGGATAAGGCTATTGTTCAAAATAGAGAAAATTGTCATGTTCCATTAAAAAAGCTTAAAAACAGAAATAGAAGAGTATGTGTTGAAAAAGGAACTAAAACTTCAAAAGTTAGAAATGTATCATATTCAAAGATTACATCTAATGCATGTTTTTATTGTATGAAACATGGTCATACTTCAAATAAGTTTAGAATTAAACATTTTGGTGTTCCTAAAGGAAAGTATGTTTAGGTTCCTATAGTAAAATGATTAAATTGTCTCTAACCCCAAGGACCCAAAAGTTATGGGGACCTAAGATTATCATGTTCTTGTTTTGTAGGAAACTTCCAAATCCAAGAAGTCTATGTGGTATCTTGACAGTGGATGTTCAAGACATATGATCGGAGACAAAACGAAATTTGTGAGTTTCAAAGCTAAAGAACAAGGATATGTAACCTATGGGGACAACAACAAAGGAAGAATACTTGGAACCATAAATATTGGTGGTGCAAATACTTTGGAGATAAAGGATGTGCTTCTTGTTGATGGGCTAAAGCATAATCTCCTAAGTATAAGTCAACTTTGTGATAAAGGATTCAAGGTAATTTTTGAAAGTAAGTTTTGCACCATTCATTTAAAGGATTTCGAAAATATAGCATTGAAAGGCATTAGGCATAATAATATCTATTTGATTGATTTGGATTGTGTACCTAACACTAGTATAACATGTTTAGTTGCTAAGAAAGAAAATCCATGGTTATGGATAAGAGAGCTGCTCATATAAACATGCATCAATTAAACAAACTAATATCAAAGGACTTAGTTGTTGGTTTTCCTAAGTTAAAATTTGAAAAAGATAGGTTATGCAATGCATGTCAAAAAGGTAAAAACAAGTGAAATCATCCTTTAAATCTAAGAATGTTATTTCCACATCAAAACCTTTAGAACTATTACACTTAGATTTATTTGGTCCATCTAGGATAAAAAGTTTTGGTGGAAATTATTATGCTCTTGTACTTGTTGATGATTTTTCTAGATATACTTGGACATTTTTCTTAACATTAAAAAGTGAAGCTTTTAAGGTCTTTAGGAAGTTTGTCAAGCAAATCCAAAATGAGAAAGACTTAAGAATTAAGGTGTTAAGAAGTGACCATGGTGGAGAGTTTCAAAATGAATGGTTTGAAAATTATTGTGAGAAAAATGGTATTTTGCATAATTTTTCTGCACCTAGGACTCCCCAACAAAATGGTGTAGTAGAAAGGAAAAATAGGTCACTAGAGGAACTTGCTAGAACAATGTTGAATGAATCAAATGTTCCTAAGTATTTTTGGGCTGATGCTGTAAGTACTGCATGTTATGTATTGAATAGGATGCTTATTAGGCCAATTATAAAATCAACTCCTTATGAACTGTTAAATGGTAGAAAGCCTAATGTTGCTCATTTAAAAATATTTGGATGTAAATGCTTTGTTTTAAATAATGGAAAAGATAACTTAGGAAAATTTGACTCAAAAGTCGATGAGGGCATTTTATTAGGTTATTCACTAACTAGCAAAGCATATAGAGTGTTTAATAGAAGAACTTTAAATGTTGAAGAATCTGTACATGTCACCTTTAATGAAATTGTAGACCTTGGGGGAAATACTCTTGAGTCAAATAAAGAATTTGCAGGTGATGATGAGTACATAAGAGAGGCTCTAGAAGAAATGTATTTGAATGAGAATGAGCCATCTCAACCAACTGAATTGACAAAAGAGTGGCAATCACCAAGAGGACTTTCAATGGAAAATATAATTGGTGATATCTCAAAAGGGGTAAGAACTAGAAATATGACAAATTTCTGCATGTTTGTAGCTTTTGTTTCACAGATAGAACCCAAAAGTGTTAAGGAAGCTCTTAAAGATGACCAATGGTGCATAGCAATGCAAGAAGAACTTAATCAATTTGAAAGAAATCAAGTCTGGGAATTAATTCCAGGAGAAGAATCTCATCAAGTGATTGGAACAAAATGGGTATTTAGAAACAAACTTGATGAAGATGGAAATATAACAAAGAACAAAGCCAGACTTGTTGTCAAAGGTTACTGTCAAGAGGAAGGTATTGATTATGATGAAACTTATGCTCCTGTTGCCAGGTTAGAGGCTATACGCCTACTTATCGCTTATGCCTCATTGATGAAATTTAAACTTTATCAAATGGATGTTAAAAGTGCATTTTTGAATTGGTTTATCAAAGAGGAAGTATATGTGGAACAACCCCCTAGATTTGAAGATTTTAAATATCCCAATCATATTTTTAAATTGAAGAAAGTTTTATATGGTTTGAAACAAGCTCCTAGGTCTTGGTATGAAAGATTAAGTAATTTTCTAATTTCAAATGACTTTTCTAGAGGAAAAATTGATTCCACCCTGTTTATTAAGAAGGTTAAGGAACATATTCTGTTAGTTCAAGTATATGTTGATGATATTATTTTTCGATCAACTAATAATTCTTTGTGTGAAGGATTTGCTAAGATAATGCAGGGTGAATTTGAAATGTCAATAATGGGAGAATTAACATTCTTCCTTAGACTTCAAATTAAACAACTTAAATATGGCATTTTTGTGTCTCAAACCAAATACTGCAAAGAGATTCTCAAGAAGTTTGGAATGGAGACTTCAAAGGAAGCTAACACACCCATGGGAACATCATGCTATTTAGACAAGGATGAATCAGGTTTGGAAATTAATCAATCTATGTATAAAGGTATGATAGGTTCACTATTATACTTAACTGCAAGTAAACCTGATATTATGCATTTTGTTTGTGTGTGCTAGATTTCAAGCATGTCCAAAAGAATCTCATTTAACTACAGTAAAACGAATCTTAAAATATTTAAAAGGAACTACAGGAACTGGTTTATGGTATCCATCTGAAGCTTCTCCTAGTTTAATAGGATATTCTGATGCTGATTATGGTGGATGTAAGATTGATAGTGTCGCCGCCGTCCGTTCCGACGTCCTGGGACATCTCGAACGTTTATGTGAGCGGTCGCGAAAAGATGGTTGAGACTCGCGTTTTTTGTTAAAAATATGTTCATTGCTTCCGAGGTGCTCAATGCTGAACTATCCTCTAATAGAAGCAAGGTTTTCGAAAAGGGTTCTTCTGGAGTCGCCACCAATGTTTTGACCATAAACATTGGAAAAGGAGAAAAAGGCATTGATTTTAATAAAAACCAAACTTGGTCATTATAACCAGAGTCGGGTAAGGGAGTTAGTTACGTGTGGGGAAGGTATTAACACCCCACAACGCCCCTTTCGGGTTCCCTATGACGGATTAATTCATTTCAGTTAAGATTACAAGAAATTACGCGATTACCCTTATTTTATTGCATAATGTTAAGAATGGCTATCTACATGATTTTATTTCTTATTGCATACAGAAAGCAATAAATAAAGCAGTAAAAGATAAGAGAATTGAACAGAACCTCCGTAGCAAGCTTTGTATATCAAATCTTGAATCACAAGGATGCGTTTTGGCAATCCTTCACTCTACAAAGACTCTCCTCTCCAAATACAAGATCGACTCGACTCAATTTTACAGAAGAATCGAATGATGGAATCTGATTCATTAACTGATTGTTACCTTATAAAGGAAATCAGAGAGTTCATTCGAAGAGGGAAGAGGATAGACAAGTACTGGGAGTTGTCTAGGGTGTGGAATAGTGCCAAATGAGCTTCCAATTTATAGTTTTCGCTGCCTGCACCCTTGGGACACGCGTCTAGAGTGGGACGGCCGTCTGGGTTGGGATGGCCGTCCCAAATGCCACTTTTGCACTGACTGGGACCACCTGGGGATCCGGGACTGGCAGTCCCATTTGGGACGACTGTCCCACTTGGCCAGGAAAGTTTGGGACGGCCGTCTCGACCTTGGGACAGCCGTCTCGACCTGTTTTGGCCAGCTTTCGTGTTCTGGGACCCCCGGGAAGCTTTCCTTTGTGTATTCGGACGTCGTTTGATGCAGATAAACGTCCGTTGAAGCTTTATCTTCATATAGGAAGTCTTCTTGGCCTTTTATAGAGATGGCAGGCAAGCCTTGTCTTTGTTGTAGGAAGTCTTTTTAGCCTTTATTGAGAGACCGTCTGAACTCCGAGTTTGTTGTAGGAGGTCTCCTTGGTTTTTATTAAGAAGCCGGGCAAACTTTATCTTCTTGTGAAGTTTCCCTAGCTTTTATTGAGAGGTCGGGCAAAATTAGGGGTCTACAGATAGAAAGAGTACTAGTGGAACATGTCATATGTTAGGATCATTTTTAGTATCTTAGCATTCTAAGAAACAAGCATGTGTTGCTTTGTCCACAGCTGAAGCTGAATATATTACAGTTGGTAATTACTGTGCACAAATTCTATGGATGAAGCAACAACTAGAAGATTATAATATTTTTCTAGATAATATTCCTTTGTTGTGTGATAATACAAGTGCAATCAATCTTACTAAAAATCCAGTAATGCACTCTAGAACTAAGCATATAAAGATTAAACATCATTTATTAAGAGATCATATTAGTAAGGGAAATTGTAAAATTGAATATGTTGATACAAAGCATCAATTAGCAGATATTTTTACCAAACCTCTTCCCAAGGATAGATTCTATGATCTTAGAAGAGACTTAGGAATATTAGAAATAATCTAAACTCTGATTTACATTTTGTACTGTAATAATCGATTATATAGGGAAATAATCGATTATCCTAAGTCTATAGCATTGAAAATTTGTTAATCTCTCTAGAATAATGGATTATCTTGGTTAATGATTGGTTATTGAAGTTTAAACAAGTGAAATATGTGAAATCTTTCTGTAATAATCGATTATTTGGGGTAATAATCGATTATCTGGCCCCAAATTGCCCAAAACTAGTATTTTGCCACTGGAATAATCGATTATCCAGCCTGATAATCGATTATCTCTGCACTTGAAGAAATAATCGATTATCAGAGGCTAATAATCGATTATCCTGTGCCGTTAGGAGTTCTCTAGCCATTTGTAACGACTATTTTGGCTCCAATTCTCCTCCAACTAGTCGTTTATGACCATTAGGATGTTTCTCTATATATAGGAAGGCTCCAATTCATATCTACACACCTTCAAACCTTGAATCAAAGCATTCTACAATCATTCAAACTCTCTTGTCTCCTCAAAACCTTATTCTTCTCAAAAACTTATTCAAGCTTTCTTGTTTCCTCTCTTTCTAATCTAAATGGCTTCATCATCTTGTAGTAAGATCCCAACAAGGAGAAGATCCGCTCCTGCTTTTCATCCCTGTCCCAATTCAATTGAAGGGTGGATCTCCGACGATGAAGGAAGACAGGAATTCCTGACTTTCTGGAAAGAAAGGGGCATTCTCACTCCCAAATATATTATTGGTGATCAATTCATCAATAGGGGCTTCAACTTTCCAAATCTTCTTGAGCAGCAAGGTGTCCTTCCATTCATAGAAATGCAAGGTACTTACTACCCAGATTTAGTTAGGGTCTTTTGTTCACGTTTTAAATATAGAGATCATATCGCCACTTCTAGAGTCAAGGGTGTGACCATCATCATTGATGATGACATCTGGGAAAATGTTGCCCACTTTCCTTTAAGGGAGGATACTACCAATGTTCTTGCGGATTTAGAAGATTTTAATAGAATTATGGCTTACCGCTCATTTCTCCACAACCCCTCTATGTAAATTGGCTGCCAACTTTTGGTCGAGCCTTTAAAGAAAGAAGAATGCCTTTTAGTGCATATTCTTGTCTGGATTTTATGTCCCCGGGCAACCAACCATGCCCAATGTTCTTGTGCTGACCTTCACATTATTCATGCTATAATGAATAATGAGCCCATTGATTGGCCAAGCTTGGTCACGTTAACAATGATCAAGGCAAAACGTCACCCAACATTCAAGATTCCATACGCTCTCCTAATATCAAGAATTCTTGAATACAAGGGCGTTGTCGCCGCTGTCAAAAGAGGCGGTCGGAGAGACACGATGGTTCCGACTTTCCATTTTTCGCGTCTAATGATGGGTGAGGTTACAACGCCTTCAGGTTGTCCGATAACCGGGCTGAACCTAAGGGCGAGGTTTTTGAAAGGGTGTTCTTAGATCGTCCGATAACCGGGCTAACCTAAGAATAAATTTGAAAGGGTTCTTATGGAGTCACCACCAATGTTTTTACCAGAAACATCGAAAAAGGGGAGAAAAAGGCGTTGGTTTCTTAGAAAAACCAACTTCGGTTGTTAAAGCCAGAGTTGGGTAAGGGAGTTAGTTACGTGTAAGGGAGGTATTAGCTCCCTTACGACGCCCCTTTCGGGTTCCCTATGACAGGCTAGTTATTTTATAAATAAACTTTTGAAATAACACTTTTAACCTTTTATTTGTGGAATTAAAATAATGACTACATGGCCCTAGTTGTTAGAAATGTAGGCTGAGATCAAGAGGGGGGGTGAATTGATCTTTGAAAGATTTTCGCAAATTATAGATTATCTATTTCAAAGATTAAGATTTCAGATCGGTTCTTGAATCACACATAGCAAGCAATCAAAATTAAATGCAGTGACAAAATTAAAGGAGAGAAAAGTTTAGAAAGATACAACCAAGGTTTATACTGGTTCACCCAATCCCAGGGCTACGTCCAGTCTCCAGCCAAATTCCAGATGGGTTCCACTAGATTGAACATTTTACAGATTACAACTTTAATCTCACACTCAATCTACCACAAGAACCACAATTCCAGTTCCTGCACCTAAACCTTCACCAAGAACCAAATTCCAGTTCTTGACCAACCCTGCAACCAAATTCCAGCTATAGAAACCAGTGCCCACAATTCCAGGCACCCACAATACAGTAAAGAAAGTAAAGAAACAAATAGAAGAAACTTAGAACGCTCAAACCAGATTTATGCAACTCTGCAGTATGTGTTTCTTCTCCAAAAGCACGATTCTCTCTTGAAAGTAGCACTTATGCTTGCTTGATTGATTGCTAAAAGATGTTATTTAAAAAGTTCAAGCAACTCTACTTATATAGAAGATTTTCAAAACTACTGGTTTATTTAATCTGTTAAAACTTCTTTTAATCTGTTAAAATGTTCTTGATTATTTTCCAGATTTGTTTTAACTGATACGACACCGTTTATATCAATTAAAACTCTTTGTAAAAAATCCTCCAATATGTTTTAATCGATTGATTCGTCTTTCAATCGGTTGAAATACTGCAAAATATTCTTATAAACTTTTCTAAGTGATTTTAACTGATAACAATCTGTTTTAATCGATTAAAACGCTTAGTAGAAATTCTCTTAAGTTGTTTTAATCGATTAAAACGCTTAGTAGAAATTCTCTTAAGTTGTTTTAATCGATTAAATCACATTTTATTCTATTAAAATTATACTGATCGATCAAAAACTCATTCTGATCGATCATAAACTCATTCTGATCGATCATATGTTGGATTACATCGATTAACAAATACTCTAAGTGGTTTTAATCGATTATTTCGAAGTTATATCGATTAAAATACTACCAGAACACTTCCCTGAACATTTTAAGTTATTTTAATCGATTATTTCGAAACTATATCAGTTAAAACATTGTCAGAAGGTTTTCAAAACTTCCTTTAATGAAAACAATCGATTATTTCGAAAACATATTAGTTAAAAACCTGTTACAAAAGTGTTAAGAACATTTTAGTTGATAAAACTTATATGCTATTAGTTAAAATAGTTAATTAAAAAACCTTTTATCAAAATACTTTGTTTTTAACCGTTTAATCGCTTTTTAGAGGCATTTTGCAAAATCTTTTAAATGAAGAAACCTCATGCAGCAGAGAGATAAAAATGATTATACCTAAGTAGAGATGTAGACTCACTAATCCCACTACTCTTTTATCTAAGTGACCTTTGACTGCCACAAAGTAGCCTTTGACTTCATTTTTGACTTCATCAAATCAACAAGATCTTTGCCAAAGTAGTTCAATAAGATATTCATCACTTTCAGACTCCCCCTATTTGATGAAGACAAACACCTCATTGAATAAAAACTCTGCAGAAGAAGTCACTTGAATATATAGATTAGTGAGTATTCAAAAAATAATGATTTTCCCATTTCTCCCCCTATATTGCTACTCCCCCTAAATAAGAGAAATCAATTATAAAAGCAAAACAATATTTCTCCCCCTTTTGACTTCATCAAAAATAGGGAACAGAGGAACAAAGCAAATACAATGCATGGCAAAGTTTATTTTTTGAAAAACAGTAAGAACAAGATACTTTACTCATATAAAGATCAATCAAAGTTTATTCAAACTTATCTTCATTAACACGTTTGTAATGAATACAATTAATACGTGTAAAGATAAGGGAATCATGCTTTAGTAGCATGTTACAGGAACAGTCATTAACTAAAGCCTTTAATTCTTTTCTTTCCCAGAGTAATAACCGATTAAAAACAGGACGAAATCGATCAAAATGATCTTGTTACTAGTTTTAATCGATTAAAATAACGTTTTAATCGATTAAAACAGTGATGAATTTCGAAAGTTTGAAACATAAGTAGATTTAATCGATTAAATCGACATTTAATCGATTAAAACAGTAAGAAAAATGTTGTATAAGTGCTTTTAATCTATTTAAAGCTCATTTATATTGATTAAAACAACCAGTTTTGAAAACTAAGTAATGTTTGATGCATCTAAAATGCCTAATTCTGTGCGAATTTTGTAAAATTGATTATTAGGAAAATGTTTTGAGATAATATCAACTAGATTGAGTAAGTTTTAGCCAATAGATCCATCAAAATCAGAATAGTATCTTATTTAGCTGATTTAACTAATGTAAACTAGTTTTAGTTGATACAAACACATGACATACGGGTTTTAATCGATTAATACGCAATTTAATCGATTATTTTGATGCGAATTTCCTATGTAAGTGTTACTTTTAATTGATTTAATCGATTGAATCTAATTTGTATTAGCTAAAATTATCAGAGAATTATGTTTGATCCTATCTAGGCTCTTCTTAATTCATCTTAAAACCTACATCATATTTAGCAAAGTCAAAAAGATTGTTCCTGGTTTACAACCAGTTAATATTACAGACCAGAAATGAAAATTAGCAGGGAAAAAAATATGCCATAAGAAAAAGATAGGAAGGGACCCTTTTTGTCCAAAAAACTCAATCATCCCAATTTCCTTGGTTGAGCTGCATATCTTCCAGTTTGGTGTAAATATCAGCAATCCGATTTCCAAGGTTTGTGAACTAATTATTGGTCTGCTGGAAATGTTGAAAGGTCATTTGCATATGCTTCCTTTGGTTTTCCTGCATTGTGGCCATTTGAGAAAGCATGGACCTTTCAAATTGAGACAGAGGAGTCCCACGGTCAGGTTGTTCCATGTAGGGAATGATTTCCATATTCTCATATGCAGCTTGACCACTGGTGGATTTAGGAACCTCTGCAGTAGCTGGAGAGGAAGGAATTTGGCCTTGCTCATCTTCTTCTTCTTCATCTTCTTCCTCATCCTCAGACATCCCAGCATCAACTTTAGAAATCCATTCATCATCAATTTTAATAAATCCCATTTTCCGTAAAGTTGAGTCATCAATCTCATTAGATGCTTTCGGAGTTTCCACATACTCCCCTTCTAAATCTACTGCAAAATGTCTAAAAAATTTTTTTATTAACAAAGCATAAGGCAATTTATAATCAGCAAGCCTCTTGGCTTTTACCATGTGATCTTTAATAACATAGACCCAGTTAACACGAATCCTATTTTCAATGAGAGCTAAATCACCCTCATTGAGTATAGCATGATTACTCCCCCTTGGAGTAAGCATCCATGCAATAATGAAGGCAAGAATTCTTGATTCAAGCCTCATCTTCCCAGCATTGAAAATTCTTACCGAATCACCTTGATCTTTGAGACAGGTACGAAAAAATTGAATTTTGTTAAACTCTGGCAATTCAACAATATTACCTCTAGAGACTTTTTCACAAATATCTTTGAGGCCAGCAACTTCATCCCAGATGTCAGGAGTAATGACCATATTAACTCCTTTTACCTGAGATCTTAAGGTGGAACCACTGACACTGAGATTTGCATAAAACACTCTTATCAAATCTGGTTGAATGTTGCCAGTAAATTCCAGAAAATTCTTCAGTTTTCTTCTTAACGAAGTGAACCCTTCTTCATCTAGCCAAGTAACCCTTATGAATTTGGGAATTACAAGTTGCTTTTGACTGAAATGAGTGATGAAATTATTCATCTTTTCTATATCACCACTGAACCAATTTTCAAGATGACCTCCTTGATTTCCAGCAGAGGAAGACTCTCCCTTTTGTCTCTTCCTTGATTTTGATCTTTTGAACATGTTTGTAGCAGATATTCGAGAGAAGATTTTGAAAATATGAAAACAGAAGAAAGATGAATGGTTGGATAAGTACAGAACCTGGTTTGATGAAGATCGGATTTCAAATTTTTGAAATCCAAAGAGACAGAACTGCACCGTTTCAGCTTTAAATGCAATTGTCCCCTTGACCAAAGACAGAGGCACAGGTTTCTAGATGATGGGTACATCAGCTATTTTGTTCTTTGATAAATTTTTGACTTGGTCAACAGATGCAATAAATGTATTATGCAGATTTTGATTAACACAAAAACTTGGATTTTTTACTCTGATTTGCTGACCAATTTTCAATTGGATGTTGTAAAAATGATTTTCAGGAACAAACTAATCAATTAATCAACAAATTAACCTATTAATTTGATCTTTAATACAAGGTTTGAAAATGTAATAGTGAAATAATCGATTAATACATAAAAGAATCGATTAATTTTGTACTGGATGAAATTACTAAAATGATAACAAAATTTTAATCGATTAAAATGAAGAAGAATCGATTAAATTTGACCTCTTAGTGGTTTTAACTGATATAAATCCTTTTTAATCGATTAAAACAGCTAAACCAGAAATCCTCAGAGCATTTTAATCAATTAATTCGTATTTTAATCGATTAAAACTGTACGGACAACTTTTATGATATTCTCTGTAAGTGATTTTAACCGATTAAAATAGTTTTATATCAATTAAAACATTCAGTTTATGAAACCAGAACCGAATTTGTTGTTTTGAACACCAAGGGACTTCTAGATTTTTTTTTCCTACAAAACAAATTTGGCATATTTCTAGTACCTCTTTTTAATTACTGGGTCCAATCATGTTATTTGAAATGAATTTTTGGGTATCCACTTCATTCTACCTCTAGGAATAGCATACTTCTTAATTCTACAATATTTCACAGAATGACCTTTTTTCATGCAGTAAAAACATTTAATCACAGATGATGAGTATGATTTCCTGTTTACATTTGTTTTTCTGAATTTCTTACTAGATGTAAATCCAATGCCAGATTTGTCAAAAATAAGTTTTTGTGACCCAAGAAGAACATCAAGATTAGCTTGACCTTGTGTAAACTTTGAAACAGTTTGTGACAAAAAATCAATCTTCTTTTGTAATTCTGAACACTTATTACATGGTTTATTACATACACAATCAGAATTATCATGGATTCATTTTAAAAAATCAAGATCAGTTTCATCTTCAAGAATTTTCTTTTCAACAGAATCTACTTTATTTACTAACCAATTATTCATGCCTTTTAGCCTATCATTTTCTTTATGCAGTTTCTTAGTTTCTTCATGCATTTCATTAAATGCTTCTTGTAATGAATTATAATTCACCAGATTTGAAGAAGAGTTAGAACTTAAACTACTAGTTTGATGATTTTGATTTGCCATTAGACACAAGTTAGCTTCTTCATTATCAGAATTTTCTGTTGATGAAGTATCATTATCATCCCATGCAACATATGCTCTTCTTTTGACATTTTCCTCTTTCTTATCATTGTATTTGTTCTTTTCTGGGCACTCCATTCTGCTTTTATTTGTTCTTTTGTGTTTTTCTTTATCTTGAATGTTTTTCTTGAGAAATTTGTTGAACTTCCTGACAAGCAGTCCAAGATTTTCACTTTCCTCCTCTGATTCTTGACTTCTTTCTTCAACCTTGAGTTCTATACTTCTACCTTTTTTCTCAGAGACTTCTTGCTCATTGAATCTGTTAATTTCCATTTCATGTTCTCTGAGTTTGCCAAACAAGGAAGCTGTTGTCATGACTGATAAGTCTTTTGATTCTGAGATTGCTGTGACCTTGGGCTGCCATGACCTATCAAGACATTTCTACACTTTAATATTTAATTCTTCTTTATCAAAAGTTTTACCTAAGCCCATTAGATGATTGATGATATGAGTGAAACGCTTCTGCACATCTGCAATACTTTCTCCAGTTTGCATTTTAAACAACTCATATTCTCTTATGAGAGTATGTTGTCTGGCTCTCTTTACATCAGTTGTTCCCTCATGAGTAACCTCAAGAACTTCCCACATTTCCTTGGCAGATTTGCATTGGGAGACCCTGAAAAACTCATTCATATTTAGTGCAGAAGTAATTATGTTTTTAGCAGTACAATCACTTTGAACTTTTTTCTTTTCTTCATCATTTAAACTAGACCATTCTTTTTCTGTAATTAATGGACCATTAGCAATTACATCCCAAACATTCCTATCAATAGATTCAATAAAGATCTTCATCCTAATCTTCCAAAATGGATAATCTGTTCCACAAAACAGTGGATGTCTATTAATAAAAGCTCCCTCAGAAAAAGGTAATTTATTTTTAGCCATTAAAGATTTGGACCGAAAGCCTTGAGTATTTTTCAAGACCCTTGCTCTGATACCAATTGTTAGAAATGTAGGCTGAGATCAAGAGGGGGGGTGAATTGATCTTTGAAAGATTTTCGCAAATTACAGATTATCTATTTCAAAGATTAAGATTTCAGATCAGTTCTTGAATCACACACAGCAAGCAATCAAAATTAAATGTAGTGACAGAGTTAAAGGAAAGAAAGGTTTAGAAAGATACAACCAAGGTTTATACTGGTTCACCCAATCCCAGGGCTACGTCCAGTCTCCAGCCAAATTCCAGCTGGGTTCCACTAGATTGAACGTTTTACAGATTATAACTTTCATCTCACACTCAATCTACCACAAGAACCACAATTCCAGTTCCTGCACCTAAACCTTCACCAAGAACCAAATTTCAGTTCTTAACCAACCCTGCAGCCAAATTCTAGCTACAGAAACCAGTGCCCACAATTCTCGGCACCCACAATACAGTAAAGAAAGTAAAGAAACAAATAGAAGAAACTTAGAACGCTCAAACCAAATTTATGAAACTCTGCAGTATGTATTTCTTCTCCAAATGAATGCAATTTTGCATCAAGAAAGAACTCTTATGAACTTCACAAAAACTAGCGCGATTCTCTCTTGAAAGTAGCACTTATGCTTGCTTGATTGATTGCTAAAAGATGTTATTTAAAAAGTTCAAGCAACTCTGTTTATATAGAAGATTTTCAAAACTGCTGGTTTATTTAATCTGTTAAAATAATCTTTTAATCTGTTAAAAGTCTTGTTTTAATCTGTTAAAACTTCTTTTAATCTGTTAAAATGTTCTTGATTATTTTCCAAATTTGTTTTAACTGATACGACACCGTTTATATCAATTAAAACTCTTTGTAAAAAATCCTCCAAACTGTTTTAATTGATTGATTCGTCTTTCAATCGATTGAAATACTGCAAAATATTCTTATAAACTTTTCTAAGTAATTTTAACTGATAACAATTTGTTTTAATCGATTAAAACGCTTAGTAGAAATTCTCTTAAGTTGTTTTAATCGATTAAATCACATTTTAATCGATTAAAATTATTCTGATCGATCAAAAACTCATTCTGATCGATCATAAACTCATTCTGATCGATCATATGTTGGATTACATCGATTAACAAATACTCTAAGTGGTTTTAATCGATTATTTCGAAGTTATATCGATTAAATTACTACCAGAACACTTCCCTGAACATTTTAAGTGATTTTAATCATTATTTTGAAACTATATCAGTTAAAACACTGTCAGAAGGTTTTCAAAGCTTCCTTTAATGAAAACAATCGATTATTTCGAAAACATATCAGTTAAAAACCTGTTACATAACGAGACGGCGGTCTTGACTTGCCTTTGGTCGAGATGGCGTTCCCAAAAAGTGAGACGGCGGTCTCGACCCCTGAAGGTGGAAATCCTTATTTTTTGTACAAGAAAGTCTTCCGACTCTAATATGGGGCCTAATAGTCTCTCCTAGTGGCTTTTTAAGCTCTGTCCATCTTCGAATAGGAGGTCTTTTGTTTTTATTTTGAGGCTGGGCAAGATTTGGGGTATACAGGCATAAATGTTGAAGGAGAACAACGGGCCTGGACCCTAAATTCAAATAGAATGCTAGACGACACGCTCACTTAGCTATAGATGGTGAACATAAACAGAATTTACGTTCATAAAGATGATGCTCCTCACATGGTCAACATGGTTCAAGATTCTGATTGTCGCCGCCGTCCCTTTCCGACGTCCTGGGGACGTCTCGAAACGTTTATGCGAGCGGTCGCGAAAAGATGGTTTAGACTCGCGTTTTTTGTTTTAAAATGTGTTCATTGCTTCCGAGGTGTCCGACAATTGAATTATCCTCTAATAAAAGCAAGGTTTTCGAAAAGGGGTTCTTATGGAGTCGCCACCAATATTTTGACCAGAAACATTGGAAAAGGAAAAAAGAAAGAAAGGCGTTGATTTTATAAAATAAACAACTTGGCCGTTATAACCAGAGTTGGGTAAGGGAGTTAGTTACGTGTGGGGAAGGTGTTAGCACCCCACAACGCCCCTTTCGGGTTCCCTATGACAGATCAATTCATTTAAAGAGAAGATTTCGAGAAATTACGCGATTACCCTATTTTATTGCATAATATTGAAATAACTTTCTACATAATTTTATATAAATAAAGCTAAATAAAGCAATAAAAGAGATATTAAAATGACTATCTACATGATTCTATTCTACATGACATAATAAAGCTAAATAAAACAATAAAACAATAAATAAAACAATAAAAGAGAAGGGAATTGAAAAGAACCTCCGTAGCAAGCTTTATATTGAGAATCTCGAACTGTGAGGATGCGTTTTGGCAACCCCTCTCTCTACACAGTCTCTCCTCACCAATACAAGATCGACTCCACTAAAAATTTAAAGAAGAATCGAATGCCGGAATATAATTCCTTAACCGATTGTTACCTATTTAAGGCAATCGGAAAGATCATTCGAGAAAGGGACGGCTGGCGCACTTTGGGACGGCTGTCTGGGTTGGGACGGCCGTCTGGATTGGGATGGCCGTCCCAAATGGCAAATTTACACAGAGCGGGACCCCCAGGGAAGCCGGGACGGCCGTCCCACTTAAATTGGGTTTGGGACGGCCGTCCCACATTCGGGACGCGCGTCCCAACTGTAAAATAGCAGTTGGGACGGCCGTCCCACTTCTGGGACCGTGGTCTCGACTCGTTTTGTCCAGTTTTCGTGTTCGGGACCCGGGAAGCTTTCCTTTCCTTTTTCGAGACATAGATTGATGCCGATGTGTGTCCGTTGAAGCTTTATCTTCATATAGGAAGTCTTCTTGGCCTTCATTAAGATGTCGGGCGAGCTTTGTCTTTGTGTAGGAAGTCTCTTTTGGCTTTTATTGTGTGAATGAGTGAACTCCGTCTTCTGTTGTGGGAGGTCCTTCTCGGTTTTGGGAAGCCGGATGAACTCCATCTTTGGGTGAAATTCCTCTAGCTTTTATTTTGAGAGGCCGGGAAAAATTAGGGGTCTACACTGATGATGAGGACATGCCTGCTGCTGAAATACCTGCTGAAAACATTCATACTGCTGGGACATCATCTGCTCATCCTACATCCTATCTGTCTATGGAAGATATTCTGTTTGATATGAATCAAAGAATGCAAGATTTTTTCACTATCTCTCAAGAACGGCATCAGGAAATCATTCACCGTATTTCAGATGTAGATGATAGAGTTTGTAACTTAGAAGATAGATTTGATGCCCAATTTAACAGTGATGAAAGTGAAGAGTTTTAATCCCTTGAACATATTTCTTGTTTGTAATTAATTTTATTTATGGAATAAAAATTGTATTTTTGCTTTGTTTGAGGGGGAGTTATTTTCTATATTATGCACTTATTGAGGGGGAGCTTTCAATTTTTATCATAATCAAAATAGGGGGAGAAATTATTTAAAGCCTCTTATGTTTATTAATTTTAAATGATATCTAGTATGTTTAATGTTTTTTGTTAGCTGTGACAGATAAAACAGGTTATTACAAAGAGCTTTAAAAGAAATTTTGATCATCAAAAAGGGGGAGATTGTTGAACATACAAGGATATGAATGTTGAACATACAAGGATATGAAACTTGTAGATTTTGATGATGATTCAAGAATAAAGGACTGAGAGATTTGAAGACTTTTAATCTTATGTAATAACTCTGTTTTTATGTTTTTGAGTCTGTAATATTACAGTCCAAGATAGCCAGCACATAGACCATCCTTTAAAAGCTCTAAAAACTCATTTTTATCAAAATTACACTGTGATAATCGATTATCACCCTAGATAATCGATTATTACAGCAAGAAAACCATTTTCAGGAAATCCTCTCTGCGATAATTGATTATCAATAATGATAATCGATTATCACAGGCTGATAATCGATTATTTGGCCAGATAATCGATTATCCTGGCCCAGTTTTGTTCCCCTGCGAATTTTGCTCTGGAATAATCGATTATCACTCAAGATAATCGATTATTTGTGTTTGTTATGTGTTTTGAAATTCAAAATTGGACCAAGTTTCAAAAACCCTATTCCCAATTCATCTGTTTATGAAAATTCCCAATTCCCAGACCCTATTCTCTCTACTTAAGGTTCTCTAAGGTTCTCTACAAATTGAACAAACCTTTTTCATACAAAAGTTAAGAGCTGTGACTTCTAGAGAACTGTTTGTAGGGAAGAAAAAGGGGCTTTTGAAAACCCAGTGTGGGCTATAAGCGATAAGAATCATTGAGTGGGTTTCTTGGTGGATTGTGTGTTATGCCGTCTCTAGGAAAAGTTGTTCTTCATCCTTTGTGGATTCAAAGGAGGTGTTCATCTCTTGTGTGACTCAAGAGAGGTGTTTTCTTTACCTTATCTTTTTAATTTGTAATCTGTTTGTAAACTGTGATTATAGTGACAACGTTAATCCTCTATTTGAGTGATTAGCAACTGGACGTAGGGTCTTTTGATCCGAACCAGTATAAATCAACTGTGTAATCTTCTATCCCTTATCTATTTACTTTACACAGTATTTTAATCGGTGAAATTTGGGGAAAATTTTTAAAACCCTAATTTTTAATTAAGAAACCAATTCAGCCCCCCTCTTGGTTTTTGTCCGTAAATGCAAACATTCCGTTGCACGATTCTAACAATGATTGCTTGATTGATTGCTCAAAAGGTGTATTTTAAAAGACTCAAGCAATCCTGTTTATATAGAGAATTGTTCTAACTGCTGGTTTAATTAATCTATTAAAACAATCTTTTAATCTGTTAAAAGTCTTGAATTAATCTATTAAAACTTCTTTTAATCTGTTAAAATGTTCTTGATCATTTTCCAGATTTGTTTTAACTGATGCGTGTAGACCCCTAATTTTGCCCGGTCTCTCAATAAAGACCAGAAGACTTTCTCTCTAAAGGTGGGTAAAGCTTCGGTGGACTTACATCGGCATCAACCAGCTTCCTTTAAAGAAAGGAAAGCTTCCCTAGAGTCCCAGAACACAAAATTTGGCCAAAACACTCGAGACAGCCATCCTAGAAAGCAGAACAGTCATCCCAAACAGGCGAGACGCACATCCCAGATGTGAGACGCGCGTCTCACCCAAAAAAACAATCTGAGACGGTCGTCCCAATTCTCAGACGACCTTCCCAAACTTTTCAGACCGCGGTCCCTATTTTCTTGGCCCCAGACGGTCGTCTCAAGCTTGTATTAGAATCGCGCAGCGGAATGTTCGCGTGGTCGGACAAAAACCAAGAGGGGGGGTGAATTGGTTTCTTAATAAAAATTAGGTTTTCAAAATTTTCCCCAAATTTTACCGATTAAAAACTGCGTAAATGTAAATAGAGAAGAGTAGAGAAGATTACACAGTAGGTTTATGCTTGGTTCGGATCAAAAGACCCTACGTCCGGTTGCTAATCACTCAAAAGAGGATTAACGCTGTCACTAAGAACAAATTGTTACAAACAGTTTACAAATCAAAGAGATAAAGTAAAGACAACACCTCTCTTGAAATCCACAAGAGATGAAGAACAACTTTCCCCAGAGACGGCACAACACACAATCCACTAAGAACTCCACTTAGTGATTCTTGTCGCTTCTAGCCTCACACCAGGTTCCAAAAGCCCCCTTTCCTTGCAACAAACAGTTCTCTAGCACTCACAGCACTTAACTTTTGTATGGAAAGAGTTGTTCTTCTTTTCTGAGTGCCAAAGCAGAGTTTAAGTAGGGAAATTAGGGTTTAGGAATTGGGGATTTCGAAACTAGGGTTCTTGGTAATTGGGTTTTCGAAAATAGGGTTTGTTTGATGCTTAAAATCAGAAACAGACTGAAATAATCAATTATTTGGAGTAATAATCGATTAAAACAGAGCCAAATACGTCAGAACCCAATCCTCTCTGGTTTAATCGATTATTTGATGAAATAATCGATTATTTGTACGGAACTGTACGGAATAATCGATTATTTTGCTGTTTAATCGATTAAAACAGTGACTTTGTATAGAAAGTGGTTTTCTCACTGTTTTAATCGATTATTTACCTATATAATCGATTAAAGCCGAGCCTGCATGATAAATTTGAGCATTTTGAAGCTTCTAAGTTACAGACTATGTACCGGCTATCTTAGACTCTAAAATTACAGACTCAATCAAACTAAAACAGAGTTATTACAATACAGAAATCATCAATCTTCAATCTTCAATACTCTAAGTCTTTAAGCTCTTGGATCATCATCAAAATCAACATTCTTCATGATCATTATTTGCAACATCAAGTCCTTGAATGTTCAACAGCTTGCTGGCTGAAAAAACTATAAATAGGGACCTTAGATGACATTTTTTCACACACCTCACTCCTTTCTTCTCTCCCTCTTTCGAATGATCTCTCCGATTGCCTATAAGGTAACAATCGGTTAAGGAAGTTTCTTCTGGCATTCGATTCTTCTTAAAGTTTTTCTAGTGTCAGTCCTATATCTGGGGAGGAGAGTCTGTGTAGTGCGGGGGATTGCGAAAATGCATCCTCACAGTTGAAAAGTTGTAATAAAAGCTTGCTACGGAGGTTCTTTTCACTTCTCTTCTCTTTTATTGTTTTATTTACTGCTTTATGTATGCAATAGAGAATAGAATCATGTAGATAGCCATTTTTTAATATTGTGTAATAAAATAGGGTAATAGCGTAATTTCTCTTAATCTTTACTTTATGAATTAATCCGTCATAGGGAACCCGGAAGGGGCGTCGTGGGGGTGCTAACACCTTCCCCACGCGTAACTAACTCCCTTACCTAAATTTGGTTATAATGGCCAAGTTTGGTTTTTCTTAAAACCAATGCCTTTTTATCCTTTTCCAATGTTTATGGTCAAAACATTGGTTGCGACTCCATAAGAACCTTTTTGCGAAAACCTTGCTTTTATTAGAGGATAGTTCAGTTGTTGAGCACCTCGGAAGCAATGATCACATTTTTTAAATAAAACGCGAGTCTAAACCATCTTTTCACGACCGCTCGCATAAACGTTCGAGATGTCCCTAGACGTTAGAATGGATGGCGGCAACAGATGGCGACTCCACTGGGGAAGCTAGAGAGTTGATCCATTTAGTGACGGATAAATTCAAACTAAATAAAGATTTGAAATTACGCCTTTACCCTCCTTTATATGTTTTATTGTATGTCTTTAATAACTGTTGTATGATTATTTTCTGCAAATTGTCTGATATATAAACTGTACACAAAAACCCTTGCACACTACAGTCCCTCTATACTCGGGGGCAAGAGTGACTACCTATAGGGAGTGGGTGGTAGATACGACCGGCTTGTTGGCACATGGGGCTACAACCGTTGTCGAAAAACCACCAACTCAAGGTGATAACTCTCTTCTTTTGGTCCAAGGATGTCGACACAGAATTCTGTGCATGATCTGAAGACTGAGAGATTAAGAGGTCCCTATAATGGGGGCACCTTGGGGACCTTTGGCCTTGGTTAGAACAGTTTAGAACCACCTTAACCAAGCACGTTTCTGCAGGAAAACCCTACCTCGTGATTAAATAAGCGTGGCTCTGCTCGTGGATGAGTGAATTGTGTGTGCATTCATTTGCTGCATTTGTATTAATGCATTGGCATAGGGTAATCATACAATAGACAAAAAAATTAAAAATTCTAAAAAACCATAAAAATGATAAGAATTAACCAACTTTCTCTCGGATAGTTTTCATTTAAGCTAGCCTGGTTCCAGGTTCTTTGTAAGCTAAGTAGCCACGTTGACCAACAAAAGAGATAAAGGGTTATAAAAAATATAAAAGACAATTTAAACCAATAAAAATACCTCTTACAATAAAAAGATTCTTAACAAAGTCATATCATTCATACAACATCAGTTCATAAGAATAATAAGAGGAGAAAATAGGACTCTCTTCATCAAAACCCATAAACATCCATATAGATAGTTTTCCTTTTTCAAGAAAGAAAAAACCAAGCACTATCATGTAAAATACTAAGAATAAAACATGATAATACTTAAAAAAACAAACACCTGCATGCATTTACAAAGACTCATCCTCATATCATGCATTTTTATTTCTTTTAGATAATGGAGGGATCCAGTAATAGACAGTTAAAGAAAGTGGAAATCCTTCTATGTTGTGTAGAGAAGCTAAGATAGTTGTGCCGGAGGTCAATGCTAATTTTGAGAAATCTTATGGAAGGATTCTTGACCTCCTGAAAATCAGCATCGATCCTATCTTTGTTAGAGCATTGGTCCACTTCTGGAATCCTAATCTGCACTGCTTTGAGTTTTCGCAGTTCGATTTAGTACCAACCTTAGAAGAATATGAACTCATGGTTAGGTGGCATCAGTCAGTTGGGGTCTACATCTGCTCAGGAGTGTATGTTTCCGTGAGTAAGGTTGCTACTATTATATGATTGCCATCTCATTAATCCATCCTAGAGGGAAAAGGGAACATCCGAGGTTGTAAAATGTCAATAATAGAAGACCACTTAACCTTTTTGGCTGAAAAGAAAGGCTGGTCTACATTTAACAAAACTCTAGCATTGGCAATGTTTGGAATAATATTATTCTCATTTCATGTGATCGTTGTGGATCATGCTGCAATAGATGCATTCTTTGCCTGGGATGTATACTTTAAGAGTCCTATACCTGCAATTTTTGTCGATACCCTGCTCTCAGTAGATTTTTGCCAACAGAAACAGGGGAAAACACTTAGATGTTGCTCTTCATTACTATATGTATGGGGCATTACTCACTTCTACGCTTCAAGCTACATGGGCATATTCCCTTATCCTTTAAGGAGTTTTTCAAAAATCCCTCTTCAACATCATCAAGCTTTAGAATGGAAAACTGAGTTGGAAAACTGGAAAATAGAACATGTATCATGGGTTTGCCCTTGGTTTCGACCTGGCTATATTCTTATACGATGTGGAGATTACCTGAGCATACCATTACTAGGCCTCAGGGGTTGCATAGCCTATTCTCCCAAGATAGCTATGAGATAACTCATGAGAACCCAAACTATGCCAACTCAAGAAGAGCTCAGAGGGCTGTGTCTATGCCATTACTCCCAAAAATTTGAAGAAGTATCTGCTGTCCGGAAAGCATGGGAAAGACTAGTCTATATAGGAGATAAAGAACTCGGAAAGGTTCAGGTTTCTACTTCCCATGAATATGAGGAATGGAGGAAGAGTAGAAGGATATCATAACCATCTGCTACATTCACCACGACATTAGTTAATGAAGAGCTACAATTGCAGGTCAATGCCTTAAATGAAAGGGTAGAAGTAATGGAAGCTCAGTTAAGGGCTTTTGAAGAAAAAGAGAAAGAATCAACCCTTATAATAGATGGTTTGAAAAGGCAATGTAAAAAGAAGGATCATGAGATAGAGCGCCTTAAGAATGATTGTGCTGATTACCAAGACTAAACAAGCATTGAAAATTCCGAGGCTTGAACAGGATAGTCTATTCCGGGACATGAATGATGAAATAGCACATCTTGAGAGTGCGCTTGCAGAACAGGCAAAAATGATCAAGTTAAATACAAGATGACCTAACAGAAACTCGGTCAAAAGCATAAAAGTGGTGGGAAACCGCTAAAAGATATAGAGAAAACCTGAATGAGCTATATGATAAAGAGAGAGATGGACTAGCTCAGTATGGTCAACTACTTCGTGAAAGAAACCAAGTAATAGAAAGGTCTGACAAACAACAACCCTTGATCGTTCGTCAAGAAGAAAAGAAAAAAGAGGCTCGTCGATATAGTGAATATATGAGTCAGGCAGTACATGAACAAGTTAAAGCACTCAGAAATCATGTACGAGTAGCTGAAGATGAATTACGAAGAAAACCTAACTTACTTATAGGTTTCTTCAAGCTTCTCCGTTTTTGTCAAAACTTACTTCAAAGCATTGTATAGAAGGATGAACACTTTCTAGATGAAATAAATAAGGATTATCCTTAATTTCATTCTCTTAACTGCCTATTGCATTCATAAGTTGCATACATTCATACATCCCTCCTCATTTTAATAATGAAGATAATAAAAAGAAAGGATTAATTGATGTGCTTTCCACAAATCAGAATAAATGGAAAAGAAGCCTTTCGTCATCAAAGTTTCTCCAATGGTCGATATACCCAAAGATGATAATAAACGAGCATTGTTGGTCATTCAAATTGATAAGAGGGAAGGGGAAATAACACCTTTGCGTTTATTCATGCCTCATCCTTTCCCTTATGCATCAAATAAAGTTGTACCTTGGAGATACGCAGAAGAACTACCAGTTAATCAAGATATCTCCAACATAGCCAGTATTGGGGGCATGACTAGAAGTGGAAGAATTTATTCCCCTAAGGAATTACAAGATAATATTCCTAAAGATAAAGGAAAAAATAAAATCGAAGAGAAAAAAGAATCCAAGGAGGAGACAGATGAGTTACTCCAGTATATAAGACAAAGTGAGTACTCCATCATCGATCAACTTAACCGCACTCCTGCAAAGATAACTTTGTTATCACTTGTAATGAGTTCGGAGCCGCATCAAAACGCACTGTTAAAGGTTTTGAATGAATCATTCGTTCCGCATGCAATATCCCAAGATAGGTTTGAAGGAATCATTGGTAACATTACAACCAATGATCATCTTACCTTCACAAATGAAGAACTCCCTTTAGAAGGATCAAATCATAACAAGCCTTTGCATATTTCTGTCAAATATAAGGAATATCTCATTTCCAAAGTTCTTGTGGATAATGGGTCATCCTTAAACGTTATGCCTAAATGAACACTTGACAAGATAACAGTCCAAGGAACCCACATGCGTCCAAGTAACACAATTGTTTGAGCCTTTGATGGATCAAGACGTGAAGTAGTAGGGGAGATTAGCCTACCAATCAAAATTGGCCCTACTATTTTCAACATAGAATTCCATGTGATGGATATCACTCCAGCATATAGTTGTCTCCTCGGTAGACCTTGGATTCATAGTGCTAAGGCAATACCTTCAACACTCCACCAGAAAGTCAAGTTTATGACAAATGATAAACTTATCACGGTTCAATCTGAAGAAGATATTTTGATTAGCAAACCGTCTGTCCAACCATATGTGGATGCAGCTGAAGAGGCTCTTGAAACATCTTTTCAAGCGCTCGAAATTGCCAACATAGAAAGACTTCCCAGTAATACAAAAGTGGCCCATATGATGAAAAGATATGGATATCGCCCAGGACAGGGGCTTGGAAAGAATGCTCAAGGAATAAAAGAGCCACCAAATTTCAAAGATAATCCGTTAAAGTATGGCTTAGGGTACGACCCTACAAATAATTAAGCTATACGGAAAAAAGGGAAGTCTTACCCCTCAAAGACAATCTTTCGAAAAGGAGGGGTATTAGTGCAAGGGGTAGCGTTAGTCATTAGGTGCCCTTCTTCCAATTCTAAGGGATGTAAACCTAATGACTATTAGAGATCACTCCTCGGGGTATGCTCAACCCCCGAGCATCTCTAGGGCACACATTTCCCCTAAAATTACAAAAGAATGATATTCTTACTATCTGCTTCTCTTCTTGCTAAATATGTTTATACCCCATTTTAAATAAACAATGTTTAGATAGACGTTTTGTTCTAAGATGCATCAAAACAATCAAAGCGTCATAAACAAAACAAAGTCAAACATGTAGGAAGGACTACTATTTGAAGATGGACGAAGCCTAAAAATCCATTAGGAGAGACTATTAGGCCCCATGTTAGAGTAGGAAGGATTTTCTGTAAAAAAATAAGGATTTTCGCCTTCAGGGGTCGAGACTGCCGTCTCGCCACTTGCTAATGGCGAGACCCCCCTCCCATTTTGCGAGAAGGCCTTCTCGTCACTTCAAAAGTCAATACCGCCGTCTCGCCAAACGAGACGGCAGTCTCGCCACTTTTGCAAGTCGAGACGGTCGTCTTGACCTTGTCAGACGAGACTGCCGTCTCGACCTTGTCAGACGAGACGGCCGTCTCGACCGAACAGGCACGAATCCCTATAAATAGTGAGCGCTCCCCCCCTCATTTCACACAGTTCTTCCACTTTCCCTTCTACAATTTCTTCAAATTCTCTTCCTAGAGTACCTCCGAAGCATTTTCGGAGTTTCTGAGAGTCTTAGAGAGCTTTTTATAGCATTTTTTTATAGATTTCCGGCATTGTAAGAGGGAAGGGCTGCCAAAACGCACCCTATTTTCAAGAGAATTAATTAAAAAGCTTGCTTCGGAGGTTTCTTCACTCTCTCCCTCTCTTTTATTGTCTTTATTTTTATTATTAAATTGCATAATAGACATTATGGCCATGTAGTCATTATTTTGATTCCGCAAATAAAATTGTCTTTTCGAAAGTTTGTTTATTAAATAACTGACCCATCATAGGGAACCCGAAAGGGGCGTCGTAAGGGAATAAATACTTTCCTTACACGTAACTGTAGACCCCAAATCTTGCCCGACCTGCAAATAAAGAGTAGAAGACCTCCTATTCGAAGATGGACGAAGCCTAACAAGCCACTAGGAGAGACTATTAGGCCCCATGCTAGGATAGGAGGGACTTTTGGCACGAAAATAAAGTTTCTCGCCCTTTTGGGACGAGACCATCGTCTTGTTTGGCGAGACGGCGGTCTCGCCACTTGCGAATGGCGAGATGGCGGTCTCGCTTTCCCAGACGGCGTTCTTGCCACTTTGGCATGGCGAGACGGCGGTCTCGACCCTGTCAGACGAGAACGGCGGTCTCGCCACTGTCAGGTGCGAAAACCTATAAATAGGGGCTCCCTCCCCTCATTTCCACACACCACACAACATTCTCTCCTCCTTCTCTCTAGGATTTCTCTCTCTAGAATCCCTCCGACGCATTTCCGGAGCTTCTGAGTGTCTTTAGAGTGATTTCTGAGCGTTTCGAGAGGTTTCCGGCGCTGTTGAGTGAAGGGTTGCCACAAAGCACCCTCTTTTTTAAGAGAATTAATAGAAGAAGCGTGCTTCGGAGGTTTACATTCTCCCTCTCCACTTTTACCGCTTTATTTAAATTACGCAATAGATAGGGCCATGTAGTCATAATATTTTAATTCCGCCAATAAAAGGGAAAAAGCGTGTTTTTCCGGTTTATTTATTAACAAAATAGCTGGCCTGTCATAAGGAACCCGAAAGGGGCGTCGTAAAGGAACTAACACTTCCTTTACACGTAACTAACTCCCTTACCCAACTCTGGTTCTAATGACCAAAGTTGGTTTTTCAAAAACTAACGCCTTTTAAACTCCTTTTCCGATGTTTTCGGTAAAAGAATCGGTGGCGACTCCACAGAACCCTTCAAAAATTAGTCCTTGGGTTAGCCCGATTATCGGACAACCCAAGGATGACCTTTCGAAAACCTCGCCCCTAGGTTAGCCCGGTTATCGGACAACCTAAAGGCGTTGTAACCACCCATAAAAAACGCAAAAATCAAGAGGGTCGAAACCATCGCGTCGCTCTGACCGCCCCTCTCTTTTTGACGTCGGCGACAGTAACTAACTCCCTTACCGAACTCTGGTTTTAACGACCAAAGTTGGTTTTTGAAAACCAATGCCTTTTTTCTCCTTTCTCGATGTTTCCGGTAAAAACATCGGTGGCGACTCCATAAGAACCCTTTCAAACTCGTTCTTAGATCAGCCCGGTTATCGAACGATCTAAGAACACCCTTTCGAAAACCTCACCCTTAGGTTCAGCCCAATTATCGGACAACCTAAAGGAGTTGTAACACCATCCTTAAAAACGCGAAAATTGGAAAGTTGAAACCATCACGTCGCTCCGACCGCCTCTTTTTGACGGCGGCAACAAATGGCGACTCCACTAGGGAAGCCTAGAGAGTTGATCCCATTTAGTGATGGGCTAGCTTAATAAATAAACTAAGAAATTTCGCTTTTACCCTACCTTGTATTATAATATGCTTTAATTATTTGGCTTTAATAACTGTTGTTTGTTTATTTTACGCAATTTTTTGAAATACAAACTGTACACAAACCTTTGCACACAACAGTTCCCTCTATACCCGAGGGCAAGTGAGAAATCCATAGGGAGTGGGTGGCAGGTACAGTTTGCTGTAGTGATGGCCTTGAGCCCACCAATGTGATCGGAAACCACCACTCAAGGTGATAACCTTCCTCTTTTGGCACAAAGACTGACTATGGCCTTAGTCCTAAGCATGGTCGGAAGGCTGGAGAGTGGGGACCCTATAATGGGGGCACCTTCGGGGCCTTAGCCTTGGTGAGAACAGTTAGAACCTACCTTCACCAATGCACTTTTCTGCAGGAAAACCCGACCTCGTGATTAAAACGAATTCTCGCTAGTTCGCGAATGATTGAATTGTGTGCACATTTGTTTGTTGCATTTGATTGCATAGCATAACCAAACAACAGAAAAATCACAAAAAACATTTTTCCCAATAAACGCCCTTATCTCGGACAGTCTGCCTTTTAGCTAGCCTAGTTTCAGGTTCTTTGTAAGCTAAGTAGCCACGCAGTCCGACAGAAGAGATAAGGGACGCTAAACATTATTCTTTCGCATAAGCCATTTTTATCTTGGACAGTCTGCCTTTTAGCTAGCCTGGTCTCAGGTTCTTTGCAAGCTAAGTAGCCATGCAGTCCGATAGAAAAGATAAAAGGCTCTAAAATAAAATCAAATAAAAATTCAAATCAAATCTAGAAAATAAATAAAACATTTTTTTGACAAAGTCAAAACATTCATATCACATCATATCATGAGTGGAGAAAACCAAGAGAGAAAATAAAAGGAAAGAACTCATTTAGCATCATCTAAACATAATCTCTCGTACATAAACATATTCATACTAGTCCCACACTCAACATTCATTAATAAACTTCTTTCGGGCATTCTAGAAAGTGGCTGGTCCTCTCCCCATCCGATCCCGTGCGCAAAAGGCAAAAGCTATGGAGAACCTAGAAGAACAAAATCGTAAGCTCACTGCGGAGGTTAACACTCTCAGGGAACAGATGGCACAACTGATGGAGGCCATGTGCCAAGGTCAAAACAAGGGCGAAGCCCGAGCTGAGCACGCCTCCCACCATGAAGAGGAAGAGGAAGAAGAATTCCTCTACAACCAAAAAGAGCATCTCCAGTCTGATGCTCGTACCGCACGCATCCTCACCCCGGAGGTATCTAAGCAGCAAATTTATGCCCTACAAGAGAGACTGAAGGCGGTGGAGGGGCACAACTTCGATGTCAAAGAGGTGGCGGACATTTGCCTGGTGAAGAAGATCCATTTCCCTCCAAAATTCAAAATCCTGGACTTCCCCAAGTACGCCAGGCTGACCTGCCCCAAAAGCCATCTTACAATGTACTATCATAAGATGGTCATGCACGCTGAAAATGAAAAACTCTTGATCCACTGCTTCCAGGAGAGTCTGGCTGACACATCTCTCAACTGGTACATGTAGTTGGAGAGAGGGCAGGTCCAAAACTGGAAACAGCTGGCTGACGCTTTCCTTCGTCATTACCGATACAACATCGATTTGACCCCCGACAGGTCAGATCTTAGGACCCTAAGCAAAAGGGACGATGAATCCTTCAAAGCGTACGCCCAAAGGTGGAGGGAAATGGTCGCCCAAATAGAGCCTCCACTAACGGATGAGGAAATAGTGGCTATGTTCATCGATTCACTGACTGGAGCTTACTACGATAAAGCAATAGCCAGTATCTCCAGTCTTTTTTCAAACATAGTCACTGTAGGAGAAAGAGTGGAGCAGGGGCTGAGGAGTGGGAAAATAGCGCGACCTTCTTCTTCCAGCACCTCATTCAAGAAACCCTTCAAAAAGAAGGAGGAGGTCGTACACGCCATTAATTTCGCAACCCCTTCCTCCACCTCGCAGACAAAGCGGCAGCCACGAAGAAGGGAGAGGAAGTTCACCCCTATCTCCACCTCATACGCGAAGCTGTTGCCCCAGTTACTGGAGGCCAATCTTCTGGCGCGTGTTCCTCCCAAGAAAATGGAGCCTCCCTACCCCAAGTGGTACAAGCCCAACGAAAAATGTAGCTACCACTCGGATGCACCTGGGCATTCAACGGACAATTGTTTGACCTTGAAATATAAGGTCCAAGAGCTAATTGATGCTGGTTGGATAACCTTTGATGCCTCTGCTTCCGATGTAGACGCCAAGCCTCTGTCAAAACCAGAGTAGCAGAGAGGGAGGATCGGGAGGATCAGCCCCTAGGGTGCCTTTTTTAAGCTTTCTCTTGTGTTTCCTATGGTCCCCGCCCGTGGCCGCAGGAACTCTGTTTAAAAGGGCTTGTACATACGTTTTCATTTTCCTTAATACATGAGACATTTTCTTATCATATTCATTTCCTTCATTCTTTTCCCTCTTCTATTTATTATTCTTTCAAAAATAATTGAATAATAGAATCTATGACTAAAACAGAACCTAAAACAAATCATGTTTGTGATTGATGAATCTCTGTGGACTCCGAAAGCTGAAGGCGAATGGGTCGAGTCCGATAGTGAGCAGGGGACCATTTCCCCGAACATGCAAAGAATGTTGGAAAAAGAAGCACGCATTATACAACCGCATCAAGAAGAAACGAAAACTATCAATTTGGGAGAAGGGGATGACGAGAAAAAGATAAACATTGGCACCCAAATAGAAATTAGCATAAGGGAGGGATTGATACAACTTCTAAAGGAATACATGGATGTATTCGCTTGGTCCTACCATGACATGCCCAGGCTCGACACAGGTATAGTGGAGCATAGACTGCCATTAAAAGAAGGGTTCCGACCTGTGAAGCAAAAACTCAGAAGAATCAAGCCAGATTGGTCTTTAATGATTAAAGAAGAGGTACAAAGGCAACTAGACGTCAATTTCCTAATAGTATCCAAATGCCCTGAGTGGTTGGCCAACACAGTACCTGTCATAAAAAAGAACGGTAAGGTCAGGGTATGCGTGGATTGTAGGGACCTCAATTGAGCAAGTCCAAAGGATGACTTCCCCTTACCACACATAGACATGCTAGTAGACCATACCGCTACTAACACACTCTATTCCTTCATGGATGGGTATGCGGGGTACAATCAAATTAAATTGGCCGTCGAGGATAGAGAAAAAACCTCTTTTATCACACCATCGGGTACCTTTTGCTATCGAGTAATGCCTTTTGGACTCAAGAATGCAGGGGCTACCTATCAAAGGGCTATGGTCACACTATTCCACGACATGATCCATAAGGAAATAGAAGTATACGTGGATGACATGATTGCCAAGTCCAGAAACGAGATAGACCACATTCGGTATCTCAAGAAACTATTCGATCGACTTCGAAAGTATCAACTCAAATTAAACCCGACAAAATGTACTTTCAGAGTACGGTCAAGAAAACTCTTGGGGTTCATCGTTGGTAAAAGAGGAATCGAGGTGGACCCTGAAAAAACCAAGGCGATTTTGGAAATGCCCCCGCCAAACACAGAAAAGGAGGTTAGAGGATTTCTGGGCCGTATCAACTATATAGCCCGTTTCATTGCACAATTGACGGACAAATGTATACCCATCTTTAAACTATTGTGCAAAAATCAGCCAACAGTGTGGAACGAAAAATGCCAACAAGCATTCGATAAAATAAAAACATGTTTAACCAATCCGCCAGTATTGGTACCCCCTGTTGAAGGAAGACCTCTGATTCTATATCTGTCAATACTCGAAGAATCCATGGGATGTGTGCTCGGTCAACAAGATGAAACCGGGAAGAAAGAGAGAGCCATTTACTATCTCAACAAAAAATTCTTAGGCTATGAAACCCGTTATTCACCATTTGAAAAGACCTGTTGCGCAATGGTGTGGGTCACTCAACGTCTCCGACAATATATGGCTCGACATACAACATGGTTGATCTCCAAAATGGACCCAATCAAATACCTCTTCGAGAAGCCCATTCTGACCGAAAGAATAGCTAGGTGGTAAGTGCTCCTCTCAGAGTTCGACATCATTCATGTCACCCAGAAAGCTATTAAAGGTAGCCCCCGAGCGGACTATCTAGCCCATGGATCAACAAACGAGTATCAGTCCCTACAAGATGACTTTCCCGATGAACATATCTTGCACATCGAACATGAAGAGACCAAAGAAGAGGCATGGACCATGTTCTTCGACGGATCCTCAAACATGCTTGGACATGGGATAGGAGCTATTTTGGTATCCCCTAAGAAGAAATATATTCCTGTAACAGCCAGGTTAAATTTTGACTGTACCAACAACATGGCCAAATATGAAGCATGCACACTAAGAATCCAAGCGGCTCTAGATCATGGGGTTACTAAACTCAAAGTCTTCGGCGATTCATCCCTTGTCATCTATCAACTTAAAGGTGAATGGGAAACCCGAAACTCTAAATTAATCCCATATCTAGAGTACATCCGTGATTTAGTCTCAAGAATGGAAAGCGTCACCTTCCAGTATATTCCTCGGGAGGATAATCAATTTGCTGACGCCCTTGCCACTCTATCATCCATGTTTTCTTTAGATCAAGAGCATGAGATGCCAATCATCCAAATTAAGCTGCATGACAAAAAAGCTTTTTGCATGACAATAAATGACGAGCGCGATCAAAACCCTTGGTATCACGATATAAAGCAATACCTCATGAAAGGCGAATACCCCAAAGGAATCAATGATAATGATAAATGAACCATTCGTAAAAGGGTAGTAGGGTTCACGTTGATTGAAGAAACCCTCTACAAAAAGAGTTTCGATTCCACTCTCTTAAGGTGTGTGGACCATGAAGAAGCCCAAACCTTGATAAGAGAAATCCACAAAGGAACTTTTGGGACCCACGCACCTAGGCATGTCATGGCAAAGAAGATCTTAAGGGTGGGGTATTTTTGGTCCACAATGGAAGCTGATTGTCACCAATATGCTAAAAAATGTCACAAGTGCCAAATCTATGTCGATAATATTCGCGTGCTACCCGCACCTCTCAGTACCCTGGCTACACCATGGCCATTCTCCATGTGGGGCATGGACGTCATCGGACCCATCGAGCCCAAAGCATCTAATGGTCATCGTTTTATCTTAGTGGCCATTGACTATTTCACCAAATGGGTTGAGGCAGCATCATATACGCACGTGACTAGAAAATTGGTGACCACCTTCATCAAGAAAAATATTCTATGTCGGTACGACATCCCTCATAGGCTCATTACTGATAATGGGACCAACCTCAATAATAAGATGATGGAGGAATTATGTCAAGACTTCAAAATTCAACACCACAATTCCTCTCCATACCGACCTAAGATGAACGGTACAGTAGAGGCAGCCAATAAAAAGATCAAGAAAATCATCCAGAAGATGGTAGTAACATACAAAGATTGGCACAAAATGTTGCCCTTTGCCATGCACGGGTACCGAACGTCAGTACGTACCTCTACAGGGGCTACTCCGTTTTCCCTCGTATACGGCTTGGAGGCTGTACTACCAGTAGAGGTCGAAATACCCTCCCTGCGAGTCGTTACGGAAGCAAAATTGATAGAAGCCGAATGGATCCAAAACCGGTACGATCAGCTGAACCTAATCGAAGAAAAATGGTTGGACGCCATATGCCGGGGGCAAGTTTATCAAAAGAAGATCAAGAAAGCCTACGATAAGAAAATCAATCCCCACACTTTTTGAGAAGGAGATTTGGTAATAAAGAAATTGCTTCCCACCCAGAAAGATAAAATTGGAAAATGGACAGCAAACTATGAAGGACCCTTTGTGGTCAAGTGAGCCTTCTCAAGAGGAGCCCTTATCCTCACCAACATGGACGAAGAAGAGCTCCAACATCCAGTCAACTCAAATGCGGTAAAGAAGTACTATGCTTGAAGACATTGCTCATGACCCGTCAAGATGAAAACTCGTAAAGAGCGTCCTGGGCAAAAGACAGGGTTCATATTCCTTGCTAGGATACGTCCTCGGCAAAAATTAGAGACTGAAAAAAAAAAAGAGAGGAGCAATGATTACCTTAGCCGAAAACCACAAGGCGACTAAGGTAATACCTTCACAGAAGCAAAAAGACTTCACATGATCTTCACTCCGAGCTCGAGCATCTCAATTGAAGCAACCAGGAAAAATAGAGAAACAGAAATCACGGACATGATTGTTATATCCTATACAGTTTAGCCAACATTGGCCAACCCTGCTTATAAATTCCTTTGTAAATCCTCCTGTAAAAATAAACCATTTGATTATATCAATAAAAATTGTCTTCTCTTCTCTTGACCTACATGTGAGAATGCCTCTGTATTAACGAACATGAGCATGCATAAAACAAGCAATACAAGAAAGCATAAGAAAGAAAAGGAAAACAAGATCAAAATAAACAGCGCTTGCTAGGACAGTCTCAGGCAAAAATAGGGCAGCCTGCTAGATCGAACACCCGCAAAGAGCGGTCTAGGCAAAAGTGAAGGCCTTCATAAAAAGGAAAAATCCCGCTAAGATGTCCTAGGAAAAAATTAAGGCAAAACCCGCTAGATTGAAAACCCGCAAAGGGCGGTCTAAGCAAAATATAGGGCTAAAAAAAAACTAAAATTTCATAAGAAAAATCACGGGAAAAACAGCAAAGAAAGTACCAGTCACTTTCTAGGTGCCCCAACTAAAAATAAATTGCATTAAGAGCATCCACGCACAAATAGTCGCACAAAAATAACTTTGTCAAAATCAAAGCAAACAAAATACTTCAGGCAAATAAAAAACCAAAAAGCATTCATATAAAAAGATTAGCTTTGTGCTTGCATTCAAAAAATAGGAAACACCAAAAAATATCCCGGTAGGACTTCACCGACTTTACCAAAAAGATACATTGACCAAAAGTTTCTTCAACAACCGACCAAAGTCAAGCTGCAAGTCAAAGACCATCCCAGCAGCTAATGAGCTAGATGAACACCAAAAGAATCCCCGGCACAGACCGGACGACCACTCCCAGAAAAGACAAAAACAAAGACAAAAGAAAATATCACAACACCGACGCATGAGCTAGAGCAGTAAGCCGCCACCACAGCCAAAGGGTCAGCTATCGCATCGAAGGAGCATCCGGAGGCACTTAACCAGACGAGGGCTCATACTCGTCAACCAAAGGGTCAGCTACCACATCAAAGGAGCATCCTAAGGTTTCCCAAACGGTGCATGAGCTAGAGCAGTAAGCTGCCACCACAGCCAAAGGGTCAGCTACTGCATTGAAGGAGCATCCGGAGGCACTTAACTAGACGAGGGTTCGTACTCGTCAACCAAAGGGTCAGCTACCGCATCGAAGGAGCATCTAGAGGCACTTAACCAGACGAGGGTTCATACTCATCAACCAAGGGGTCAGCTACTGCATCAAAGGAGCATCCTAAGGTTTCCCAAACGGCGCATGAGCTAGAGAAGTAAGCCACCACCACAGCCAAAAGGTCAGCTACCGCAAGAAGGAGCATCCAGAGGCACTTCACTTGATGGGGGTGTGTACTCATCAAGCCTTACAAAAGGGGGCTTACCAGTCGGGGGTTCATACTCGTCAAACACCAGATGGGGGTGTGTACTCATCAAGCCTTACAAAAGGGGGCTTACCAGTCGGGGGTTCATACTCGTCAAACACCAGATGGGGGTGTGTACTCATCAGGCCTTACAAAAGGGGGCTTACTAGACGGGAGTTCATACTCATCAAACCAGATGGGGGTTCATACTCATCAATCGAAGGGATCAACTACCATCAGAAGGAGCATCCTGGAGGCGCACAACACACTTTTCCCTAGAAGATCAACCGCCGCAAGACGGAACATCCGAAGGGTAACCGGGCAAGAGGGTCAACTCCTTTACCCTCTAGTCGATCTTCTTGGCATGGCAGGCCAACAGACGACTAGTCAGGTAAAGGGGGGGCAGCTGTAGACCCCAAATCTTGCTTGGCCTCAAAATAAGAGCAGAAGACCTACTATTCGAAGATGGACGAAGCCTAAAAAGCCATTAGGAGAGACTATTAGGCCCCATGTTAGAGTAGGAAGGATTTTCTGTAAAAAAATAAGGATTTTTGCCTTCAGGGGTGGAGATCGCCGTCTCACTTTTCGGGACTGCCGTCTCGCAATTGACGCAAGTCGAGACGGTCGTCTCGTTTGGCGAGACGGTCGTCTCGCCACTTGCTAATGGCGAGACCCCCCTCCTGTTTTGCTAGAAGGCCTTCTTGTCACTTGAAAAGTCGATACCGCCATCTCGCCAACGAGACGGCAGTCTTGCCACTTTTACAAGTCGAGACGATCGTCCCGAATGGCGAGACGACCGTCTCGACCTTGTTAAATGAGACTTCCATCTAGAACTGACAGGCGCGAATCCCTATAAATAGTGAGCACTCCCCCCCTCATTTCACACAGTTCTTCCACTTTCCCTTCTACAATTTCTTCAAATTCTCTTCCTAGAGTCCCTCCGAAGCATTTCCGGAGTTTCTGAGAGTCTTAGAGAGCTTTTCATAGCAATTTTGAGAGATTCTCGACGTTGTAAGAGCGAAAGGCTGCCAAAATGCACCCTATTTTCAAGAGAATTAATTAAAAAGCTTGCTTCCGAGGTTTCTTTACTCTCTCCCTCTCTTTTACTGTCTTTATTTTTATGATTAAATTGCATAATAGACATTAGGGCCATGTAGTCATTATTTTGATTCCGCAAATAAAAAGGGTAAAAGCGTCATTTTGAAAGTTTGTTTATTAAATAACTGGCCCATCATAGGGAACCCGAAAGGGGCGTCGTAAGGGAACTAATACTTTCCTTATACGTAACTAACTCCCTTACCGAACTCTGGTTTTAACGACCAAAGTTGGTTTTTGAAAACCAACGCCTTCTTCCTCCTTTCTCGATGTTTCTGGTAAAAACATCGATGGCGACTCCATAAGAACTCTTTCAAACTCGTTCTTAGATCAACCCGGTTATCGGACGATCTAAGAACACCCTTTCGAAAACCTCGCCCTTAGGTTCAGCCCAGTTTTCGGACAACCTAAAGGAGTTGTAACACCATCCATAAAAACGCGAAAATTGGAAAGTCAGAACCATTGAGTCGCTCCGACCGCCACTTTTTGACGGCGGCGACAATGATTGATTAACTAGAAACACGAATAAGATCTACCTCGATAGAACCAAGTTTCGACAATGTTGTGCAAAAAAAAATTAATAAAAAAAATTATTATTGTTAAACAAATCCCGTCAAGGCCAAAGGCCAAGACAAAAGAATGAAAGGGCAAAATACCCAGCAGGAAACCCACAAAGGGGACTGCACAAAAGTTAGGGTAAACCCGATAGGAGACCCGAACAATAATAAAGCGTAGCCTGGGAAAAATTTAGGGTTACGAAAAAGTCCGTTAGGTATTCCTAAAAATAATACAAAGGGGAACCTAGACAAAAGTTAGGACATAGCACAACATCCTAGACTGAAAACCCGAAAGGGCGGGCTAGGAAAATTAATCAATCACAAAAAGGCGCCACAAAGCAATGAATAAAGATGCCACATCATAAGAACAAAATTTTTTTCTAAACTAGCCTAAAACACCGACCAACCCTGGCTGGCCATTCTTACATAAACTACTATTACAAAAAAAATCTCGCTAAAACACAAGCCCTTGTTATAAATCCTTTTTCTTTCTCTTCTCCTGACCATATCACTATAAAGCATTCAAGTAATAAAGGGGGAATGTGAAAACATAGTGATCAATAGGAGGGTTGAAATCCCTAAGGAAAGGAAGAGGGGCATTGACATGGCAGTTGCTCTATGTCCAAAAGATTACTCTTCAGTTATAGCAAGAAAATCTGATATGGCAGATAAGTACAGTTAAGATTGTTGATCAAAAAACATGATGACAAAGAGGTACTACAACAAGAGCGCACCCGAAGTCAAAGCACATCAGTTAATTCTTTTGAAATATTAACTGAAATAGATCATAGGACGCATATCATAAAACATTACATGCATTAAAACATCAATGAATTGAGTCCTATCTTCCTTCTCATCAAAAACATGAAAAACAAACTTAAAAAGCTCGAGACAGCCGTCCCAAAGGTTGAGACGACCATCCCAATTGAAAAATTCAAGTGGGACGCACGTCCCACATCTGAGACGCAAGTCTCAAGCCAAATTTTTGAATGGGACAGCTGTCCCAACTCTCAGACGGTCGTCCTAAAGTTTCCATTGGTCTGAGACGGTCGTCGCAAATCCCAGACGGTCGTCCCGACCTTCCAAACCTCTCCTATAAATATGGGGCGCGGATCCTTGCATTTGCATCCCATTCCAAGCATTTCATCTTGCTTCCCTCCCCTTTCTACGCATTTCTAGCATTCTTGAGTGAGTTAGGCACAAAATGGAGCATGGAGAGTCTTCATCTTGGAGGAAACGCACCCGGGCCTCCACTAGAGGAGCTCCCATCATCAACACTCAGCTAGCAGAGTCGCATCAACTGAGGCTGGCAAACATCCAACAATATTCCTGGCACCCTATGCTATGTTTGGATTTTGAAATCCTAACTACATTTGGTTGGGATCAAGATGTCAGAAAATACATCCAGAACAAAGGATGGGATTTTCTACTCTGTGAGCCACCCTCTCGAATCCATCGTACCGCCACTCTGGAATTCCTTGCCTCCGTCACTATGGTGGAGATGTCATCTATGAACCTCGGAGTACCCCCTACTCAAGTTGTCTCCTATTGGATGGATGGGGCATATCGGACCACCATGCTGGATGACTTCAACGTCATAATGGGTTTCTGCCAGCAAACACGTACGAGGACGCCAGAATATAGGTCCGCATATTATAAGAAACCCACTACTCTCACTACCAGCAATATGTGGGAAGCCATCACTAGGACACAAAACCTGCCATCGCATCTGAAGGGCGCGGCTTTTCCTCCTCCACTTCGCATATGCCACAAACTGCTGGCTGGGACCATACATAGCCGGAAGGAAAGCCAAGGAAAGGTGATGTTGGCTGATCTCTATATTATCTATTGCATGCATCAAGGGCATCAATGTAACCCAGGCTACACCTTCCTGAAAGCCTTAAAGGATTTTGGAACTCGTGGCTCAGCAGGAGCAATCATGATGGCTCCTTTCCTCATCCCTTTAGCCAAATATTGGGGATGTTCTAACGGAGAAGAAATCCCGGCGAGCCTCCAACCAGAACCAATTAATGGGGCAATGCTGGCCCACATGAACATCCTTAGTTGACAAGGATCCGGGTTCGTTTTACATCCTATGATCTCAATTTCGCTAGATATCCATGATTTCGGCATGCCACAGGATATCCCCACGACTTCGGAGTCCCAACAGCAATCATATGATCAATATTTCGCTGGCTTATACCGACGTATGGACGACGAGCACGCTTACATGGAAGGACAATTCTAGTTCATGTGACAACAATTAAGCTAGTTGAATATGAGGCAAGAAAGGACGGACCGCCTAATAGAAATTTGGTCCAGACCCAGGCAAGGTTCCAGCGTCGCATGCTCCGTCGCATCCCTTCGCCAGCACCATCATCCCACTCCAGCCCAGAAGCTGGTGATTAGGATGTTTTTAGATATTTTCTGTTAAGCTAGAATGCTTGAATGTACCACCCAAAAAAGAGAGAAAAAGGGAAAGTAATAAATAAAAAGTTGTTATTTCTATTTACCCTCCAAAAGCCCATGTGTATTAAAAAAATTATAATAAAATAAAAAGGCACACGTGATATATTAAAAAAATCCATATTTCAAATAACTTGCGAGAAAAATTAAAATCGCGAAAGAAAAGAAAGGCGAAATCAAAACCACTCCAGCAAAAGCTCCGACCACCTTCCACTCAATAAAAAGGAAGCCATCAAAATAGAAAAGACAACGGAAAGGCTTGATTATCCCCAAGCGGATCTTCGCCTATTCCAAAGGCAAAATAAAATATTACCTCACGACTCAGCTTCATAACCACATGAGTCATCGAACACATTCATCTAGAATCTCCACTACTTCCCCAAAGGAGAATAAGGACTACACAAAATCTCCATATCCCCAGGGGTTAAACAAAAAAGAAAGAAAAGAAAAACCTTTCATTCCCCAATAGAGGCCACAACAGAAAAAGGCCGAATAAAAATCCTCAAGTAGAGCATCTCATAAAAATCTACAAAATGAGGAAAACAAGAAAATTCCCATCCTCTAGCTCAATAAGAGCTTCACAAAGCCAGGAGCCAAGACTGCATCATAAAAAAATCAAATCAAAATTGGATCCCAAGGAAGCCAACGAACTCCTTGGTGGATCGCCAAAAAAGAAAAAGAAGAAAATATTTCATCCCTAGCGGATACTCAAAAAGAAGAAAAAGCTTGCGTGCATAAAAGAAATTGAAAAGTAAAAAAGGCGCATGCATTATCCAAAAGAAAGAAGCCAAATTTCAAAATCACGAAAAAAAAGGAGAGACAAAATCGTGAGAAAAAGGAGAAAATTAAACCCATTCCACAGCGGAATAAGAGCATCGGCAAAGCCAGCTCAAACTAACAACATCCAACAAGGAGTCAAAAACTCTAAATCCCCGGGAAGGCAATCAATTCCCCGGTGGATCATCAAAAGAAAAAAAACTATCTCCAGTGAGCCTATCAACAAAAGGCAAAATTACAAATCCATATCCTCAAGAAGTTAATTGCTTATAAATATATAGGCAAGACCTGGCAAGCAAAAGAGCCAATATCCCCAAAAAGGGAAATCAACCTATGCAAGAGGCAATACAAGCCCAAAGCATAAAGCCTTCATCAGTGAAGCATCTGCCTACATAAGAGGCACAATAAGCAAAAATAAAAAATTCCCAATGGATTCCTGCCTAAATAAGAGGCAACCAACAAATCATCCCCGACAATCAACATGTCGGATGACTAAAAAACCAAAAACAAAAAATCCCCGACAAGACCGGATGGCTAAACAAAAAATCCAAAAACAAAGAATCCCCGACAAGACCGGATGGTTAAACAGAAAAGCCAAAAACAAAGAATCCCTGGCAAGACCAGATGGCTAAACAAAAAGCCAAAAACAAATAATCCCCGGCAAGACCGGATGACTAAAATAGAAAAGTCAAAAACAAAACCAATCATTCCCCATAGAATGGGCGCATGATCAGAAACAGTAAGCTGCCAACACATCTCCAAAACCGGATGAGGGTTTGTACTCATCTAACACAAGATTGACTACCAAAAAGAGCATCCTGAGAGACTTGCAGAATGGGGCTCATCAAGAATCTAGCAAAAGCAGATTCGTACCTGGTGGGGATAGGTACCCACAAGAGCCTTACAGAACGAGGCTCGTCAAGAGTTTAACAAGGGCAGACTCGAACCTAGTAGGGGAAAGTACCCACAAGAATCTAGCAAAGTGTAGATTCAGACCTGGTGAGAGGTTTAAACTCATAAAGAGTTTAGCAAATGCGGACTCATACCTATTGGGGGTAGGTACCCACAAAAACCTTGTAGAATGGGGCTCGTCCAGAGCTTAGCAAACGCGGGCTAGTACCGTGTGAGGGTAAATACTCACAGAGAGTTTAGCAAACGCGGACTCGAACCTAGTGGGGGAAAGTACCCACAAGAATCTAGCAAATGTCAATTCGTACCTGGTGGGGGTAGGTACCCACAAGAGCTTAGCAAACGCAGGCTCGTACCGTGTGAGGGTAAGTACTGACAGAGAGTTTAGCAAACGCGGTCTCGAACCTAGTGGGGGAAAGTACCCACAAGAATCTAGCAAATGCGAATTCGTACCTGGTGGGGGTAGGTACCCACAAGAGCTTAGCAAACGCAGGCTCGTACCGTGTGAGGGTTAGTACTCACAGAGAGTTTAGCAAACACGGACTCGAACCTAGTGGGGGAAAGTACCCACAAGAATCTAGCAAATGCAGATTCGTACTTGGTGGGGGTAGGTACCCACAAGAGCTTAGCAAACGCAGGCTCGTACTGTGTGAGGGTAAGTACTCATAGAGAGTTTAGCAAAAGCGAACTCGTACCTGGTGGGGGTAGGTACCCACAAGAGCTTAGCAAATGCGGGCTCGTACCTAGTGAGGGTAAGTACTCACTAGAATCTAGCAAATGCGGATTCATACCTGGTGGGGGTAGGTACCCACAAGAGTTTAGCAAAAGCAAGCTCGTACCTGGTGAGGGTAAGTACTCACAAGAATCTAGCAAATGCAGATTCATACCTGTTGGGGTAAGTACCCACAAGAGCTTAGCAAACGTAGGCTCGTACCATGTGAGGGTAAGTACTCACAGAGAGTTTAGCAAATGTGAACTCGTACCTGGTGGGGGTAGGTACCCACAAGAGCTTAGCAAATGCGGGCTTGTACCTGGTGAGGGTAAGTAATCACTAGAATCTAGCAAATGCAAATTCATACCTGGTGGGGGTAGGTACCCACAAGAGCTTAGCAAAAGCAGGCTCGTACCTGGTGAGGGTAAGTACTCACAAGAATCTAGCAAATGCAGATTCATACCTGGTGAGGGTAAGTACTCACAAGAGTTTAGCAAGTGCGGACTCGAACCTGGTGGGGGGTTTGTACTCACAAGAGCCTTATAGAAGAAAGTTCAGACCAGATGAGGGTTCATTCTCATCAAACCAGATAGGGGTTGGTACCTATAAAAAATATTTATCGTCCAGAGGATCAACAACTTCAACAAAGGAGCATCCGAAGGATGACCGGGCAAAAGGGTTAACTCCTTCACCTACCAAATAATCTTGTGGGTACATTAGGCCAACAGTTAGTTAGGCAGGTCAAGGGGGGCAGCTGTAGACCCCTAATTTTGCCCGGCCTCTCAATAAATACCAGAAAACTTTCTCTCTGAAGGTGGGTAAAGCTTCAGTGGACTTCCATCGGCATCAACCAGCTTTCGTCTGAAGAAAGGAAAGCTTCCCTGGAGTCCCAGAACACAAAATTTTGCCAAAACACTCGAGACAACCATCCCAGAAAGCAAGATAGTTGTCCCAAATAGGCGAGACGCATGTCCCAAATGTGAGACGTGCGTCTCACCCAAAAAAACAACCTGAGACGGCCGTCCCAATTCTCAGACGACCGTCCCAAGCTTTTCAGACCGCGATCCCTGTTTTCTTGGGCCCAGACGGCCGTCTCGAGCTTGCTGGCTGAAAAAACTATAAATAGGGACCTTAGATGACGTTTTTTCACACACCTCACTCCTCTCTTCTCTCCCTCTTTCGAATGATCTCTCTGATTGCCTATAAGGTAACAATCGGTTAAGGAAGTTTCTTCCGGCATTCAATTCTTCTTAAAGTTTTTGTAGTGTCGGTCCTGTATTCGGGGAGGAGAGTCTGTGTAGTGCGGGGGATTGCCAAAACGCATCCTCACAATTGAAAAGTTGTAATAAAAGCTTGCTACGGAGGTTCTTTTCACTTATCTTCTCTTTTATTGCTTTACTTACTACTTTCTATATGCAATAGAGAATAGAATCATGTAGATAGCCATTTTTTAATATTGTGTAATAAAATAGGGTAATAGCGTAATTTCTCTTAATCTTTAATTTATGAATTAATCCGTCATAGGGAACCCGAAAGGGGCATTGTGGGGGTGTTAACACCTTCCCCACGCATAACTAACTCCCTTACCTAACTCTGGTTATAATGGCCAAGTTTGGTTTCTTAAAATCAACGCCTTTTTATCCTTTTCCAATGTTTTGATCCATAAGAACCTTTTTGTGAAAACCTTGCTTTTATTAGAGGATAGTTCATTTGTTGAGCAGCTCGGAAGCAATGATCACATTTTTTAAATAAAACGCGAGTCTAAACCATCTTTTCGCAACCGCTCGCATAAACGTTTGAGATGTCCCTAGACGTCGGAACGGATGGCAGCGACAATGCGACATCGTTTCAATCGATTAAAACACTTTGTAAAAAATCCCTTAAGTTGTTTTAATTGATTAATTCGCCTTTTAATCGATTAAAATTCTACCAAATATTTTCATAAAACTTTCTAAGTGATTTTAACTAATAACACATCGATTAAAATCTTGACAAAACTTCTTTCAAAAACTTTCAAGTGGTTTTAATCGATTAATTCGCATTTACATCGATTAACATACTGACAAAACATATTTCAAAATACTTCAAGTTATTTTAATCGATTATTTCGAGTTTGTATCGATTAAAATATTGTCAGAACAGTTTCCAAAACATTCTAAGTCATTTTAATCGATTATTTCGAATCTACATCAGTTAAAATACTGGCAGAAGGTTTTCAAAAATTCCTTTAATGAAAACAATCGATTAATTTGAAGATATATCGATTAAAATAGTTCCAATGTATATTTTAAAAGGTTTTGATCGATTATTTCGAAAACCTATCAGTTAAAAACCTGTTATGTAAGTATAAGAACATTTTAACTGATAAAGCTCATATAATATCAGTTAAAACAATTACTTAAAAACCATTTAACCGATTACTTTGGTTTTTAACTGATTAAAAATGTTTAGAGGCATTTGCAAAATCTTTTAAATGATGAAACCTCATGCAGCAGAGAGATATGAATGATTATACCTATGTATAGATGCAGACTCACTAATCACTCTACCCTTTTAACCAAGTAACCTTTGACTGCAATAAAATAGCCTTTGACTTCATTTGACTTCATCAAATCAACAAGATCTTCGTTTAATCAAATGATTCAATAAGATCTTCATCACTTTCAGTCTCCCCCTATTTGATGAAGACAAACACCTCTTTGAATAATATCTCTGCAGAAGAAGTGACTTGAATATATAGATTAGTGAGTATTAAAAAATTAATCATTTCTCCCCCTAGATTACTACTCCCCCTAAAATAGTGAGTATATAAAAAACAATCATAACAATCATTTCTCCCCCTTTGAATTCATCAAAAATAGGGAATAGAGGAGAAAAACAAACAATAGACATGGTATGTAACAAATTTTAAAAAAAATCATGATACCATCGAGAAGTATTACTCTTTTAAGAACCAATTAAAGTTGGTTCAAACTTATCTTCATTAACACGTTTGTAATGAATACATTAGACACGTGTAAAGATAAGGGAATCATGCTTTAGTAGCATGTTACAAGAGCAGCCATTAACTAAAGCCTTTAATTTTCTTTCCAGAGTAATAATTGATTAAAAACAGGGCATAATCGATTAAATTGTTCTTGTTACTGATTTTAATTGATACAAATAATGTTTTAATCGATTAAAATAGTAATGATAGTTGAAATTTAAAAACTTGAGTTCATTTAATCCATTAAATTGACATTTAATCGATTAAAATTGTATGAAAAAGTTTTGTAAAGTTCATTTAATTGATTAAAGCTCATTTATATCAATTAAAACAACTAGATTTGGAAACTAAGTGATGTTTGATGCATCTAAAATGCCTAATTCAGTTTGAATTTTAATAAAAATGGTTATTATTAGATGTTTAGTAACAAAGTCAACTAATTTGGTTAAGTTTTAACCAACACATAGAGTAAAATCAGAGTAAAGCATTTTATCAAGTGATTTTAGTTGATGTAAGTCAATTTTAGTTGATACAGATTCATATTTTATGATTTTTAATCGGTTAATTCGTGAATTAATTGATTAAAACAATACGATTTTTCTATATAAATGTTTCTTTAAATGAATTTAATCGATTAAATTATTTTTGTATCAGTTAAAACTATCAGATTTATGTTATTTGTCTCAATCTAGGGTCTCTAATTAAAAACTAAACAACTAATATCATATAAAGATAGTTGATCAAAGATCAGTCAATATTACAGACCATAATATAGAATAAAAGTAACAAAAAATAAGAAAAGCATGAAACAAAAACTTAAAAAGATAGAAAGGACCCTTCTTGATGATACTCAGTCATCCCAATTTCTCTGGTTCAACTGCATATCCTCCAATTTGGTGTAAATGTCAGCAATTTGATTTCCCAGGTTGGAGAATTGTGCGTTGGTCTGTTGGAAGTGCTGATAGGTCATTTGCATATGCTTCCTTTGATTTTCTTGCATTGTGGCCATTTGAGAGAGCATGGTTCTTTCAAACTGGGAGAGAGGAGATCCACGGTCAGGTTGCTCCATGTATGGTATGATCTCCATGTTGTCATAGAAAGCTTGACCACCAGTGGATTTAGGAACCTCAGCAGCAGCAGCTGGAGAAGAAGGAATTTGACCTTGATCAACTTCTTCTTCATCTTCTTCCTCATCTTCAGACATCCTAGCATCAATCTTAGAGATCCACTCTCCATCAATTTTGATAAATCCCATCTTCTGCAAAGTGATATCATCAATATTATTGGAGGCCTTTGGAGTTTCCACATATTCTCCTGCAACATCTACTTCAAAGTATCTAAAAAATTGATTAATCAGCATAGCATATGGCAGTTTATAATCATCCAATCTTTTTGCTTTTATCATATGATCCTTGATAACAAAAATCCAATTTACACGGATATTATTTACAATGCAATACATAACAGTTAAATCACCCTCATTAAGTAACGCATGATTAATCCCTCTTGGAGTAAGCATCCATGCAATGATAAAAGCAAGAATCCTTGGTTCAAGCTCCATTTTCCTAGCGTTAAGAGTTCTTACAAATCATTTTGATTTTTGAGACAGCTGCGAAAAAACTAAATTTTATTAAAATCAGGTAACTCTACAATGTTACCTCTGGATACCTTTACACCAACATCATGAAGACCAGCCACTTCTTCCCACACCTCAGGAGTGATCACCAAATTTATACCTTTGACTTGAGACCTTAGAGTGGAGCCGCTGACAGTAAGGTTGGCATAAAATACCCTTACTAGATCAGGTTGAATGTTGCCAGTGTGCTCCAGAAAAGTCCTTAACTTTTGTCTTTTTAATTTCCTTCTCAAAGAGGCAAAGCCTTCTTCATCCAACCAAGCAAACTTAATATACTTAGGAATTACCAGTTGCTTTTGGCTAAAGTTGGAAATGAAGTTGTTCATTTTGTCAATGTCTCCATTGAACCATGCTTCAATATGTCCTCCAGCTTGGCCAGCAGCAGAGGAAGATTCCCTCTTATGTTTCTTTCTTGATTTTGATCTCTTAAGCATCTTATAGCACAGATTTTAGAAGAAATTTGATAGGTACAGTATGTGAGTGCGAGAGAAGAGAGAAGAAAGGAAGAGGAGAACCTAAAAAATGCAGAACCTGATTTCTCTTTGACGAATAGAAGTTCAGATTCCAAAATTTTGAAGTCTGAATGACAGTCTTGCAGAATTTCAGTCTTAATTGGTCGTGTCCCCTTGACTGAGTGCAAAATCACATGCTTTGGGCAATGGGTACATCAGCTAAAGTGTTCTTGCATAAGTATTGACTTGGTCAAAATGTTACAGTAAATGCACTCGTAGAATTTGATAAGCACTAAATCTTGGAAATTTGTCCTTGATTAGCTGAGAATTTTTCAATTGACTGTAATTAAAATGATTTTTAAGAACGAATTAATCAATTAATCAACAAATTAACCAATTAATTTGATCTTGAATATTAGGTTTGAAAAAGCAACAGTGAAATAATCGATTAAAAACATAAAAGAATCGATTATTTTTATACTAAAAAATTTAATGAAATGTCAACAGAATTTTAACCGATTAAAACGAAGAAGAATCGATTAAATTTGACCTTTTAATGATTTTAACTGATGTAAATCCTTTTTAATCGATTAAAACAGAGAGAATAAAACTATACTAAACATTTTAATTGCTTAATTCGTATTTTAATCGATTAAAACTGTACGAACAACTTTTCTGGTTTCTATGTAAGTGAAATTAATCGATTAAAACAGTTTTATATCAATTAAAATACTCAGTTCATGAATCCATAATCAATATTTGCTAATTGGGTACCAAAGAACTTCCAGATTTTGTTCTTGTAAAACAGATTTAGCATATATCTTGTACCCTTATTATAATCATAAAGTCCAATCAAGTTATTTTAAATGAATTCTTGGGAATCCACTTCATTCTACCTCTTGGTATAGCATACTTCTTCATTCTACAAAATTTCACAGAATGAACTCTTTTCATACAATAAAAGCATTTAATAACAGATGATGAATATGATTTCCTATTTACAACTGTTTTTCTTATTTTCTTGCTAGATGTAAATCCAATGCCAGATTTGTCAAAAATAAGTTTTTGTGACCCAAGAAGAACATCAATATTAGCTTGACCTTGTGTAAATTTAGAAACAGTTTGTGACAAAAAATCAATATTCTTTTGTAAATCTAGACAATTATTGCATGGTTTATTACATACACAATCAGAATTATCATGGATTAATTTTAAGAAATCAAGATCAGTTTCATCTTCAAGAATTTTCTTTTCAAGAGAATCAACTCTATTTACTAGCCAATTGTTCATGCCTTTTAGCCTATCATTTTCCTTTTGAAGTTTCTTGGTTTCTTCATGCATTTCATTAAATGCTTCTTGTAATGAATTATAATTCACAAAATTAGAAGAAGAGTTAGAACTTACACTGCTGGTTTGATAGTTCTAGTTAGCCATTAGACAAGTTAGCTTCTTCATCATAAAAATTTTCTGTTGATGAGGTATCATTGTCATCCCATGTTATATATGCTCTTGTTTTGATCTTTTCTTCTTTCTTATCATTGTATTTATTCTTTTCTGGGCACTCCATTCTTACATGACCCTGCTTACCACAACCATAGCATTTATAGTTAAAAGAATCAGATTTCTTTTCATACCTTTTGTGTTTTTCTTTGTCTTGAATCTTTCTCTTGAGAAACTTGTTAAACTCAGTCCAAGATTTTCACTTTCTTCCTCTGATTTTTGATCTTTTTCTTCAACTTTGAGTGCTATGCTTCTTGTCGCCGCCGTAAAAAAAGAGAGGCGGTCGAAGCGACGCGATGGTTTCGACCCTTTTTGTTTTTCGCGTTTTTTATGGGTGGTTACAACGCCTTTAGGTTGTCCGATAACCGGGCTAACCTAGGGGCGAGGTTTTCGAAAGGGCGTCCTTGGGTTGTCCAATAACCGGGCTAACCCAAGGACTAATTTTTGTAGGGTTCTGTAGAGTCGCCACCGATGTTTTTACCGGAAACATTGAAAAAGGGGTTTTAAAAGGCGTTGGTTTTCGAAAACCAACTTTGGTCATTAGAACCAGAGTTGGGTAAGGGAGTTAGTTACGTGTAAAGGAAGTGTTAGTTCCTTTACGACGCCCCTTTCGGGTTCCCTATGATAGGCCAACTATTTTGTTAATAAATAAACCAGAAAAATACGCTTTTGCCCTTCTTATTTTGCGGAATTTAAAATTATGACTACATGGCCCTAACCTATTGCATAATTTAAAATTAAAGCAGTAAAAGTAGAGAGGGAGAATTTAAACCTCCGAAGCAAGCTTTCTTTTTATTTCTTTAAAGGAAATGGGTGCTTTTTGGCAGCCCTTCACTCTACACGACGCTGGAAACTTTTCTAGACGCCGAAAACGCTCACAAAGGCACTCAGAAGCTCCGGAAATGCGTCGGAGGGATTCTAGAGAGAAGTTTTAGAGAGAAGGGAGAGCAAAAAGCTGTGTGGTGTGTGGAAATGAGGGGGGGGAGGCCCCTATTTATAGGTTTTCGCGCTTGACAGTGGCGAGACCGCCGTTCTCGTCTAACAGGGTCGAGACCGCCGTCTCGCCAAACGAGACCGTCGTCTCATCCTTCGCAGGTGGCGAGACCACCGTCTGGGAAAGCGAGACTGTCGTCTCGCCATTTGCAGGTGGCGAGACCACCGTCTCGTTTGACGAGACGGCGGTCTCGCCACTTGCCTGAGGTGAGATGGCGGTCTCGATTTCGAGATGGCGGTCTCGTCCCAAAAGGGCGAGAAAACTTATTTTTGTGCCGAAAATCCTTCCTATCCTAGTATGGGGCCTAATAGTCTCTCCTAGTGGCTTGTTAGGCTTCGTCCATCTTCGAATAGGAGGTCTTCTACTCTTTATTTAAAGGTCGGGCAAGATTTGGGGTCTACAGTTGCCCCCCCTTTACCTGACTAGTCATCTGTTGGCCTGTTGTGCCAGACAGATTGACAGGAAGGTAAAGGATTTGACCCTCTTGCCTGGTTGCCCTTCAGATGCTCCGTCTTGCGGCGGTTGATTTCTGGGGAAAATGCTGTGTTGTGCACCTCTAGGATACTACTTCTGACGTAGCCGATCCCTTTGGTTAACACGTGGTAGAACCTTAGGATACTCCTTCTGACGGTAGCCGATCCTTCGGTTGATGGGTATAAACCCCCCATCAGGCTGCTAGTTGCAGTCCGTTGTGTGGGACTGGATGGGTATGAACCCCCCATCAGGCTGGTAGTTGCAGTCCGTTGCGTGGTTTGGATGGGTATGATCCCCCCATCAGGGTGGTAGTGCGACTTACTGATCCGGCTCGAGCTCAGATCAGGCGCAATGCGTGCGCAGGTTGATAGGTATAAATCCCCTATCAGGCTGGTACAGTCCACTGCGTAGGACTGGTGGTAGTGGCGGCTTACTGTTCAGGTGGCCCATGCGCCGGTTATGCACTCCTTGGGGAGTGATTTCTATGTTGGTAAATGTACTTGGACTTCTTTGATTGGTCATCCGGGTCGCACCGGGGATTTTGTGTTTCACCCAGCTTTGTTGGTTGCTGGGGATTCTTTGCCTTTGATCTTTGGTGGTGATTATCCGATTCTAGCGGGTTGGTCGGATGATTCTTGTTTGTTTGTTCGACTTTGATTTGGTAGTCAAAGTTTTGTTGGTTGAGGTGATGACTTGTCTTAATCCTGCCTTTTTCTCACGGTTTTATCTCTTTTTTCTCGCGATTTAGGATTTTGGCTTTTCTTATTGAGCGTATGCTTTTTTCCTTTTAAAGCTTTTTTGTTTTACGCTAGCTTTTGCAAGGGGTGGCAAAGAGATGCGTGAAATAAAATTTTATTTATAGGGAAATTTTATTACAACCACTTTTTATTTAGGCAAGTACCATCCCTAAGGGCTATCATCTGGAGATGATCCGCGAGCGAATTGCTGGTAGAGGTGATACCGGAAGTCCGCTTGCTCTCGAACTTCGTCACGGTACTCTTGCTGGAATGTTGTCCATTCCTGCCGCATCACTTGCTGATGCTGATACATCTCCTCTTGCCGAGTGTGGTAGGCTTCTTGCCGCACCGTTATTTGGTCGAACTGCCGGCGTAGATCGTTCATGTTGCGGTTCATGCCGGCGAAATCGTCTGTGTATGGTGGTGGTTGTTGCTGTTGCTGCTGCTGCTGCTGCTGCTGCTGGAATTTGGGGGGCGTGGGGATATCCTGCATCGCCACCAGCCCCTAGAGATCTAGTGCGAAATCCAGTGTGGGTTGAAGGGCCAACTGGGTCCCTCGACGTATCAGCATTCCCATGCTGACCAGGACTGACCCGTTTATGGACTCGAGTCGCAAGTTGGAGGCCAGCTCTTCCCGGCCAGGGCACCCCCATCTTTCTGTCAGGGTAGTGATGAGAGGAGCCACGAGGACGGCCCCCGCTGATCTGTTCCCGAAGTCCTTGAGGGCTCTCAGGAAGAAGTAGCCGGGGTTGCAGCGCCGCTTCTGGCTCATGCAATATAGTACGAAGAGGTCAGGGAGGGATACCTTACCCTGACTCTCTTTCCTCCCATGGATGGTTCCTGCCAGCAGCTTGTGGCAGATGCGGAGTGCTGGGGGCAGCGCGGAGCCCCTCATCAGCGTGGGCAGCGTGGTGGCTCCTGTGAGCTCATGCCACATTTCGGCGGCAGTGAGGTTGGTGGGCCGGGAGCAGATGGCTTCACGGTATCCCTGGGTCAGTGTGTCCTCGGGCCGGACGAACCCGATGGCCATGTTGAACTCGTCGAGGGTGGTGGCCTGGTATCTTCCACCCATAAAATAGGTCACCATTTTAGTGGGCTGTAGGCCCGGGACCGTGGAGGGGACCTCGGAGTAGGAGACAGAGGCCAAGAATTCCAGTACCGCTTGTGGGTACACATGTGTAGGTGGTGGCTGCAGCAGAAAGCCCCACCCGATGCTGTCTATGTGGGCTCGGACGTCGTCCTCCCACCTAAATTCAGCCAGGATGCTGAAGTCAAGTCTAAGCATCGGGTACCACTGATAAGTCTGGATGTTGTCGAGGCGGGCCTGGTGCTGTGGTGACAGCTGAGAGGGGTCCTGGGGTGGTGGTGCCGCAGAACTGCTGGCCCCGGCAGTGCTCCTTCTCTTCCTAGAGGCGCTTCTACCAAACATGTTGACTAGGGGGGTGCTTGGGAGTGCAGAATCTGAGAAATGGAGGTTTTGGAGGCAAGGAGAGTTGTGAAGAACCCCCCAAGTGCGCCCCCTATATATAGCAAAATTCTCCAATTCGAGACCGCCGTCTGGGAAGGCGAGACGGCGGTCTCGTGTCTCCTTCAAGTCAAGACAACGGTCTGGACCGTCGAGACGGCGGTCTCGACGTTGGGCTTAGGCGAGACGGCGGTCTCGCTTTCTCACTTGCCCGCGGGTATAGAGGGAACTGTAGTGTGCAAGGGTTTGTGTACAGTTTGTATTTTCAAACAATTGCGTAATTATAAACAAACAACAGTTATTAAAGCCAAACCGTAAAACATGTTATAATACAAGTTAAGGGCAGAAGCGCTATTTTCTTGGTTTATTTATTTTTAAGCCGGCCCATCACTAAATGGGATCAACTCTCGAGGCTTCCCCAGTGAAGTCGCCATCTGTCGCCGCCATAAAAAAAGAGAGGCAGTCGGAGCGACGCGATGGTTTCGACCCTTTTTGTTTTTCGCGTTTTTTATGGGTGGTTACAACGCCTTTAGGTTGTCCGATAACCGGGCTAACCTAGGGGCGAGGTTTTCAAAAGGGCGTCCTTGGGTTGTCCGATAACCGGGCTAACCCAAGGACTAATTTTTGTAGGATTCTGTGGAGTCCCCACTGATGTTTTTACCGGAAACATCGGAAAAGGGGTTTTAAAAGGCGTTGGTTTTCGAAAACCAACTTTGGTCATTAGAACCAGAGTTGGGTAAGGGAGTTAGTTACGTGTAAAGGAAGTGTTAGTTCCTTTACGATGCCCCTTTCGGGTTCCCTATGATAGGCCAGCTATTTTGTTAATAAATAAACCGGAAAAATATGCTTTTGCCCTTTTTATTTTGCGGAATTTAAAATTATGACTACATGGCCCTAACCTATTGCATAATTTAAAATTAAAGCAGTAAAAGTAGAGAGGGAGAATTTAAACCTCCGAAGCAAGCTTTCTTTTTATTTCTTTTAAAGGAAATGGGTGCTTTTTGGCAGCCCTTCACTCTACACGACGCTGGAAACTTTTCTAGACGCCGAAAACGCTCACAAAGGCACTCAGAAGCTCCGGAAATGCGTCAGAGGGATTCTAGAGAGAAGTTTTAGAGAGAAGGGAGAGCAAAAAGTTGTGTTGTGTGTGGAAATGAGGGGGGGGGAGGCCCCTATTTATAGGTTTTCGCGCTTGACAGTGGCGAGACCGCCATTCTCGTCTGATACGGTCGAGACCACCGTCTCGTCCTTCGCAGCTGGCGAGACCGCCATCTGGGAAAGCGAGACCGCCGTCTCACAATTTGCAGGTGGCGAGACCGCCGTCTCGTTTGAGGAGACGGCGTCTTTTCAGAGATTTCTTGCTCATTGAATCTGTTAATTTCCATCTCATGTGCTCTAAGTTTTCCAAATAAGGAAGTTGTGGTCATGATGGATAAGTCTTTTGACTCTGAAATTGCTGTGACCTTAGGCTGCCATGACCTGTCAAGACATTTCAAAACTTTTATATTTAATTCCTCTTTATCAAAAGTTTTACCTAAGCCCATTAGATGATTGATGATATGAGTAAAGCGCTTCTGCACATCTGCAATACTTTCTCCAATTTGCATTTTAAACAACTCATATTCTCTTATGAGAGTATGCTTTCTAGCTCTCTTTACATCATTCGTTCCCTCATGAGTGACCTCGAGAACTTCCCACATTTCCTTGCCAGATTTGCATTGAGAGACCCTAAAAAACTCATCCATGTTTAGTGCAGAAGTAATTATGTTTTTAGCAGTACAATCACTTTGAACTTTTCTTTTCTCTTCATCATTTAAACTAGACCATTCTTTTTCTGTAATTAATGGACCATTAACAATTAAATCCCAAACATTCTTATCAATGGATTCAATAAAGATCTTCATCCTAATCTTCCAAAATGGATAATCTGTACCACCAAATAGTGGAGGTCTGTTAATAGAAGCTCCCTCAGAAAAAGGTAGTTTGTTTTCAGCCATGAAAGATTTGGACCGAAATTCTTGAGTATTTTTCAAGACCCTTGCTCTTGATACCAATTGTTAGAAAAAGAGGCTGAGATCAAGATGGGGGGGTGACTTGATCATTGAAAGATTTTCGCAAATTACAGATTATCTATTTCAAAGATTAAGAGTTCTGACCAATTCTTGAATCAAACAAAACAACCAATCAAAATAAAGACAACAACAGAATTAAAGAGAGAAAGGTTTAGAGAGATACAACCAAGATTTATACTGGTTCACCCAATCTTAGGGCTACGTCCAGTTCTCAGCCAAATTCAAGCTGAGTTCAACTAGATTGAATGTTTTACAGATTATAGATTCCAATCACACACCCAATCTACCACAAGAACCAAAATTCCAGTCCTTGCACCTAAACCTTCATCAAGAACCAACTTCCAGTTCTTGAACCACCCTGCAGCCAAATTCCAGCCACAGAAACCAGTGCCCACACTTCTAGACACTCACAATACAGTAATGAAATGTAAAAGAAACAAAGAGAAGAAACTAGAACACTCAAAGCCAGATTATGCAGCTCTGCAGAATGACTTTCTTCATAAAAGAAATGCAGAAATTGCTTCAAGAAAGAACTTTGAAAAACTTCACAAAACTTGCATGATTCTTTCTTGAAAGTAGCTCTTATGATTACTTGATTGATTGCTCAAAAGGTGTATTTTAAAAGACTCAAGCAATCCTTTTTATATAGAGAATTGTTCTAACTGCTGGTTTAATTAATCTGTTAAAACAATCTTTTAATCTATTAAAAGTCTTGAATTAATCTGTTAAAACTTCTTTTAATCTGTTAAAATGTTCTTGATCATTTTCCAGATTTGTTTTAACTGATGCGACATCGTTTCAATCGATTAAAAAACTTTGTAAAAAATCCCTTAAGTTGTTTTAATCGATTAATTCGCCTTTTAATCGATTCAAAATTCTGTCAAATGTTTTCATAAAACTTTTTAAGTGATTTTAACTAATAACAGTTTGTTTTAATTGATTAAAACACTTTGGAAAAAATCTCTTAGTTGTTTTAATCGATTATTTCGCATTTTAATCGATTAAAATCCTGCCAAATAGTTTCATAAAACTTTCTAAGTCATTTTAACTAATAACACATTGATTAAAATCCTGACAGAACTTCTTTCAAAAACTTTCAAGTGGTTTTAATCGATTAATTCGTATTTACATCGATTAAAATACTGACAGGACATATTTCAAAATACTTCAAGTTATTTTAATCGATTATTTCGAGTTTGTATCGATTAAAATACTGCCAAAACACTTTCCAAAACATTCTAAGTCATTTTAATCGATTATTTCGAATCTACATCAATTAAAATACTGGCAGAAGGTTTTCAAAAACTCCTTTAATGAAAACAATCGATTAATTCGAAGATATATTGATTAAAACAGTTCCAGTGTATGTTTTAAAGGGTTTTAATCGATTATTTCGAAAACCTATCAACTAAAAACCTATTATATAAGTATAAGAACATTTTAACTGATAAAGCTCATATAATATCAGTTAAAACAATTACTTAAAAACCATTTAATCGATTACTTTGGTTTTTAACAGATTAAACACGTTTAGATGCATTTGCAAAATCTTTTAGATGATGAAACCTCATGCAGTAGAGAGATATGAATGATTATACCTATGTATAGATGCAGACTCACTAATCACTCTACCCTTTTAACCAAGTAACCTTTGACTGCAACAGAATAGCCTTTGACTTCATTTGGACTTCATCAAATCAACAAGATCTTCGTTTAATCAAATGATTCAATAAAATTTTCATCACTTTCAATGCCCCCAATGCCGGTTATGTTGGAGATGTTCTCCTTTATTGGTGAAGATTCTCCGTATCTCCACGGTACAACCTTATTTGATTCATAGGGGAAAGGACGAGGCACAAATAATTGCACAAGCGTCTTTGCCCCCTCTTCCTTATTGACTTTGATAACCAACGACCGAGGCTTATTGTCCTCTTATGGTGAATCGACCGTTGGGGAGAGCTTGATTATGAGCGATTTTCTCTCCATCCTTCTTATTGGAAGACGTATCAGTTAATCCTTCCTTTTTATTATCTTATTTATTAAAGGTGAAGGAGGGGTAATCAAATATGCAAATGAATGGAATGCATGCAAGTAGACAATTGTTGAATAAAAGGAACTTTTATTTATTTGTAGAAAATGTACATTCCCTTACATCAAGCTACAAAGCACTTTTTGACAAAAACGGAAAAGCCTAAAGAAACTCACAGGCAGGTTCTGATTTCTATGTAATTCCTTTTCAGCTTCCCATACATGATGGGTGAGTGCTTCGGTATGCTCGTGGACCGCCTGGCTCATATCTTCGCTTTCCTTTTGAGCCTCTTTGATCTTCGCCTCTTGATGGACGACCAAGGCTTGTAACTCATCGAGTCTCTCAAGGGCTCGGTCTCTTTCTCGTAGCACTTGGCCATACTGAGCTAATCTGTCTCTTTCTTTGCAGCGCAGCTCAGTAAGGCTTTTGTTAAGTCTCTAGGTGGTCTCCCATCCTTGACGTATTTCAGACCGAGTCCTTGCGAGTTCTTGCAGCATTCCCTTGATCGTCTGGGCCTATTTTGCACATTCGGCCTCAAGGTGTGCAGACTTGGTGGTTATTTCTTGAAGTTGGTTATCCGAGCTAATTGTGGCAGATTTGGATGCTCGGATAACTTGCTCACTGGAATCAGCTCATTGGTCCTTGAGGCGCTCTATCTCATGATCTTTCTTCTTGCACTGCCTTTGTAGAACGTCTATGGTGAGGATAGATTCTTGCTCTTTTTCCTCAAGGGCCTTCATCTGGGCTCCCATGATTTCTATCCTCTGGGTCAAGGCATCGACTTGGCTTTGAAGCTCTCCACTGGTTGAAGGCACAGCAGGTGGGGCGGATGGTCGTGACATCCCTCTATTTCTCCTCCACTCCTCATAGTCACTAGAGACAGCTACTCGAGCTTTGCCTAGCTCTCTATCTCCCATGAAGACTGGTTTCTCCCATGCTCTTTGCATAACAAGTGAGTTAGCAACAATGCATGGGTTTCCGAAGAAGCACAGTCCTCCGAGCTCTTCCCGTGATAATGCAGTTTGGGTCCTCATGAGTTATCTCATAGCCACCTTTGGGGAATAGGCTATGCAACCTATGAGGCCTATTAACGGTATGCTCGGATAATCCCCACATTTGATGAGGATTGGGCCGAGTCGGAACCAAGGACATACCCAGGATAGGCGACTGGCGTCCCATTGTTCCAACTCGACCTTCCACTCCATGGTTAGGAGCCAATGGAGAGGGATTTTGGAGAAGCTTTTCAAGGGGTCGGGGAACATCCCCATGTGACTATGATCTACTGTGTCGAGGTGGAAGGGAAACAACATAAACCCAAAGATGATCAAAGCCATGGTTTTGTTAAAAGCAGACCAGTCTGCCCTTTCAGCCAAAGAGGACAGATGGTCTTCTAACATTGAGACTTTCCAACCCTGGACATTCCCTTTTGCTGTTAGGATATTCTGTCGAGATGGCAATCGGATGATGGTAGCGACTTAGGCTGTAGGAGTATATGCTTCATGGCGAATATGGATCCCGGCTGACTTGGGCCATCTTAACATAATCTCATACTCCTCCAAAGTGGGCACCATATCGAATTGCGGAAATTCGAAGCAGTGCAGACTAGAGTTCCAAAAATGGACTAGAATCCTGATGAAAATAGGGTCGACACAGATCTTCAGTAGGTCGAGAATCCATCCGTAGGATTTTTCGAAGTTGGAGTGGACCTCAAACGGCATTAACGCGTATAGCCGTTCTAACTTCTCGGCATGGTATCGGGGAATATCCACTTTCTTCAACTGTCTAATAGTCCCCTCCATTTTTCTAGAAAACAAAAATTCATGCTATGAATATGATGTTTAATGCAGGCATACATGCAAGTGTTTATTTTTCCTAAACATTATCATGTTTTATTTCTACATGATGCATGATAGTGTTTGGTTTTTTTTATTTTTTCAAAAGGAAGATAAACTACTTATATGGATGTTTTATGAATTTAATGCTTATGAACAAGATCCTATTTTGTTTTATTGGACTTATTTGATTTATTCAGCTTTATTTGTTTATTTTTTTATGACCTTTTATCTCTTCTGTCACATTGCGTGACTACTTTGCTTACAAAGAACTTGAAACTAGGCTAGCTAAAAGGTAGATTGTCCGAGAAAAAAATGGTTTATTGTGAAAGAATAATTTTAACATCCCTTATCTCTTCTGTCGGACTGCGTGACTACTTAGCTTATAAAGAACCTGAAACCAGGCTAGCTAAAAGGCAGACTGTTCGAGATAAGGGTGTTTATTGCAAAAATATTTTTGAGATTTTTCTATTTTTTATCTGTTGTATGGTTATGTTATGCAATCAAATGCAACAAAAAAATGCACACACAATTCATTCATCCCCAAACAAGTAGGACGACGTTTTTCATTACGAGGTAGGGGTCTCCTGCAGAAGAGTGCATATTCAGGGTAGTTCTAATTTTTCTCACCAAGGCCAGGCCCCCAAGGTGCCCCCATTATAGGGTCCCCACTCTCCAGCTTTCCGACCGTGCATGGAATTAAGGCCTTAGTCAGTCTTTGTGCCAAAAGAGGAAGGTTATCACCTTGAGTGGTGGTTTCCAACCATACCGATGGGCTCATGGCCCTCACTACGACAAATCGTACCTGCCACCTACTCCCTATGGATTTCCCACTTGCCCCTGGGTATAGGGAGAACTGTTGTGTGCAAGGGTTTGTGTACAGTTTGTATTTCAAACAATTGCATAAAATCAACAAACAACAATTATTAAAGGCAAGCAAATAAAGCATGTTATAAAACAAGGCAGTGTAAAAGCGAAATTTTTAAGTTTTTTATTTATTAAACTGGTCCATCACTAAATGGAATCAACTCTCTAGCTTCCCCAGTGGAGTTGCCATCTGTCGCCACCGTCAAAAGAGGCGGTCGGAGCGACGCAATGGTTTTGCTTCAACTCACATTTTTTTAAAGTGATGTTACAACGCCTTTACATCGTCTGATAACCGGGCTGGACCAAGAGGCGAGGTTTGTTAGAAAAGTAGTTTTAAATCAAGAGGGGGGGTGAATTGATTTTTGAAAGTTTTTCGCAATACACAGATTATCTAATCCGAAAATTAAGATTACTTATCAATTCACAAATCACAAAGCAATCAAACAGTTTAAGTGCAGCAGCGAAATTAAAGAGAGAAAGGTTAGGAAAGATTTCACCGGTAATTTTATCTTGGTTCACCCAATACCGGGGCTACGTCCGGACTCCGGCCAAATTCCAGTTGGGTTCCACTAGAATAGATGTTTTACGAGACTCTCCCTCTTACACCTATTCTAACTCTCCACCAAGAACCAAATTCCGGCTCTTGGAAACCTCTGCAACCAAATTCCAGCTAGCGAGAGAAACCGGTGCCCAAATTCCGGGCACCACACACAAGAACCAAATTCCAGCTCTTGCTTTAACCTTTCCACCAAGAACCAAATTCCAGTTCTTGGCAACTTTCTACAACAATTGCGAGAAAACTTGTACCCAAATTCCAGGTACAACACAATACAAAGTAATGAAAAAGAATTTACAAAGAAGAGACTTAGAAAGCTCAAACCGGATTACACCAATCCACGGTAAGTTTCTTCTTCAAGGATGCAAAGTGCCTCAAGAAAGATTTCAAAAGAAGTTCACAAAAACGAGTTGTGTATCTTTCTTGAAAAATGCTAATAGTTGCTTGTATTGATTGCTTGAATTGTGTAAAAGCTGATGTATGATCTATATCTCAAAGTTTCAAGCAAATCTGTTTATAAAAGAGTATTTTCAAATCTGCTGCATTAATTAATCTGTTGAAAGTTTGTTTTAATCTGTTGAAATAGCCGTTACAATCTGTTAAAAGTCCTTTCAACCCATTAATGCGTTCTTGATCTTTAACGAGAAAATGTTTTAGTTGATACGACCACGTTTTTATCGGTTAAAACGTTTTACAAACATTTTCTAAGTATAAAACAATCGATTGAATCACGTATTAATCGATTGATTTGTTTAAAAACCTCTTTATAAAACTTTCCAAGTTATTTTAGGCGATATAAAGTCGTTTCAATCGATTGAAAATCTGCACATATATTTTCAAGTCATTTTAATCGATTGAAAGTTCGTTTTAATCGATTGAAAAGATTTTCTAAGTTATTTTAATCGATTGAAATGCGTTTTAATCGATTGAAATAAGTCGGATCGGTCATAATTCAATTCGATCGATCATAACCAACTACGATCGGTCATAATCTCATTCGATCGATCATACTGACATCCAAAGTGATTTTAATCGATTGAAACGTGTTTTAATCGATTAAAATAATTCTAATCGCTCATATTTAAGATCTGATCGATTATATTGCATTCGACCTATTACATTCGAATTCTAATCGGTCATAAAGAGTTTTAATCGATTAAAAGAAGTTTGTATCGATTAAAATATTGTAAAAACACTTTTTAAAACATTCTAAGTGTTTTAAATTGATTCTTTCAAACCTTTATCGAGTTAATAACTTGTTTAAGAAAATTCTTTGCCAAAATGCTTTTGTTTTTTTATTTGTTAAAAACTGTTTTTGAGGCATTTTGCAAGATGAGTGAAGAAGCTTTATGCGGTGGAAAAGGTAAAGTGGTTTTACCTAAGCTTTCTGTTAAGACACACTAAGTCTTCGACTCCATTCTTCGAGTGACTTGTTTGACTGCTGCAGAGTTGACCCTTGACTTTATCTTTGACTTCATCAAATCAATGAGATCTTTGCTAGGATCACTTTCGAGTCTCCCCCTATTTGATGAAGACAAACACCATTTTGAAAAAACAATCTCTGCAAAATAAGTCACTTGATAATGCGGTTAGGTGAGAAATATAAGAATGTAATAAAGTTTTGTTTCTCCCCCTAAAACTTATTTCTCCCCCTAAAATGTTGCACTTAAATTTATCTTAAAGTGATGCAACTATTTCTCCCCCTTTTGACTTCATCAAAAATAGGGAATAGAAGAGAAAAGAATAAAATGTAAGGTTTCGAAAAAATATGCTCAAATTTTTGAAAATACAAAGTGAATCAATATTTCACTCATGAAAAGAATCAATTAAAGTTGATTCAAACTTATCTCCATTAACACGTTTGTAATGAATACAATTAACACGTGTAAAGATAAGGGAATCACGCTTTAGTAGCATGTTTACGAAACGTGACCATTAACTAAAGCCTTTAATCCTCTTTTCAGAATAAAAATCGATTAAAAACGAGCATAATCGGTTAAAATGATCTTGGTAAATTATTTTAATCGATTGAAAGAAAAGTTTAATCGATTAAAACATTTAAGATTTTGAAAACATGAAACTTTAGTAAAAATAATCGATTATTTCGATTTTAAATCGATTAAAACGATAATGAAAACTGTTGTTTAAGTTTATTTAACCGATTAAAAGGTGTTTTTATTGACTAAAACAACCGAGACTTGCACTCTAAGTAATGTTTGATGCATCTAAGATGCCTAACTCGGTGCGAATTTTGAAAAACCTATCACGAGCAAGGGGTTTTGTGAAAATATCTGCTAGTTGTTTTTCGGTTTCTATAAAAAAGATTTCGCAATCACCTTTTAAAATATGATCTCTAATAAAATGATGCCTTATTTCTATATGCTTTGTTCTAGAATGTTGAATCGGATTTTTAGTTAGCATAATGGCACTGGTATTATCACACAAGAGAGGAATTTTTCTCGAAATTAAACCATAATCCTCAAGCTGCTTGTTTTATCCGGAGAGATTGAGCACGGCAACTTCCAGCGGCAATATATTACGCTCGGTTGTAGACAATGCAACACATGACTGCTTTTTGCTGTGCCAAGAGATTAGAGCGCTTCCTAGGAGATGACAGAGTGCCACTGGTGCTTTTACGTCAAGCTTACGGCCTGCAAAATCGAGTCAGAATATCCAACTAAATTTAGTTTTGACTCACCTGGATACCATAACCCAACATTTAAAGTCCCCTTGAGATACTTGAGGATCCTTTTTGCAGCGGTAAGATGAGACTCTTTTGGTGCGGATTGGAACTGGCACACATACAAACACTTGAACATAATGTCGAGTCCGCTAGTTGTTAAATACGATAACGAACCAATAAGCCCCCTATACTTGGTTTCATCAACAGATTTCCCTTTTTCATCGGAATCAAGGTAGCGAGTTGGTGGACATAGGTGTTGATGCCTCCTTGCGGTGTTCCATCTCAAATCTCTTCGACGGTTACGTGCGGTATTTGGATTGATGAAGAAAACTTCCTTCTTGAAGTTGTTTGACTTGTAGTCCAAGAAAGTAGTTAAGTTCCCCCATCATAGACATTTCAAACTCACCCTGCATGTCTTTCATGAAATCTTTGCATAAAGTCTCATTAGTAGCACCAAATATGATGTCATCAACATAAACTTGAACCAGAATTATATCTTTATTCGAGTTTCTTTAGAAACAAAGTTTTGTCAACCAAACCTCTTTGATACCCTTTTGAAATAAGAAAGTTACTTAACCTTTCATACCATTGTCTTGGGGCTTGTTTGAGACCATACGGGGCTTTCTTCAACTTTGTAAACATATTACGGATGAATATGATCTTCAAACCAGTGTGGTTGAGTGACAAAAACTTCTTCATTCAAATATCCATTCAAGAAAGCGCTTTTGACATCCATTTGGAACAACTCTGAAATTTTTAATAGAAGCATAGGCAAGCGGTAATCTAACGACTTCTAACCTAGCAACTGGAGCATATGTTTCATCAAAGTCTATCCCTTCTTGCTGATTATACCCTTTAGCAACTAATCGGCTTTATTTCTAGTGATTATGCCATTTTCATCCATTTTATTCCTAAAAACCCATTTTGTTCCTACAATGTTAGCATTATCTGGTTTTGGAATTAATTCCCATACCTCATTTACGGTAAATTGGTTTAACTCATCATGCATGGCATTTATCCGATTCTTGTCCTTTAATGCATCGAGTTATGTTTTTGGGTTCTACTTGAGATACAAATGCCATATGATTGCAAAATTTATTAAGAGATCTTCGGTAGAAACTCCCTGTTTTATTTCTCCAATGATGTTATCAATTGAGAGGTTCCTGGGAGCTTTCCATTCCTTGGGCAGTTCCTCTTCGGATTCTTCAATCTCTTCAATTTGTTGATGTGATACTGTTGGTTACGCGGTTTTAAGCGATATATTTTATCGGTTAAAACATCTTCTTCTGCACAATATTCGGTACTTTTCTGCATACTTGGGTCGGTCTCATCAAAAATAACATGTCTTGATTCTTCTCTTGTTTTTAACCTTTTGTTAAAAATTCTATATGTATGGCTATTCAATGAATATCCCAAGAATATACCTTCATCGGATTTGGAATCGAATTTTCCAAGATTTTCTTTTCCATTGTTTAAGACAAAAACTTTACTTCCAAATACTCGAAGTAGTTTATATTAGGCTTTTTCCCTTTGAATAATTCATAAGGGGTTTTCTTAAGAAAAGGTCCGATTAAAACACGGTTTAGTACATGGCAAGCGGTGCTTACTGCATCGGCCCAAAAATATTTAGGTAATGCCTTCTCATTTAGCATTGTCCTAGCTAGTTCTTCAAGAGAACGGTTTTTTCTTTCCACTACACCATTCGTTGAGGAGTTCTAGGAGCGAGAAAAGTTATGTTTGATGCCATGTTTATCACGAGAATTTATCAAATTTTTCGTTTGAAAATTCTCCCCCATGATCACTTTGAATGCGGGATATAAGATAGCCTTTTTCATTACGAATTTGTTTTGCAAATTTCTTAAACAAATGGAAAGTTTCGGATTTCAATTTCAAAAATAATGTCCAGGTAAATCTTGAGTAATCATCTACAATAACCAAAGCATATAGATTTCCTCCTAAGCTCATAGTTCTAGAAGGACCAAAGAGATCCATGTGCAAAAGTTCAAGAGGTGCGGAAGTTGAAACAATGTTTTTACTGTGAAAAGGAGTTTTTGACCTGTTTTCCCTTTTGACATGCATCACACACTTTGTCTTTCACAAACTTGAGTTTAGGCAAACCAACTACAAGATCCCTAGAAATCGGTTTGTTAAGATGATTCATATGTATATGAGCTAACCTCCTATGCCATAACCAGGAATCATTTTCTTTAGAAATCAAGCAACAGTTCTTAGCGAGAATTAGTATCTAACATGTAAATATTGTTGATTCTTTTACACTGTGATCATTACACGATCTGAATCAGATTTGATGATTTGGCATTGGTTTTGCCCAAAGATAACTTTGTGTCCTTTATCACACAGTGGCTAATACTAATCAGATTATGTTTTAAGCCTTCAACATATAACACATTGTTAATAATACCTGATTACGCACATTTAATGTCACCAATTCCAAGAATTTTTCCTTTATTGTTGTCACCATATACAACGGTTCCACCACTTTTCGAGTTTAAGATTGCGAGAATTTTGTAATATCACCTGTCATGTGTTTGGAACGACCACTTGTCAAGGTACCGAGAGATCTTCACTTTGTTTTTCCTGAAATGAAATTAGTATGGTTGCGAGATATGTTTTGAAATGAACAATTAATTTTGCCTTTGGAAGCATATTTTAATCGATTTAAACGAAGAATAGTCGATTATATTTATCTGTCTAATGATTTTAAGCGATACAAATCTGTTTTAATCGATTAAAACAATTAAACAATATTCCGAGAGAACATTTTAATCGATTAATTCGCATTTGAGCCGATTAAAGCTGTACGAACGAGTTTTTCGATATTCTCTGTAAGTGGTTTTAACAGATTAAAATGACTTTGTATTGGTTAAAATACTCGGTTCATGAGTCCGAGAGACGAGTTCGCTGATTTGATATATTGGGGCTCCCAGATTTTGTTCTGCAAAACAAATTTGGCATATTTACAGTACCCCTTTTAATTCCGGGTCCACTTACGTTATATGAAGTGAATTTACGGGAATCCACTTCATTCTACCTTTCGGTACAGACATATTTCTTAATTCCGCAATATTTAACGAGTGACCCATTTTCATACGGTAAAAGCATTTAATAAATGGAGATGAAGCTGTTTTACTATATGCAAAATAACTTTTGAAAGCTACGGTTTTCTTTCCAATGGTCGGTGTATAACCTATACCACCACGTTCAATAACTAACTTTTGGGAATCAAGTATCTTATCAAGATTATTCTTTCCTTGTGCTAATTTAGATGAAGTTTTTACTAGGTATGATACTTGTTTACGTAACTCGGGACGAGTTTTGCAATCTTCAACATTACACATGCAATCGGTATTATTTTCTAATTCTAACTTTTCTTCATCAATTATTTTCTTTTCAAGAATAATGATCTTGTTTTCTAGTAACCTATTCATGCTTTTCAATTTTACGTTTTCGAGTTTCTAATTTCTTTGCTACTTCATGTATTTCAAAGAAAGCATCTTGTAATGAGCTATAGTTTATAGATTCAGAACTTACACTTGGTTTTTGATGATTCGAGTTGACCATCAAGCATATTTACGGTGCTTCTTCATAGGTCTTTTCAAGGATCTTCCACATTTGTGCGGCGGTTTGGCAGTGTGCAATCCTGAAAAGATCATCTCGTTAAGGGCGGATAAGATGATATTCTTGGCAATACAATCATCTTGGATTACGTTAGCAATATCGGTTTCTGTTCAATAACATTCCAAGCATTTATACTAACGAGATTCAATGAAGATTTTCATCCTTATTTTCCAATATAGGTAATCTGTTCCACTCAACGGTGGAGGTCTATCAATGCACGCTCCCTCGAGAAAATGCCATGGATCGAAGTAACTTGATTATCTTTCAAGCACCTCGCTACGATGCCAATTGTTAGAAAAGTAGTTTTAAATCAAGAGGGGGGTGAATTGATTTTTGAAAGTTTTCGCAATACACAGATTATCTAATCCGAAAATTAAGATTACTTATCAATTCACAAATCACAAAGCAATCAAACAGTTTAAGTGCGGCAGCGAAATTAAAGAGAGAAAGGTTAGGAAAGATTTCACCGGTAATTTTATACTTGGTTCACCCAATACCGGGGCTACGTCCGGACTCCGGCCAAATTCCAGTGGGTTCCACTAGAATAGATGTTTTACGAGACTCTCCCTCTTACACCTATTCTAACTCTCCACCAAGAACCAAATTCCGGCTCTTGGAAACCTCTGCAACCAAATTCCAGCCGCGAGAGAAACCGGTGCCCAAATTCCAGGCACCACACACAAGAACCAAATTCCAGCTCTTGCTTTAACCTTTCCACCAAGAACCAAATTCCGAGTTCTTGGCAACTTTCTACAACAGTACTGCAGAAAACTTGTACCCAAATTCCAGGTACAACACAATACAAAGTAATGAAAAAGAATTTACAAAGAAGAGACTTAGAAAGCTCAAACCGGATTACACCAATCCACGGTAAGTTTCTTCTTCAAGGATGCAAAGTGCCTCAAGAAAGATTTCAAAAGAAGTTCACAAAAACAGTTGTGTATCTTTCTTGAAAAATGCTAATAGTTGCTTGTATTGATTGCTTGAATTGTGTAAAAGCTGATGTATGATCTATATCTCAAAGTTTCAAGCAAATCTGTTTATAAAAGAGTATTTTCAAATCTGCTGCATTAATTAATCTGTTGAAAGTTTGTTTTAATCTGTTGAAATAGCCGTTACAATCTGTTAAAAGTCCTTTCAACCCATTAATGCGTTCTTGATCTTTAACGAGAAAATGTTTTAGTTGATACGACCACGTTTTTATCGGTTAAAACGTTTTACAAACATTTTCTAAGTATAAAACAATCGATTGAATCACGTATTAATCGATTGATTTGTTTAAAAACCTCTTTATAAAACTTTCCAAGTTATTTTAGCTGATATAAAGTCGTTTCAATCGATTGAAAATCTGCACATATATTTTCAAGTCATTTTAATCGATTGAAAGTTCGTTTTAATCGATTGAAAAGATTTTCTAAGTTATTTTAATCGATTGAAATGCGTTTTAATCGATTGAAATAAGTCCGATCGGTCATAATTCAATTCGATCGATCATAACCAACTCGATCGGTCATAATCTCATTCGATCGATCATACCGACATCAAAGTGATTTTAATCGATTGAAACGTGTTTTAATCGATTAAAATAATTCTAATCGCTCATATTTAAGATCTGATCGATTATATTGCATTCTGACCTATTACATTCGAATTCTAATCGGTCATAAAGAGTTTTAATCGATTAAAAGAAGTTTGTATCGATTAAAATATTGTAAAAACACTTTTTAAAACATTCTAAGTGTTTTAAATTGATTCTTTCAAACCTTTATCAGTTAATAACTTGTTTAAGAAAATTCTTTGCCAAAATGCTTTTGTTTTTTTATTTGTTAAAAACTGTTTTTGAGGCATTTTGCAAGATGAGTGAAGAAGCTTTATGCAGTGGAAAAGGTAAAGTGGTTTTACCTAAGCTTTCTGTTAAGACACACTAAGTCTTCAGCTCCATTCTTCTGAGTGACTTGTTTGACTGCTGCAGAGTTGACCCTTGACTTTATCTTTGACTTCATCAAATCAATGAGATCTTTGCTAGGATCACTTTCAAGGTTTTCGAAAAGGGTTCTGGAGTCACCACCAATGTTTTATCCGAAAACATTGGAAAAGGAAGAAAAAGAAGGCGTTGGTTTAGAAAAAAACCAACTTTGGCCATTATAACCAGAGTTGGGTAAGGGAGTTAATTACGTGTAGGGAAGGGATTAGCTTCCTTACGACACCCCTTTCGGGTTCCCTATGATGGACCGTTTATTTTATAAATAAAAACTCTAAAATTACGCTTTTACCCTTATTTATTCATTTGAAGAATTTAAAATGTTGACTACATGGCCCTAACAACTAATACACAGATAAATGTATAAAAAAAAGCAGTAAAAGAGAATAGAAAGTGTAGGAACCTTTGAAGCAAGCTTTTGTATTAATATTCTTGGTAAAGAAAGGCGCTTTTTGTCAACCTCCACGCTCTACAGTGCTGATTGCTCTTTCTCGCAACACTAGAAAACGCTCACTAAGAATACTAAGAAACTCCGGAAATTCTTTAGAGCGATCCTAGAAGAAGAATTTGAGAAAGTTGCAGAAGGGAAAGTGAAAGAATGATGTGAAAAGGATGACGTCGCCCCCCCCCCTTATATAGGAATTCGCGCCTGTCAAGTCGGGACCGCCGTCTCACCAAACGGGACGACGGTCTCACCCTTGGTAAATGGCGAGAAGGTCGTCTCGCCAAACGAGACGGTAGTCTAGCCATTGGCGATTGGCGAGAAGGTCGTCTCGCCAAACGAGATGGCGATCTCGCCATTGGCAACTGGCGAGACGGCGGTCTCGGCCTTCTAGGTGGAATTTCTTATTTTTCACATACAAAAAACCTTCCTACCCTAATATGGGGCCTATTGGTCTATCCTAGGGACCTTTTAGGCCTTGCCCATCTTCGGATTGAAAGTCTTCTGCTCTTTATTTTGAGGCCAGGATGATTTGGGGTCTACAGTCCACATACTCTTTCAAAAGGTGTATTAGCCTCTCCCTAATGTCACTGTCAATCTGGGTGCTAATGTTTATTTCTTTCTTATTGTCTCCTGGTCCCAAATTGATGGTTTCTGTTTCCTCTTGATGGGACTGTATGGAGCGAGCTTCTTTTTCTAGCATTCTTTGCATGTCCGGGGAAACGATCCCCTGCTCACTGTCGGATTCGACCCATTCACCTTCGGCTTCCGGATCCCACAGAGATTCATCAGTCATAGACATGATTGTTTTCTTTTAGGTTTTATTTTAGGCATAGATTTTATTATTCAATTACTTTTGGAAGAATAATATATAGAAGTGGGAAAAGAATGAGAATGAATATGATATGACAAAAATGCCTCATGTCGCCTCCGTCAAAACGAGGCGGTCGGAGTGATGCGATGGTTCTGACTTTCCAATTTTCACGTTTTTATGGGTGTGGTTACAACGCCTTTAGGTTGTCCGATAATCGGGCTGAACCTAGAGGCGAGGTTTTCGAAAGGGCATTCTTGGATTGTCCAATAACCGGGCTAATCCAAGAACTAATTTTGAAGCGTTCTTATGGAGTCGCCACCGATGTTTTTACCAGAAACATCAAAAAAGGAGTAAAAGGCGTTGGTTTTCGAAAACCAACTTTGGTCGCTAAAACCAGAATTAGGTAAGGGAATTAGTTACGTGTAAGGGAAGTGTTAGTTCCCTTACGACGCCCCTTTCGGGTTCCCTATGATAGGCCAGCTATTTAATAAATAAACTTTATGAAAAAAAAAACGCTTTTACCCTTTTATTAACGGAATTAAAATAACGACTACATGACCCTAATATCTATCATGCAATTTAATCACAGAAATAAAACAGTAAGAGAGAGAGGGAGAATGAAGAAACCTCCGAGGCAAGCTTTATATTAACACTCTTGAAAGTTAGGGTGCTTTTTGGCAGCCCTTCACTCTTTACAACGCCAGAAATCTCTCGGAAACGCTATAAAAACTCTAGGAAACTCTCAAAAACTCCGGAAAATGCTTCGGAGGGGTTCTAGGAAGAGAATTTGAAGAGGTTGCAAGAGAGAAAATGGAAGAACTATGTGAAATGAGGGTGAAACGCTCACTATTTATAGGGATTCGTGTCTGTCAAGTCGAGACGGTCGTCTCGTCTGACAAGGTCGAGACGACCATCTCGCCATTCGAGACAGCAGTCTCGCCTTGCAAAAATGGCGAGAAGGCCGTCTCGCCAAACGAGAAGGGGGTCTCGCCATTCGCAGGTGGAGAGACGGCCGTCACGCCAAACGAGACGGAGGTCTCAACTTGTAGGAATGGCGAGACGGCGGTCTTGAATAGCGAGACGACGGTCTCGATCCCTGAAGGCGAAAATCCTTATTTTAATGCAGAAAATCCTTCCTATCCTAGTATGGGGCCTAATAGTCTCTCCTAGTGACTTCTTAGGCTTCGTCCATCTTCGAATAGGAGGTCTTCTGGTCTTTATAATGAGGTCGGGCAAGATTTGGGGTCTACAGCTTCCCCCCCTTTACCTCACCAGTCGACTGTTGGCCTGTCGTGCCAAGAAGATCGACTGGAGGGTAAAGGAGTTGACCCTCTTGCCCGGTTACCCTTCAGACGTCTCGTCTTGCGGTGGTTGATCTTCTGGGGAAAAGTTGTGTTGTGCACCTCCAGGATACTCCTTCTGATGGTAGCCGATCCCTTTGGTTGGCACATGGTAGAACCTCAGGATACTCCTTCTAACGGTAGTCGATCCTTCGGTTGATGGGTATAAACCTCCCATCAGGCTGGTAATTACAGCTCACTGTGCATATGACTGGATGAGTATGAACCCCCCATCAGGCTGGTAGTTGCGACTTACTGATCCGGCTCGAGCGCAGATCAGGCGCACCGCGTGCACAGGTTGATAGGTATGAACCCCCTATCAGGCTGGTACAGCCCACTGCGTAGGACTGGTGGTGGTGGCGGCTTACTGCTCGGGTGGCTCATGCGCCGTGTGTTGAGATGTGTTCTCTGCTTTGTCTTTTCTGAGAGTAATCGTCCGGTCTGTGCCCGGGATTCTGTTGGTGTTCATCCAACTTTATTGGTTGCTGGGGATTCTTTGATTTTGATCTTTTGGTGGTGGTCATTCGACTTTGTTGGTTGTTGGGGATTTTGATGAGTGCCTCTTCGGTAGGCAGGAATCCTCTGGGGATTTGTTGATCTTGGTGAGGCCTCTTGAGTAGGCAAATATCCATTGAAAAGTTGCTGATTTTGATGGTGCCTCTGAGCAGGCAGTTACTCCATTGAGTTTCTGGTAATGCCTCTGAGTAGGCAGATGCTTCATCAGAAGTGAAGACTTTTGGCTGCATTTGTTTTGCCTCTGACTAGGCTGATATGGGGATGTTGGCTCTTGCTTGCTAGGTCTTGCCTATGTGTAGGAAAATGACATTCTGAGGATGATTCTGAAGTTTTTCCTTTGCAGTAGGCTCACTGGGGATGATCTTTCTCTTTTTGGTGATCCACCGGGGAATTGATTGCCTTCCCAGGGATTTAATTTTGATTTCCCCCTGAGGGAATGGAGTTTTGACTCCTTGTTGGATGTTGTTGGTATGAGATGGCTTTGCTGATACTCTTTTTTTATTGGGATTTCCGATTCCTTCTTTTTCGTTGATTTTCCCTTTTCTGAGGTGACCCACTTAGGGATTTTATTGATTGCCTAAAAGTTAGGATTGATTTTGCCTTTTTCCGCGATTTATCTCTTTTTTTTATCGTGATTTTGGAATCTAGCTTTTTTTTATGGGGATAATGCGTAAGCCTTTTTACTTTTTAGTCTCTTTTTATTACGCTAGCTTTTTCCCTTCTTTTTGAGGGGTCCACTAGTGAGGAAGTTTTCTTTCTTTGGTGATCCACCAGGGAATTAGTTGACTTCCTAGGGATCTGATTTTTCTTTTCTAGGGATGGAGTCTTGGCTCCTTTGATTGATGTTGATGTGAGCTAAACTTGTGAAGCTCTTATTCCACTGGGGGATGGGAATTTCTGATTCCTCCATGTTGTAGATTTTTCTGGGGAGATCCACTTGGGGATTTTTATTCGGCCTTCTCTGTTGCGGCCCTTTCTTTTGGACATCCGCTAAGGATGTAAGAGTTTTCTTCTTTTTTCCTTTTGTTGAGCCCTTGATGGTTTGGACTCTTTTGACTGTTGATGATGATGGGCTCTTGAAGCCTTTATTCTCCATTGGGGAGTGTGGAGGAGACTTTGGGTGAGTGTGCTCGATGACTCATGTGATGGCAGTGCTGAGCCATGGGGTAATATTTTGTGTTGCCTCTGGAGTAGGCAAGGATCCGCTTGGGGATAACTAAGCCTTTCCGTTAGCTTTTCTTTTATGATGTCTGATGATTGTGCCCTCTTTTATTGGTAGAAGAATGATGACTGGAGCTTTAGGCTTCTGGAAGCTTCTTATGACAACTCACTCTTCTTTCTTGAGGGAGAGCAATGTTTGGAGACTTCTTATATATGCATTCTTTTTCTGGGTGGAAGGATGGTAGTTGGAGCTCTTGATTTTCAAAAGCTCTTATTCTGCTGAGTTGCTTGATTGATGACTTGTTCTGTTTTCTTGAGGGCATTATTTGGAGACTCGGTCTTGGTGATCCTGTTTTCAATCACAAACATGGAGCTAGTCTCCTTATATGCATGAATGCTTTTTGTTTTTTTTGTTTTTTATCTGAAGTAATTTTTATTTCTTTCATTTTTTACCTTGACAAAGTCGGTTTGTGCGACTACTTGTGTGTGGATGCCCTAAATGCAATCTATCCTTTTATTTGATGCATCTAGAGAAGTAACTGACATTCTCCTGCTGGACTTTTATGATTATGATGAAGGGCCCCTCTCTTTTATTCATTTTTTGGTTTAGCCCTATCTTTTGCCTAGACTGCCCTTTTGGGGTTTTTGGTCTATTGGGCTGCCTTAATTTTTTCCTAGGATATCTTAGCGGACTTTTTCCTTTTCTATGAATGTCCTAACTTTTGCCTAGACCGCCCTTTGCGGGTTTTCGATCTAGCGGGCTACCCTAACTTTTGCCTAAGAATCTCCTAGCAGACATTATTCTTTTTATTTTCATTTTTTCTTCCTCTTCTTCTTTTTGAGAGATAGGGCCCTATCATATGCATGCAATGTTCGCGATATGCATCCTACAATGCTATTTTAATTAATATTTCAAAAGGATTAATCAAATGTGATTTTACATCTGATGAGCTTCTAACGTTATGTGCTTTCGTCAACAGGATAGGCTTTACCGATTTTGCCGTCTCGATTTTTCCATGACCGAAGAATGATTGTGTTGATTGCAGAGCGACTTGCCATGTCAGTGTGCCCCTCCCTTTCCTTGGGAATGTCAATCCTCCTATTGATTACTATCTCCACATTTCCCTACTAATTACTAGAATGTCATAGTGGTACGGGTCAAGAGAAGAGAAGGAAGAGGATATTTAATTCAAAGGCTTGTGTTATAGAATTGTTTTATTTTGACAAAAAATGGTTTTTGTAAGCACAGCTAGCCAAGGTTGGTTAATGATACACTCTGCTGCAGAATGCTCAAAGGTTTTAACACTCTTCGAGTGAGTGTCCACTCCTCAGAAAATTAAGGGAAAGAGAATAATAGAATTTGGGGCAAAAAGGATCTTGAAAACTTTTATTCATTTTTGTTTTGATTACATCATAGCTATTAAAAGGAATTGGGTGCTAACAATCAAGCAAAAACTAGGGAAATAAAACAGGAATTAAACTAATAATTTGCAGCAGAAATTTCAGGAATTAATTTGAGCATATCAGGATCTTCTAATTTTGTCCGCAGACATAATCAGTCATCCATGCTGGCTTCTTTCTTGCTCGTTTCCTTACTATTGGGTTGTCCTTCCTTATTGGGTCTGGGTCCACTGGTTGGTTTGTATCATTTTCCCCTTCTACAGAACTCACCTTGTCCTCAAGGTGAAAATCAGGATAACAAGTGCGGAAATTTTCCAAGTCTTCCCAGGAAGCTTCATCAACTGGACAACCCTCCCAATGCACCAAGAGTTGTTCCTGTGGTTGCTCGTGAACTAACTGAGTTCGCCAATCTAAAATTGCCCTTGGTTGATCAATAGGTTGGTTATCAAATCTTTCCAAGGGTAAGTCACATGCAGACATCTTATCAGTACCACAAAAAGGTTTAAGAGCCGACACATGAAAAACCGGGTGAATGCGACTACCAGGAGGAAGTTGGAGTTTGTATGCCACTGTCCCAATGCGCTCGATGATGCTATAAGGACCATAGAACCTCTTCGAGAGCTTGTGGTGTTTCAATTGACGGACTGATGTTTGGCGATACGGTTTGAGGCGTACGAGAACCAAATCACCTACAGCGAGAGTAATGTCTCGACGATGTGCATTGACCTTCTGACGCATTCTATGTTGAGCAACAGTTAAATTTGTCTTCAAAGTGCGGAGTAATTCGTCACGAGAAGTTAGGGCCTCATCCAATACTTGTATAGAAGTGGATCCCCTAGTATATGCCGGAATGGTGGGTGGTCTTCGACCATAAAGAGCCTCGAAAGGGGACATTTGCAAGGCACTATGGTAGCTGGTGTTATAATGAAATTCGGCCCACGGGAGGAATGCAACCCATGAAGACGGTTTATGTTGAGTGAAGGCACGAAGATATTGTTCCAACCCACGGTTAACTACCTTGGTTTGACCGTCAGTTTGAGGGTGATAGGCACTGCTCATAGCAAGCTTGGTGCCACTAAGTTCAAACAGCTTGCGCCAAAAAGCGCTAATGAAGACCGGATCACGATCAGACACAATGGAACGAGGGTACCCATGGTGACGCACAACCAAAGACACAAACAACTCTGCTACTTTGGAAGCGGTAAATGACGTGGGAAGAGCACCAAAGTGAGCTATTTTCGATAATCAATCCACAACAACAAGGATAACCGTGGATCCTTGAGAGGGAGGGAGACCCGTAATAAAATCCATTGTCACATCTTCCCAAACCGTCTCTGGAATCGGAAGAGGTTGAAGGAGTCCCGCTGGAACCTGCGTTGAGTATTTAATTTGTTGGCAAGTAAGACATGAGCCGACATACTCTTCCACTGCTTTACGCATACCGGACCAATAAAAATTGGCAGCAACACGAACTAGGGTACGTTTCACACCAGCATGGCCACCACTTGGTGTATCGTGAAATTCACTAATGATTGTATGACATAGAGGAGATGTTGGGTTGATCACATAACGACCGGTATGGAAGAGGACCCTATTCACGATAGTATAAGGGTACCGGAGCAATCCCTGCATGTGTTGTTCCCGAAAAGTCTGATAGAAAAAATCTGAAGCATTATCTTTTTGGAGCTGAGTAATAATACCATATGTAGGTGATGACACTAATGCTCTGAGTGCGGGTGTGTGGTCACTGTCTGGCCAGTCAGCCGGCACACGTGAAAGTGCGTCAGCCACTTTATTCGAAGCCCCAGGTTTGTACTCGATGCGAAATTGGAACCCCAAGAGTTTGCGCACATACGAATGCTGTTCTGGAGTTTGTATTACTTGCTGAAGTAATTCCTTGATGCTCTTATAATCAGTTCGGATGACAAAAAAATGACCTAACAAGTATTGTCTCCATTTAAGAACAGATTCTGTAATGGCATGTAGTTCCTTGATGTATACAAATGCAGCTTGTAACTTCGGGCCCAATTTCTTACTAAAGAAGGCAAGGGGGTGACCCTCTTGCATTAAAACAGCTCCAATACCAACGTTGGATGCGTCAGTCTCTATTACAAATTCTTTAGAAAAGTCAGGTAAACTAAGGACCGGCGCAGAAAGCATAGCTTGCTTGAGGGCAAGGAAGGCCCGTTGAGCATTTTCATTCCAAGAGAATGCATCATGCTTCAAGAGATCAGTTAAAGGAGAAGCTATACTTGCATAATGGGCAATGAATTTTCTATAGTATCCGGTAAGGCCTAAGAACCCCCTAAGTTGTTTGACCGTTACTGGTATGGGCCATTTTTTGATGGCTTCAAGCTTGGCCGGATCCGCCTGTACACCCTGAGAAGAAACTATATGGCCTAAGTAGTCAATGGACTCTTGACAGAATAGACATTTGGACAGTTTCACAAAAAAACAATGAGTTTTTAAGGAAGTGAAAACCAATGCTAAATGTTGCAAGTGATCTTCAATAGAGGCACTATATATCAGTATGTCATAAAAAAAACAATCACAAACCTTCGTAAGTATTGAGAAAACAATTGGTTCATTGCAGCTTGGAATGTTGACGGTGCATTAGTAAGTCCAAACGGCATTACAAGAAATTCAAAATGGCCCTCATGTGTGCGGAACGCCGTTTTATAAGTGTCACTCGGATGAACCCGAATTTGATGGTACCCTGCACGTAAGTCCAGTTTTGTAAATATTCTTGTGCCACCCAACTCATCCAAAAGTTCATCAATGGTTGGAATTGGAAATTTATCCTTAATTGTAACAAAATTTAACGATCTATAATCCACACAAAATTGCCATGTACCATCTTTCTTCTTTACCAATAAGACGGGTGAAGAAAATGGACTGTGGCTAGGGACGATGATGCCTTGATCAAGCATTTCTCGGATCAACTTCTCCATTTCAGATTTTTGAAATTGAGGATATCGATAGGGTCTCACATTGGTCGGCTTGGATCCTTCAACAAGATGGATGTGATGGTCAACCGTTACGTGAGGAGGCAATTACGTGGGTGTAGAAAAAATGGACTTAAAACGTTGTAATAGATCAGTAACTGGGCTGGGTAGGTTGGATGGAAAATTGCTGGATGGTTCTGGGAGAGAATCAACGTCTTGAAGGGACGTCGTGATGGTAAAAACACTGACCACATTATTGGTGTGAACCAATGATTGAAGCTGATGCAGTGACACTGATTGTGAGGCTAGAGAGGCATCACCTACTAAAGTAACTTGGGTCCCTTGCCACATGAACTCCATAGTGAGAGCCGAATAATCATGAGCAACTTTGCCCAAAGATTGCAACCAAGGAAAGCCCAACACAACATCGGGACCTTCAATGTTCAGGATAAACAAATCCACCTCAAATTTAATGTCCTGTAAGATAAGAGGGACATTATGGCAGCAAAATTGACAAACCAAGAAGGTTCCACAACCAGTTGCGACCTTGAAACGAGGGCATGGTTTGATAGGTAACCCCAATCGTTCCACTAACGCAGGCTTGATAAAGTTGTGAGTGCTCCCGCTGTCAATGAGGATGGTGAATTTTGTTTGGTTATAAAGGCCGGAAACACGCAAGGATCGACTTTGGAGCTGGCTGGACAAGGAGTGAAGGCTGGACAAGGAGTGAAGGCTGGATATGTCACCCGAGACATCATCTATTGAGTTATCCTCGGATATCGGTGGGGGTTCCTCTACATCCGCTCCCATGAGGATAAGCACGCGGTTTTGGCATCGGTGAGATGGGTTCCATTTCTCATCACATTTAAAATAGAGACCTTTTGAACGGCGGTCTCGGAGTTCGGCAGAGGGCATGTTCCGCATGACAGGGTTTGAGTGTGGTGTGGGTAAGAGTGGTGGTAACGATGTTGTAGTATTGTTTGATGGGTTATTTGGATTTGAATTGGATCGGTTTGTTTGATTGTGGTTAGGTTGGGTATGTGAGCCTGTGGAGTGTTGTGGGCCGTGAGACCACAATTTGCCTATGGTTGGTGTGTCATCAAAACGGGCCTCATATGCTCTGGCCATGGCGAAGGTTTCCATTAACGTAGCAGGTTGGTGAAATTTCAATTCCCGTCTCAAATGCTTTTTCAGTCCCGTAATGAAAAAACTGATCAGTAGTAATTCGGAGATACCGTTGACCTTGTTCATCAATTCTTCAAACTAGGCTTGAAAATCAGCTACAGAGCCGGTTTGAGTTAATTTGGAGAGTTCACCTTCAATGTCTTCGTACTGAGTTGGACTGAAGCGGTGGCGAACAGCGGTGAGAAAAATTGGCCACGATGGTAACAAATTGTTACGTGTTGCCCATTGGAACCAGCCAGCAGTGCGTTCGTCAAGATGAAAGGCTACGATCTGAAGTCGGGACTCTTCCGGAGTTTCGTGGAAGTTGAAGAAAGCTTCAATCTGGAAAATCCAATCCAAGAGATTGGAACCATCAAAACGTGGTACGTTTAATTTCAGTGCACGTGACGTCTGCCTGACAAATGCATTTTGTGGTTGTTTTTTGCCTTCGACGTGTAAGTTTGCGACCTTCGAATCAATTTCTACCAGGTGTTGGTGGAGTGTGGAATGAACTGACTCGGTATGGAACTCGAGTAATTCGCAAAACTTTACCATCTGTGCATCGATATTGGATTGAAGGGCGCTCATAAGCTCAGTTGTGTCCATGATGAAAGCACCAATGATACACTCTGCTACAGAATGCTCAAAGGTTTTAACACTCTTCGAGTGAGTGTCCACTCCTCAGAAAATTAAGGGAAAGAGAATAATAGAATTTGGGGGAAAAAGGATCTTGAAAACTTTTATTTTGTTCTGTTTTGATTACATCATAGCTATTAAAAGGAATTGGGTGCTAACAATCAAGCAAAAATTAGGGAAATAAAACAGGAATTAAACTAATAATTTGCAGTAGAAATTTCAGGAATTAATTTGAGCATATCAGGATCTTCTAATTTTGTGTTGAGGCTAGTTTAGACAAACGTTTTGTTTATGGCATCTTATTCTATGGCGCTTGCTATGACTGATTGACTTCCCTAGTCCGCCCTTTGGGTTTTCAGCCTAGGATGTTGTGCTAGTCCTAACTTTTGTCTAGGTTTCCTCTTTTTTGTTTTTTTTTTTGGGAATCCTAGCGGACTTTATTTTGTAACCATAATTTTTTCCTAGGCTACCCTTTATGGTTGTTCAGGTTTCCTAGCGCGTTTACCCTAACTTTTGCGTAGCCCCCTTTGGTGGGTTTCCTACCGGGTATCTTGCCCTTTCTTTTTGTCTTTTGGCTTCTATGGGCTTCTTTTGATTTTTTTTTCTCTTTGCCCAACATTGGCGAAACACGACTTTATTATGATAAGGTGGAACCTTATTTTGTGTTTCTAGTCAATCAGTAGTGATGGATTTGACTTTTATTTCTGTCAATAGTGCAGTTTGATTATTTTGACACAATTTGAAAACGTTTGCTTAAACATGGTTATTAATGTGGTTTAGGCATGAATAGCAAGAAGAGAAGCAGATAGTAAGAATGACATTCTTTGTAATTAATATGGAAATATGTGCCCTACAATGCTCGGGGGTCGGGCTAGCCCCGAGGAGTAATCTCTAATAGTCATTGGATTTACCAACCCTAAAAAATTGGAAAGAGAACACCTAATGGCTAAAGTCGCTTTTGACGCTTGAACCCCTCTATTTGGGAAAACCTGATTCGAGGTGTAGAGGGGAGACTTCTGTTTTCTCTGTGCAGCTTAATCCTTTGTAGGGTCATGCTTCAAAGGATTGTCTTTAAAATCTGGTGGCTCCCTTATTCCTTGAGAGTTTCTAATGAGCCCTTGGTTTGAGCGGCATCCATATTTCCTCATCATGTAGGTCACCTTCATATTGTTGGGGAAGTCTTTTCATATTGGCAAAATGTATTTCAAAGGTCCTCTTCAGCCGCATCTATTCAAGGTAGCACAGACGGCTTGCTGATCCGAATGTAGTTTTTAGCTCAAACCATGACCAGCTTGTCGCCTACCGTGAGTTTGTCTCTTTGGTGGAGCGTTGAAAGAATTTCCCCAGCGTTGTGAATCCAAAGTCTATTCAATTTCCTCTTTGGACTATGTTTTTCTTCAGTCTTATTATTTTTCCTTTATTCTTGGGAGCATTGTCTTGTAGCTCCTCGAGGGAGTAGATTTTTCTACTTCTAATCGTGCCCCCCAATGCTGGCTATGCTAGAGATATCCTCATTGATGGGCGATGCTTTTGGTATCTCCACGGTACCACCTTATTCGATTCGAGGCGTGAACAAAATGTAACGACATCCTTGCCCCCTCTTCCTTTTTTTACTTGGATGACCAACGATTGAGGCTTATTATCCTCCTTAGGCAGATCAACCGTTGGAGAGAACTTGATGACGAAAAGTTTGCTCTTCATCTTACTTCGATTCGTGGAAAGCACATCGACTAATCCTTTCTTTTTATTATCTTATTATTATTAAAGTGAGAATGAATGCAATTTGTGAATGCAATTTATGAATGCAATAGACGATTGAAGAGATGTTGAAAACAAACAATTTTATTTATTTCATCTAGACAGTGTACATTCCTTAATGCAATGTTTCGAAGTACTTTTTTTTTTAAAAGCGGAGAAGCCTAAATGAACCCATAGGCGGGTTAGAATTTCTATTTAATTTCTTTTTGACTTCCTGTGCATGGCATGCGAATGTCCTAATCTTCTTTTCATGGTATTAAGGAATGTCCACTTCTTTGACTGTCTATTATTAGATGCATGTTATGAGGATGAAGTTTGGTGGATGCATGTATGCAAGTGTTTGTTTTTTTTCCTAAACATTATCATGTTTTATTTTCTGACATGATGTATGATAGTGTTTGGGATTTTGTGTTTTTTTTGTATGAAGATGAGGGCATGATGAATACCAGCCGCTTTCTAGAATGCAAAAAGATTTTTATTGTTTAAAATGAATGATTATGAGATGAATATTCCTTAAGACAATGACTTAGGTATCCTCCTTAAAGCTTACGCTTTGTGGGGTATCATACCCACCTTGGTGTAATGGTTCCTTCCCCATCACAGACTTGACAAGTATAATGGGGATCACCATCACACCTTAGTACACTTGTCCCTTCCTTGTCGCAAAGGTCACAAATGTGCTCGGGGCCTCTTTTCTCATTGTCTTAGGGATATCTAGTGCTCCCTAGAATGAATGTATTTATGCATGCACCTGTATAAAAGGGCAGTAAATGTTCAAAGTGACATAACTTTTGACTGAGATGTTTGATTTGGATGCACAGCATATCAAAATGAAGAGAAAAAGGTGAAGAACCAAGCTACTGAGACCTGTTTCTAAGACCCAGTAATTTGGCCCAGTAATTTTCCCAAAAAAAGCTTCTAAGACCCATTTTTTAGGGATTTATTAAAATGATGCATATGCATACTTTCCTTATGCATTTATTTTCTCTCTTGGTCTTTCCATTTATGACGTGATGTGATATGAATGATACGACTTTGTCAAAATTATTTTTATAAATGTTTTGATTTTGTTATTTTTTTTTATTTTATGTTTTTTAGCCTTTTATCTCTTCTGTCAGACTGCGTGGCTACTTAGCTTACAAAGAACCGGAAACCAGGCTAGCTAAAAGGCAGACTGTCCGAAATAAGGGTGTTTATTGCAAAAAAATGTTTTTTTGTGATTTTTCTGTTGTTTGGTTATGCTATGCAAAAAACAAATGTGCACACAATTCAATCATCCGCGAGCAGGCGAGAAGTTGTTTTAATCACGAGGTAGGGTTTTCCTGCAGAAAATGCATTGGCGAAGGTAGGTTCTAACTGTTCTCACCAAGGCTAAGGCCCCCAAGGTGCCCCCATTATAGGGTCCCCACTCTCCAGCCTTCCGACCATGCTTAGAACCAAGGCCATAGTCAATCTTCGTGCCAAAAGAGCAAGGTTATCACCTTGAGTGGTGGTTTCCGATCACACTAGTGGGCACAAGGCCATCACTACAGCGAACCGTACCTGCCACCCACTCCCTATGGATTTCTCACTTGCCCCTGGGTACAAAGGGAACTGTTGTGTGCAAAGGTTTGTGTACAATTTGTATTTCAAACAAATGTGTAAAATAAACAAACAACAGTTATTAAAGCCAAGCATTAAAACATGTTATAATACAAGGTAGGGTAAAAGCGTAATTTTTCGGTTTATTTATTTAAGCTAGCCCATCACTAAATGGGATCAACTCTCTAGGCTTCCCCAGTGGAGTCGCCATCTGTCACCGCCGTCAAAACGAGGCGGTCGGAGCGACGCAATGGTTTCGACTTTCCAATTTTTCACGTTTTTATGGGTGTGGTTACAACGCCTTTAGGTTGTCCGGTAACCGGGCTGAACCTAGAGGCAAGGTTTTCGAAAGGGCATTCTTGGATTGTCCGATAACCGGGCTAATCCAGGAACTAATTTTGAAGGATTCTTATGGAGTCGCCACCGATGTTTTTACCGGAAACATCGAAAAAGGAGTAAAAGGCGTTGGTTTTTGAAAACCAACTTTGGTCGTTAAAACCAGAGTTAGGTAAGGGAGTTAGTTACGTGTAAGGGAAGTGTTAGTTCCCTTACGACACCCCTTTCGGGTTCCCTATGATAGGCCAGCTATTTAATAAATAAACTTTGTAAAAAAAAAACGCTTTTACCCTTTTATTAACGGAATTGAAATAACGACTACATGGCCCTAATATCTATCATGCAATTTAATCATAGAAATAAAACAGTAAGAGAGAGAGGGAGAATGAAGAAACCTTCGAGGCAAGCTTTATATTAATACTCTTGAAAATTTGGGTGCTTTTTGGCAGCCCTTCACTCTTTATAACGCCGAAAATCTCTCAGAAACGCTATAAAAACTCTTGGAAACCCTCAAAAACTCCGGAAAATGCTTCGGAGGGGTTCTAGGAAGAGAATTTGAAGAGGTTGCAAGAGAGAAAATGGAAGAACTGTGTGAAATGAGGGTGAGACGCTCGCTATTTATAGGGATTCGTGCCTTGCAAAAATGGCGAGAAGGTTGTCTCGCCAAATGAGAAGTGGGTCTCGCCATTCGCAGGTGGTGAGACAGTCGTCTTGCCAAACGAGACGGTGGTCTCGACTTGCAGGAATGGCGAGACGGTGGTCTCGAATAGCGAGACGATGGTCTCGATCCCTGAAGGAGAAAATCCTTATTTTAATGCAGAAAATCCTTCCTATCCTAGTATGGGACCTAATAGTCTCTCCTCGTGGCTTCTTAGGCTTCGTCCATCTTCGAATACGAGGTCTTCTGGTCTTTATTATGAGGTCGGGCAAGATTTGGGGTCTACACCTCATGTATTAAAAAAAGATGTATATACATGCCCTTTTAATCAGTGATCCTACGGCCACGGGCAGGGATCATAGGAAATACAAGAAAATCTTTTTATAATAGAAAAAGAGCCCTAATAGTTTATCCTCCTAATTCAACCCTTCTTTCACTCTGGTTTCGACAGAGGCTTGGTATCCACATCAGAGGCAAGAGCATCAAAAGTTATCCACCCGGCATCTATTAGCTCTTGGACCTTGTATTTCAAGATCAAGCAGTTGAGTGCCCAGGCGCATCCGAGTGGTAATCACATTTTTCATTAGGTTTATACCACTTAGGGTAGGGAGGCTCCATCTTCTTGGGAGGAACGCGAGCCAAGAGCTTGGCCTCCAGTATTTGGGGCAGCAATTTCCTGTAGGAGGTTGAGAGAGGGGTAAACTTTCTTTCCTTTTTTGTGGTTGTCGGGCTGTCTACGGAGCAAAGGAAGGAGTAGCGAAATTGATTGCATGCACAACCTCCTCCTTCTTTTTGTTGAAGGGCTTTTTGAATGAAATGCTGGAGGAAGAAGGTCGCGTTATCTTCTCGCTTCTTAGCCCTTGCTCGACCCTTTCCCCGATGGTAACCATGTCTGAGAAGAGGTTGGACGTGCTTGCTATCGCCTTGTCATAATAAGGCCCTGTCAGTGAATCGATGAACATGACCACCATTTTCTTGTCTGTTAATGGGGGCTCTACCTGGGCATCCATCTCCCTCCACCACTGGGCATATGCCTTGAAGGGCTCATTATTCCTCTTGCTCAAAGTTCTAAGATCTGACCTATATGGGGTTAGATCAATATTGTATCGTAACAACGGAGAAAGGCGTCTGCCAACTGCTTCCAATTTTGGACTTTCCCCTTCTTTAGTTGCATGTACCAGTTGAGAGTTGAGTCAGTCAGGCTCTCTTGGAAGCAGTGGATCAGGAGTTTCTCATTCTCAGCATGTGCAACCATCTTGCAACAGTACATCGTAAGATGATTTTAGGGCAAGTCAGCCCTGCATACTTGGGGAAGTCTGGGACCTTGAATTTCGGGGGAAACTAGATGTTCTTGACCAGACACATGTCAGCCGCCTCCTTGACGTCAAAGCTGTGTCCCTCGATTGCCTTCAACCTTTCCTCCAAGGCAGATATTTTTTGTTTGGACACCTCGGGGGTGTGGATGTGCATTGTCTTGGCATTAAACTGCATAGGGGCTTTTTGTTCATAGAAGAACTCTTCTTCCTCTTCTTTCTCATGACGAGAGGCGCGTTCGCCATGAGTTTACCCTTTACTGAGGTTTTGCTGGCGCATGACCTCCATCATTTGCGCCATTTTCTCTCTCAGGGCGCTAACCTCAGCAGTGAGTTTACGGTTTTGCTCCTCCAGATGCTCCATTGCCTTAGCTTTCTGCGCACGGGTTCGGATTATGGGAAGACCAACCACTTTCTAAGATGCCGAAATGAATTTTATTAATGGAGATGAATGATAGGTGTAGGATTAGTATCTTCTAAGACAATGACTTAGGTATCATCCTTCAAGCTTACGCTTTGTAGAGTGCCATACCCACTTTGGTGTAATGGTTCCTTCCCCATCATGGATTTGACGAGTATAACGAAGGTCACCATATACCTTAGCACACTTGTCCCTTCCTTGTGGATGGTTACAAATGTGCTCGGGGCCTCTTTCGTCTTTGTCTTAGCGATATCTAATACTCCCTAGCATGAATGCGTGTATGATGGATATGCACACTTTCCTTATGTATTTATTTTCTCTCTTGGTTTTTTCACTTATGATGTATTTATTAAATTTCATTTTGTTTTTTATTTGTTTTATTTGATTTTTATAACCTTTTATCTCTTCTGTCGGATTGCGTGGCTACTTAGCTTACAAAGAACCTAAAACCGGGCTAGCTAAAAGGCAGACAGTCTGAGATAATACTGATTTATTGCAAAAGAATGGTTTTAGCGTCCCTTATCTCTTCTGTCGGACTGCGTGGCTACTTAGCTTACAAAGAACTTGAAACCAGGCTAGCTAAAAGGCAGACTGTCCTAGATAAGGGTGTTTATTGTGAAAAGATTTTGAGATATTTTTCTTTTATTTTGTTGTTGTATGGTTATGCTATGCAACAAACAAATGCACACATAATTCACTCATCCGCGAACAGTAGGACGACGTTTTTAATCACGAGGTAGGGGTATCCTGCAGAAGAGTGTGTATTCAGGGTAGTTTTAAATTTCCTCACCAAGACCAGGCCCCCAAGGTGCCCCCATTATAGGGTCCCGACTCTCCCAGCCTTAAGACCATGCATGACACTAGGGCCTTGTAAGTCTTTTAGGCCAAAAGAGGAAGGTTATCACCTTGAGTGGCGATTTTTTACCATACCGGTGGGCTCATGGCCCTCACTACGATAAATCGTACAATGCCACCCACTCCCTAAGGTTATCCCACTTACCCCCGGGTATAGGGGGAACTGTTGTGTGCAAGGCTTTGTGTACAATTATTATCTCAAACAATTGCATAAAGTAAGCATACAACAGTTATTAAAGCCAAACAATAAATCATGTTATAAAAAAAGAAGGGTAAAAGTGTAATTTCTAGTTTTTATTTCTTAAACAAGTCCATCACTAAATGGGATCAACTCTCTAGCTTCCCCAGCGGAGTCCCCATCTGTCACTGCCATCAAAAGAGGCGGTCGGAGCGACGCGATGGTTTTGTTTGACTCGCATTTATTAAAGAAATGGTTCAACACCTTTAGGTTGTCTGATAACCAGGCTGGACCTAAAGGCGAGGTTTTAGTTTCCCCATAACACCCCTTTCGGGTTCCCTATGATGGACCGTTTTTATAAAGAAATAAAAACTTTAAAACTACGTTTTTACCCTTATTTATTCATTGCAAAAATTAAGTTATCGACTACGTGGCCCTTAATAACTAATGCACAGAGATATTATCTAAAAAGTAGTAAAATAGAAAAAGAGGTATGGAAGAACCTTTGAAGCAAGCTTTTATATAGTATGTTCTTGAAAAGGGCATTTTTTGGCAAACCCCACGCTCAACAATCATGCTCACTCTTCTCTCGTAGCACTTTAGAATGCTTCCTAAGAACTCTAGAAACTCTGGAAATTTCTTCAGAGGGGTCCTAGGAGAGTATTTTAAGAATTGTGCAGTAGGAGAAGTTGTAGAATTGTGTGAAAATAAGGAGAAGGTCCCCCCCTTTTATAGGAATTCGCACCTGTCAGGTCGAGACTGCCATCTCGCCAAACGAGACAACGGTCTCACCTTTGGCAAGTGGCGAGACGGCCGTCTCGCCAAACGAGGCGGCGGTCTCGCCTTTGGCGAGTAGCGAGACGGCGGTCTCGCCTTTGGTGAGTGGCGAGACGAAGGTCTCGTCAAACAAGATGGCAGTCTCACCCTTAGCCAACGGCGAGACAGCGATCTCGCCAAACGGGACGGCGGTCTCGATCCTTTGGGTGAAATTTCTTATTTTTCGTGTACAAAAATCTTTCCTATTCTAATATGGGGCCTATTGATCAATTCTAGGGACCTTTTAGGCCTTGCCCATCTTCAAACGGAAGTCTTTTGCTCTTTATTTTAAGGTCGAGCAAGATTTTGGGTCTACAATGGGTCATCCTTGAACGTCATGCCTAAGTGCACACTCGATAAATTGACGATACAAGGAGCCCATATGCGCCCAAGCAACACCGTCGTTCGATCCTTCGACGGATCAAGACGCAAAGTAGTGGGGGAGATCAACCTGCTAATCCGAATAGGTCTCTCTATCTTCAATGTCGATTTCCATGTGATGGACATCACTCCTGCTTATAGTTGCCTCCTCGACAGACCTTGGATTCACGGCGCCAAAGCGATCCCTTCAACACTCCACCAAAGAATCAAATTCATGGTAGGTGACAAACTGGTCACAATTCAAGTTGAAGATGACATCTTGATCAGCATGGCTTACCTAGGGTATTTTTAGGGATCATATTTCCCTCCCAAAAAAAGGGCTTACCTGGGGGTCGAGCTTACCCTGGGGAGTAATCTCTAATAGTCATTGGGTTTACATCCCTTAAAATTTGAAGAAGAACACCTAATGACTAAAGTTGCTCTTGACGCTTGTATCCCTTCGCTTCGGAAGATCTGATTCAGTGGGTAGAGGGGAGACTTTCCCTTTCTCCTTGTAGCTCGATCCTTTGTAGGGTCGTACCCTAGACTGTGCTTCAAAGGATTGTCTTTAAAATATGGTGGTTCCCTTATTCCTTGGGAATTTGTACCGAGTCCCTGGCTTGGGCGGTACCCGTGTTTTGACATCATATAGGCCACCTTCATATTGCTGGGAAGTCTTTCAACATTGGTGATTTCAAGCGTTTGAAAGGATGTTTCAAGGGCATCTTTAGCTACATCCACATAGGGTAGGGTAGATGGCTTGCTGATCAAGATGTCATCTTCAACTTGAATTGTGACCAGTTTGTTACCTACCATGAATTTGATTCTTTGGTGGAGTTTTCAAGGGATCGCTTTAGCGTCGTGAATCCACAGTCTGCCGAGGAGGCAACTGTAAGCAGGAGTGATGTCCATCACATGGAAATCCACATTAAAGATAGTGGGACCTATTCAGATTGGCAGGTGGATCTCTTCCACTACTTTGCGTCTTGATCCGTCGAAGGATCGAACGACGGTGTTGCTTGGGCGCATATGGGCTCCTTGTATCGTCAATTTATCGAGTGTGCACTTAGGCATGACGTTCAAGGATGACCCATTGTAGACCCCAAATCTTGCCCGACCTTAAAATAAAGAACAAAAGACTTCCGTTCGAAGAGGAGCAAGGCCTTAAAGGTCCCTAGGATTGATCAATAGGCTCCATACTAGAATAGGAAGGCTTTTTGTACACAAAAAATAAAAAATACCACCCAAAGGGTCGAGACCGCCGTCTCACCATTGGCTAAGGGTGAGACTGCCGTCTTGTTTGGGGAGACAACTATCTCGTTTGGCGAGACCGCTGTCTTGTTTGGCAAGATTGTTGTCTCGCCACTTGCCAAAGGTGAGACCGCCGTCTCGTTTGGCAAGACCATAGTCTTGCCACTCGCCAAAGGCGAGACCACTGTCTCACCACTTGACAAAGGCGAGACGACGGTCCCGAAAGTTGAGACGGCAGTCCCGACCTTGTCAGGCGAGACGATGGTCTCGACCTGACAGGCGTGAATTTCTATAAAAAAGGGGGACCTTCTCCTCGTTTGCTACAATAACTCCAACTGAATATACCTGAAAGTACTATTCTAGGACCCCTCTGAAGCATTTCCAGAGTCTTAGAGTTCTTAAAAAGCATTCTAAAGTTCTCTGAGAGAAGAGTGAGCATCATTGTAGAGCGTGGGGTTTGCCAAAAAGCGCCCTTTTCAAGAGCATTTTATAAAAAGCTTGCTTCGAAGGTTCTTTTATATCCCTTACTCTATTTTATTGCTTTTATTGGTTACTATCTCTGTGTATTAGTTATTAAGGGTCATGTAGTCAATAATTTAAATTTTGTAATGAACAAATAAGGGTAAAAGCGTAGTTTTAATGTTCTTATTTCTTTACAAAAATAGTCCATCATAGGGAACCCGAAAGGGGTGTCGTGGGAAAGCTAATACCTTCCCCGTACGTAACTAACTCCCTTATCTAACTCTGGTTGTAATGACCAAAGTTGGTTTTTCTTTAAAACCATTGCCTTCTTTTCCTTTCCCAATGTTTTTGGTAAAAATATTGGTGGCAACTCCAGAACCTATTTATGAAAACCTCATCTTTAGGATAGTTCGATTATCGGACATCTTAAGGGTGATCACCGCACTTTAAAAATAAAAACGTGAGTCATCAAAACCATCGTGTCACTCCGACCGCCTCTTTTGACGACGACGACAGATGGCGACTCCGCTGGGAAAGCTAGAGAGTTGATCCCATTTAGTGATGGACTAGTTTAAAGAAATAAAAACTTGAAATTATGCTTTAACCCTTTCTTGCTTTTATAACATGATTTATTGCTTGGCTTTAATAATTGTTGTATGCTTACTTTATGCAATTGTGTGAAATAACAACTGTACACAAACCCTTGCACACAATAGTTCCCCTTATACCCGGGGGCAAGTGGGATAACCTTAGGGAGTGGGTGGCATTGTACGATTTGCCGTAGTGAGGGCCATGAGCCCATCGGTGTGGTCGGAAACCACCACGCAAGGTGATAGCGTTCCTCTTTTTGCCTAAAGACTGACAAGGCCCTAGTGCCATGCATGGTCTGAAGGCTATTAGAATTGCGCAGTTGAATGTTCGTGTTTAGGGACAAAAACCAAGAGGGGGGTGAATTGGTTTCTTATAAAAAATTAGGGTTTTAAAAATTTTCCCCAAATTTTACCGATTAAAATGCTTATAATGTAAAGAGATAAGGGAAATAAGATTACACATTTGATTTATACTGGTTCGGATCAAAAGACCCTACGTCCAGTTGTTAATCACTCTAAAAGAGGATTAAAGTTTGTTAGAAAAGTAGTTTTAAATCAAGAGGGGGGGTGAATTGATTTTTGAAAGTTTTTCGCAATAAACAGATTATCTAATTCGAAAATTAAGTTTACTAATCAATTCACGAATCACAAAGCAATTAAACAATACAAGCGCAGCAACTGAATTTAAAGAGAGAAAGGTAAGGAAAGATTTCACCGGTAATTTTATACTGGTTCACCCACAACCAGGGCTACGTCCAGTCTCCAGCCAAATTCCAGCTGGGTTCCACTAGAATAGATGTTTTACAGACTCACCCTCTTACACCTATTCTAACACCAGAACCAATTTCCAGTTCCTGACTTTAACCTTTCCACCAAGAACCAAATTCCAGTTCTTGGAAACCTCTGCAACCAAATTCCAGCCGCAGAGAACCCAGTACCCAAATTCCAGGTACCAAACCTTTCACCAAGAACCAAATTCCAGTTCTTGAAAACCTCTACAACCAAATTCCAGTTGCAGAGAAACCAGTGCCCAAATTCCAGGCACCAAACAGTACAAGAACCAAATTCCAGTTCCTGTGCTCAACCTCTTACCAAGAACCAAATTCCAGTTCTTGATAACCTCCACAACCAACTTCCAGCTGCAGAGAAAACTTGTGCCCAAATTCCAGGCACAAACACAATACAAAGTAATGAAAATGAATTTACAAAGAAGAAACAAGAAAGCTCAAACCGGATTACGCTAATCCACAGTAAGTTTCTTCTTCAAGGATGCAATATGCCTCAAGAAAGATTTCAAAAATAACTTCACAAAATAGTTGTAATTCTTTCTTGGAAAAAGATGCTTAACAGTTGCTTGAATTGATTGCTTTGTTTCTGTAAAAACTGATATTCAATCTGTTGTTTCAAAGTTTCAAGCAAAACTGTTTTTAAAGAGAATTTTCAAATCTGCTGCATTAATTAATCTGTTGAAAGTTTGTTTTAATCTGTTGAAATAGCCGTTATAATCTGTTAAAAGTCCTTTCAACCCATTAATGCGTTCTTGCTTCTTTAACAAAATCGTTTTAGTCGATACGACCACTTTTATATCAGTTAAAACATTTTACAAACTTTTTCTAAGTATAAAACAATCGATTGAATCACGTATTAATCGATTGATTTGTTTAAAAACCTTCTTATAAAACTTTCCAAGTTATTTTAGCTGATATAAAGTCGTTTTAATCGATTGAAAATCTGCACATATATTTTCAAGTCATTTTAATCGATTGAAAGTTCGTTTTAATCGATTGAAAAGATTTTCTAAGTTATTTTAATCGATTGAAATACGTTTTAATCGATTGAAACAGATCTGATCGGTCATAATTCAATTTTGATCGATCATATCCAACTCTGATCGGTCATAATCTCATTCTGATCGATCATCCTTACATCCAAAGTGATTTTAATCGATTGAAACGTGTTTTAATCGATTAAAATAATTCTGATCGCTCATATTTAAGATCTGATCGATTATATTGCATTCGACCTATTATATTCGAATTCTAATCGGTCATAAAGAGTTTTAATCGATTAAAAGAAGTTTGTATCGATTAAAATATTGTAAAAACACTTTTTAAAACATTCTAAGTGTTTTAAATTGATTCTTTCAAACATGTATCAGTTAATAACTTGTTTAAGAAAATTCTTTGCCAAAATGCTTTTGTTTTTTATTTGTTAAAAACTGTTTTTGAGGCATTTTGCAAGATGAGTGAAGAAGCTTTATGCGAGTGGAAAAGGTAAAGTGGTTTTACCTAAGCTTTCCGTTTAGACACACTGAGTCTTCGACTCCTTTGTTCGAGTGACTTGTTTGACAGTGCAGAGTTGACCCTTGACTTTATTTTTGACTTCATCAAATCAATGAGATCTTTGCTAGGATCACTTTCAGTCTCCCCCTATTTGATGAAGACAAACACCATTTTGAAAAAACAATCTCTGCAAAATAAGTTACTTGATAATGCAGTTAGGTGAGAAATATAAGAATGTAATAAAGTTTTGTTTCTCCCCCTAAAACTTATTTCTCCCCCTAAACTGTTGCTCTTAAATTTATCTTAAAGTGATGCAACTATTTCTCCCCCTTTTGACTTCATCAAAAATAGGGAAACAGAAGAGAAAAGAATAAAATGTAAGGTTTCGAAAAATATGCTCAAGTTTTTGAAAAAAACAAAGTGAATCAATATTTCACTCATGAAAAGAATCAATTAAAGTTGATTCAAACTTATCTCCATTAACACGTTTGTAATGAATACAATTAACACGTGTAAAGATAAGGGAATCACGCTTCAGTAGCATGTTTACAGAAACAGCCATTAACTAAAGCCTTTAATCTTTCTTCCCAGAATAAAAATCGATTAAAAACAGAGCATAATCGGTTAAAATGTTCTTGGTAAATGATTTTAATCGATTGAAAGAAAAGTTTAATCGATTAAAACATTTAAGATTTTGAAAAGATGAAACTTTAGTAAAAATAATCGATTATTTCGATTTTAAATCGATTAAAACATGTTGAAAAAGTTCATTTAATCGATTAACAAGATGTTGTATTGATTAAAACAATCAGTTTTGAAAATGAAGTAATGTTTAATGCATATTTTGTAAAAGCTGATCATTTAGAAGGATGTTTTAACAATACTAACGACTATATTGATTAAATCTTAGCTAATAGATCCATCAGAATAAAATCTTATTTAGCTAAAGCTCTCGAGGGATCTATTTAAATTCTATCTAGATTAACTTTAAACCTTCATTATATAAATCAAGGCTAAAAATATTGTTTCGTTTAATAACCGGTGATACTACAAATCATAAATTGAAATTAGCATCAAAAGGGATAAGATATAAAGGAAAGGTAAGAAGGGACCCTGTTTATCCACCAATATTTAATTATCCCAATTTCCTTGGTTTAGTTGCAAATCCTCCAGTTTGGTGTAAACGAATTTGTTCTTATTTCCACGATTATTTGTGTCGAGATGCCAAAATACGTGACTCGGTCATTTGATCCTCAACCACTTTTCGCTGGAACGGATTTTGCTCTATCAACCATTTATTCAACAACGAGTTGACTTTCACTGTATCGATAGCAGAACACGAAACTTTTCCGAAAAGAAATCTTTTAGCAGTTTCTTGTTACTATTGACTGCATTACAGTCCATGGTTGACACCACAATGGAATTTCTACTACACATCGGAGGCGAGAATCATGTATCGACGGACGTACATTCACTATCAAATCCCACACGAATGCACAATACCATAAATTGCATGAATCACGAGGTTAATGATGTACTGAGATCGGAATTTCCTTCCAAAATGGCTAACCTATTTCAAACCTTGCAGTTATCATCATCCAAGCAAATAGCTGCATTCTTATTAATGTATTATGATGGGTGTTATTCTCACTTTCGGTGAACCGGTCATCATTATCTTTTGAGGAATGAATCATTTTTAACTTTGTTGTTTCCGAGTGGTATCATATGCACAAGTGATTAACAAAAACTTATTACGGTAGAGTGGGCAATGATTAGTAATGCATACACAGCAGAACTAGTGATGACGAGTAATCCGAGCTTTCACTATATTTGCCTTCGCTGAGGGAACAAATCAACGAGTTTAAAATTTATCCCTGTACACACATTCTCCGTGCCACGTTATTCAATTCTTGAATTCGTTGTCCCAGACATTGATGATTAAAGCTAATTCTTAAAGTTGCACGGTTCAATGAATTTCACCAAGAGTTTTGAACTAATGCATGCTCAAGATTATTTCAAATATATTGCTAGGTAATATCAAGAAATCTAATGTAAACATTTGTTCATTGAACTTCCTAGTAATCAACAATTTATTACCGAAGCAACTAACACTGAAAAATCTCACGATAAACTATGTTTTCGAGTCCTAATAGCTTGACCTGTTTGTAACTAGTGTCTATAAGAAAAGTTACGAGTCTATTCTTTGATAATTCCTTTGATTTTCAATGTATTACTACGCAGCATTCCATGTAAAGTATTAAGAGAAATGAAGCTACCTACGACTTGAGTTATGTCTATGTTGTTAAAAAAACTTTTTCATCTATGGATAACTTTCCCACATGTAAAGTTTGCGGTAATTCAATCGGCAATAACTTTCCCACATTTATTCCACTAGTCTTAGTTTCTAATTCAAGGATTTGTTCAGACATGTGCCATTTAAAGAAAATTGGGTGTTTCATAACATATAACTTGAATCAGATATGTTCGAGACTCATTTATGATTATCTGACCGCTACAGAGGCACAATTTACAGGACAGTGGGTGAAAGTATTATGCAGATTTTGGATTATCATAAAGACCTGGGTTTTTTAATCGAATTGGCCTATCAAACTTTAATTAGATGTTGTAAATCATGTTTTCAGAACCTAATTAATTGATTAATCAACTCATTATCTATTAATTTGATTCTTGACATTAGGGTTGAAAACATCTACGATGAATTAATCGATTGTTTTATGAAAGAATCGATTTGTATGGTACGAGAATGTAATAAAAAAATATCACCAGTATTTAAATCGATTAAAACGTAAATGAATCGATTAATTTTGATCCTAAGTGTTTTTAGTTGATATAAATTTATTCTAATCGATTAAAACGACTAAACCAACATTCTGAGAACAATTTAATCGATTATTTCGACATTTCAATCGATTAAAATGGTATGGTAAGTTATTTCAATCGATTAATATTGGTTTATATCAATTAAAACAATTAATTTAAATACACAGAACCTGGTTTCGCAACTCTGATCTTCAAGGGATTCCCGGACTTGTTCCTGCAAAACAATTAAGTATTTTTCTGGTACCCTTTATAATTACTGGGTCCTGATCAGGTTATTTGGAAAGAATTAATCTTTGGAACCCATTTCATTCTCCCTTTAGGAATAGCATACTTTTTAATTCTGCAGTATTTAACAGAGTGACCCTTTTTCATACAGTAAAAGCATTTAATAAATGGAGATGAAACTGTTTTACTATATGCAAAATAATTTTTGAAAGCTCTGGTTTTCTTTCCAATGGCTGGTGTATAACCTATACCACCACGTTCAATAACTAACTTTTGGGAATCAAGTATCTTATCAAGATTATTCTTTCCTTGTGCTAATTTAGATGAAGTTTTTACTAGGTATGATACTTGTTTACGTAACTCGGGACGAGTTTTGCAATCTTCAACATTACACATGCAATCAGTATTATTTTCTAATTCTAACTTTTCTTCATCAATTATTTTCTTTTCAAGAATAATGATCTTGTTTTCTAGTAACCTATTCATGCTTTTCAATTTTCTGTTTTCAATTTCTAATTTCTTTGCTACTTCATGTATTTCAAAGAAAGCATCTTGTAATGAGCTATAGTTTATAGATTCAGAACTTACACTGGTTTTTGATGATTCCGAGTTGACCATCAAACATATTTCCGGTGCTTCTTCATAGGTCTTTTCAAGGATCTTCCACATTTGTGCAGCGAGTTTGGCAGTGTGCAATCCTAAAAAGATCATCTCTGTTAAGGGCGGATAAGATGATATTCTTGGCAATACAATCATCTTGGATTACGTTAGCAATATCAATTTCCTGTTCAATAACATTCCAAGCATTTATACTAACAGATTCAATGAAGATTTTCATCCTTATTTTCGAATATAGGTAATCTGTTCCACTTAACGAGTGGAGGTCTATCAATGCACGCTCCTCGAGAAAATGCCATGGATCGAAGTAACTTGATTAACTTTCAAGCACCTCGCTCGATGCCAATTGTTAGAAAAGTAGTTTTAAATCAAGAGGGGGGTGAATTGATTTTTGAAAGTTTTCGCAATAAGCAGATTATCTAATTCGAAAATTAAGTTTACTAATCAATTCACGAATCACAAAGCAATTAAACAATACAAGCGCGACAAGCTGAATTTAAAGAGAGAAAGGTAAGGAAAGATTTCACCGGTAATTTTATCTTGGTTCACCCACAACCAGGGCTACGTCCGATCTCCGACCAAATTCCAGTTGGGTTCCACTAGAATAGATGTTTTACAGACTCACCCTCTTACACCTATTCTAACACCGGAACCAATTTCCAGTTCCGACTTTAACCTTTCCACCAAGAACCAAATTCCAGTTCTTGGAAACCTCTCGCAACCAAATTCCAGCTAGCAGAGAACCCGAGTACCCAAATTCCAGGTACCAAACCTTTCACCAAGAACCAAATTCCAGTTCTTGAAAACCTCTACAACCAAATTCGAGTTGCGAGAGAAACCGAGTGCCCAAATTCCAGGCACCAAACGAGTACAAGAACCAAATTCCAGTTCCTGTGCTCAACCTCTTACCAAGAACCAAATTCCAGTTCTTGATAACCTCCACAACCAACTTCCAGCTGCAGAGAAAACTTGTGCCCAAATTCCAGGCACAAACACAATACAAAGTAATGAAAATGAATTTACAAAGAAGAAACAAGAAAGCTCAAACCGGATTACGCTAATCCACGGTAAGTTTCTTCTTCAAGGATGCAATATGCCTCAAGAAAGATTTCAAAAATAACTTAACAAAATAGTTGTAATTCTTTCTTGGAAAAAGATGCTTAACGAGTTGCTTGAATTGATTGCTTTGTTTCGTAAAAGCTGATATTCAATCTTGTTGTTTCAAAGTTTCAAGCAAAGCTGTTTTTAAAGAGAATTTTCAAATCTGCTGCATTAATTAATCTGTTGAAAGTTTGTTTTAATCTGTTGAAATAGTCGTTATAATCTGTTAAAAGTCCTTTCAACCCATTAATGCGTTCTTGCTTCTTTAACAGAATCGTTTTAGCTGATACGACCACTTTTATATCAGTTAAAACATTTTACAAACTTTTTCTAAGTATAAAACAATCGATTGAATCACGTATTAATCGATTGATTTGTTTAAAAACCTTCTTATAAAACTTTCCAAGTTATTTTAGCTGATATAAAGTCATTTTAATCGATTGAAAATCTGCACATATATTTTCAAGTCATTTTAATCGATTGAAAGTTCGTTTTAATCGATTGAAAAGATTTTCTAAGTTATTTTAATCGATTGAAATACATTTTAATCGATTGAAAGCAGATCTGATCGGTCATAATTCAATTCGATCGATCATATCCAACTCTGATCGGTCATAATCTCATTCTGATCGATCATCCTTACATCCAAAGTGATTTTAATCGATTGAAACGTGTTTTAATCGATTAAAATAATTCGATCAGCTCATATTTAGGATCTGATCGATTATATTGCATTCGACCTATTATATTCGAATTCTAATCGGTCATAAAGAGTTTTAATCGATTAAAAGAAGTTTGTATCGATTAAAATATTGTAAAAACACTTTTTAAAACATTCTAAGTGTTTTAAATTGATTCTTTCAAACTTGTATCGAGTTAATAACTTGTTTAAGAAAATTCTTTGCCAAAATGCTTTTGTTTTTTATTTGTTAAAAGCTGTTTTGAGGCATTTTGCAAGATGAGTGAAGAAGCTTTATGCGGTGGAAAAGGTAAAGTGGTTTTACCTAAGCTTTCGTTTAGACACACTTGAGTCTTCGGCTCCTTTGTTCGAGTGACTTGTTTGGCAGCTGCGAGTTGACCCTTGACTTTATTTTTGACTTCATCAAATCAATGAGATCTTTGCTAGGATCACTTTCAAAGTTGTCACTATAATCACAAGTTACAGCAGATTACAAATTGAAAAAGATAAGGAATAGAAAACACCTCTCTTGAGTCACACAGGAGATGAACACCTCCTTTGAATCCACAAAGGATAAACAATAGCTTTTCCTAGAGACGGCACAACACACAATCCACCAAGAAACCCATTCGAGTGATTCTTATCACTTCTAGCCCACACTAGGTTTTCAAAAGCCCCTTTTTCTTCCTTAGAGAAAGTTCTCTAGCAGATCCACGACTCTTCACTTTTGTATGAAAAAGGTTTTTCTTTTTGCAGAGAGCCTTAGAGAACCTTAAGTAGAGAGAATAGAGTGCAGGAAATGATGATTTTTAAAAACATAAGAATTAGGAATAGGGTTTTCAGTAAATTGGTCCAGATTTGAATTTTAAAACTCATAACCAACATAGATAATCGATTATCTTGAGTGATAATCGATTATTACGAAGCCATATTCGCGAGAGGAGTAAAACAGGACCAGGATAATTGATTATACTGTGTAAATAATCGATTATCTAGTTGGGATAATCGATTATCCTGAGTGATAATCGATTATCACGATAAGGTTTTCGAGAAAAACAAATTTTCGAGTGCAGGATAATCGATTATTCTAAGTGATAATCGATTATCACAGAGTGGATTTGATAAAAATGAGTTTTCAGATGATGGACTATGTGCTGGCTATCTTGTACTGTAATTATACAAACTCAAAAACATAAAACAGAGTTATTACAAGTAAATACATATGATTCTAAGTCTTCAAGTCTTTAAGTCCTTTGTTCTTGAATCATCATCAAAATCTTCAAGCTTCATATCCTTGTATGTTTAACAAAGGCTGGGAGAGTGGGGACCCTATAATGGGGGCACCTTAGGGGCCTGACCTCGGTGAGGATATTTAGAACTACCTTGAATACGCACCTTTCTGCAGGATACCCCTACCTTGTGATAAAAACGTCATCTCACGGTTCGTGGATGAGTGAATTGTCTGTGCATTTGCTTGTTGCATTTTGTTGCATTACATAATCACACAACCATAAATAAAATCATAAAAAACCTTTTCACAATAAACAACCTTATCTCGGACAGTCTTCATTTAAGCTAGTCTGGTTTCAGGTTCTTTGTAAACTAAGTAGCCACGTTGACCTACAGAAGAGATAAGGGGTCATAAAAACAAATAGAAACCTTTATTTTTGCAGTAAACGACTTTATCTCAGACAGTTCACATTTTAGCTAGCCTGGTTTTAGGTTCTTTGTAAGCTAAGTAGCCACGTGGACCGACAGAAGAGATAAAGGGTAAAAAAATAATAACAATAAAAAAAAGCAATAATCTAATACAAAAATTTTGATAAAATCAAAACATTCATTTCAAAATAAAAATAAAATGATAAAATGATTTTGACAAAACATTCATCTCAAAATAAAAAAGATAATAATATAATTTTTGACAAAGTCGTATCATTCATACCACATCATTTCATAAAGTGGTAAAACCAAGAGAGAAAATAAATGCATAAAGAAAGGTATGCATCAACATCATTTTAATAAAAATCTCTCATGCATAAATACATTCATGCTAGGAAATACTAGATATCCTTAAGACAAGGGCAAAAGAGACCCAAGTGCGTTTGTGATCTTCGCGACAAGGAAGGGACAAGTGTACTAAGGTGTGATGGTGACCTCCATTATACTTGTCAAATCTGTGATGGAGAAGAAACCATTACACCGAGGTGGGTATGATACCCCACAAAGCGTAAGCTTCAAGGAGGATACCTAAGTCATTATCTTAAGACATATCCATCCCATAAATCATTCATTCTAATCAATAAAATTCTTTTTATATTCTAGAAAGCAGCTGGTATTCTTCATGCCCTCATCCGCATACAAAAAAATACAAAATCCAAACACTATCATACATCATATTAGAAAAAAAAACATGATAATGTTTAGGAAAAAACAAACATCTGCATGCATGCATCAACCAAACTTCATCATAACATGCATCTAGTAATAGGCAGCTAAAAAAAAATACCTAGAAAATTTAACCCGCCTATGGTTTCCTTTAGGCTTTCCACTTTTAAAAATGTACTTCGAAGCATTGCATTGAGGACTAAAAGTGATGAAGATCTTATTGAAATACTCTGACAAAGATCATGTTGATTTGATGAAGTCAAAGTCAACAGTCACTTAGATAAAAGAATAGAGGTATTAGTGTGTCCGCAGCCATGCTTAGGTATAATCATTTTTATCTTTTCTGCTACATGAGATTTCTTCACTTAAAAGATTTTGCAAAATGCCTCTAAAAACGTTTAAGCAGTTAAAAACAAAGTATTTTAACAAAAACTTTTTTAAACAAGTTTTTAACTGATATAATTTCGAAATAACCGATTGTTTTCATTAAAGAAAGTTTTGAAAACCTTCTGTCAGTGTTTTAACCAATTAAAGCTTCGACATAACCAATTAAGTGAAGGGAGTGAATATGGAAATTACTCCTGCTGTTTGGGAGCAAGTTGCTGGCCTTAAGGATAGAGGTGTCAAAGTCTCAAGGGGGAATATTTCTGAGATTCCTGAGTTCAACAAGATTCAGTTTTTCCGGTCTTGCCTTAAGGATCCAAATGATTCGGTAAGAATTCTAAATGCCGGAAAACTTGCACTTGAACATAGATTACTTGCTTTTATTGTGGCATGGATGCTTACTCCAAGGGGGAGTAATCATGCTATTCTTAGTGAGGGAGATCTTGCCCTCATGTATTGCATTTTTAACAATGTTCGGGTAAACTGGGTGTATGTGATCAAAGATCACATGTTGAAAGCTAAAAGGTTGGCAGATTTCAAATTGCCATATGCTATGTTAATCAATAATTTCTTTAGATTTTTTGAAGTTGATCTTTCTGGGGAGAGCGTAGAAACCCCCAAAGCATCAAATGAAATTGACGACTCCACCCTAAGAAAAATGGGATATATAAAAGTTGATGATGAATGGATCTCCAAAATTGATGCTGGGATGTCTGAGGGTGAGGAAGAAGATGAAGATGAAAATGAAAATGAACAAGGCCAAATTCCTCCCTCTCCAGCTGCTGCAGAGGTTCCTGAGTCAACCAATGGTCAAGCCTCATATGAAAATATGGAAATCATTCTTTACATGGAGCAGCCTGACCGTGGGACTCCTTTATCTCAGTTTGAAAGAACAATGCTTTCTCAAATGGCTGCAGTGCAGGAAAATCAGAGAAAGCATATGCAGATGACATTCCAACACTTCCAGCAAACAAACAATCAATTCGCATCCCTTGAAAACCAAATTGCTGATATCTACACCAAGCTGGAAGATATGCAGCTGAACCAAGGAAACTGGGATGATTGATTTTATGGATTAAAAGGGTCCCTTCTTATCTTTCTTTTATTTCTTATTTTGATGCTAAATTCAATTTCTGGTCTGTAATATTTACTGGTTGTATACCAGGTAAAATATTTTTAGCTTTGGTTAATATAATGTAGGTTTTAAATCAAATCAAACTAGCCTAGATAGAATTTAACATAGATCCCTGATACTTTTAGCTGATACAGAATAGACTTAATCGATTAAATCGATTAAAGGAAACACTTTCACAACAAAATAATCGATTAAACTAGCAGTATCAATCGATTAAAATCTATATAAACCAGTTTACATCAGTTAACTTAGCTAAATAAGATTTTATTCTAATTTTGATGGATCTATTGGTTAAAATTTAATTGATGTAGTTGATATTATTGTAAAGCATCTTTCTAAATGATCGGTTTTCAAAACTTACACTCGGATTAGGCATGATAAATTCGCATAAAACATTACTTAGTTTGCAAATCTGGTTGTTTTAATAAAAAAATCTTTTAAATCGATTAAAAGAATTTATACAACATTTTTCTTTACTGTTTTAATCGATTAAATGTCGAATTAATCGATTAAATGCACTTATGTTTCATACTTTCGAAGTCCTTCACTGTTTTAATCGATTAAACCTTTATTTCAATCGATTAAAATCATTAAACAATAACTTTTTAATCGATTTTGTCCTGTTTTTAATCGATTTTTATTCTGGAAAGAAAAATTAAAGGCTTTAGTTAATGGTCGTTACGGTAACATGCTACTAAAGCGTGATTCCCTTATCTTTACACGTGTTAATTGTCTTCATTACAAACGTGTTAATGAAGATAAGTTTGAATCAACTTTGATTGATCATTACATGAGTAAGATATCGTATTCATTTTTTTTCAATTTTCAAAATCTCAAACTTATTACACACATTTGCATTATTTCTCTTCTGTTCCCTATTTTTTTTTATGAAGTCAAAAGGGGGAGAATAGTTGCTTTAGTTGCTTTACTTTTGATCAGAAATAATTCTTTATTTAGGAAGCAACAATTTAGGGGGAGAAATAGGAAAATAATTCATTTCTTTATTACTCACTAATTTGTTTTATTAAGTGACTTCTTTTGCAGAGTTATTATTCAAAGTGGTGTTTGTCTTCATCAAATAGGGGGAGACTCAAAGTGATGAAGATCTTATTGAAATACTTTGGCAAAAATCCTGTTGATTTTATGAAGTCAAAGATAAAGTCAAAGTCAACTTTGTAGCGGTCAACAGTCACTTAGATGAAAGAATAGAGGGATTAGTGTGTCCGCAGCCATGCTTAGGTATAATCATTTTTATCTTTTCTGTTGCATGAGGTTTCTTCACTTAAAAGATTTTGCAAAATGCCTCTAAAAACGTTTAAGCGAGTTAAAAACAAAGTATTTTAACAAAAGCTTTTTTAAACAAGTTTTTAACCGATATAATTTCGAAATAACTAGGTTGTTTTCATTAAAGAAAGTTTTGAAAACCTTCTGTCAGTGTTTTAACTGATAAAGCTTCGACATAACCAATTAAAATCACTTAAAATGTTAAGAGAAGTGTTTTTGCAGTATTTTAATCGATACAACTTGGTTTTAATCGATTAAATCCACTTAACATTCAGGATGATCGATCAGAATGCAATTATGACCAATCAGAATCAGACATAATCGATCAGAATTGAGTTATGACCGATCAGAATCAGATATGATCGATCAGAATTGAGTTATGACCGATCAGAGCTTTTTCAATCGATTAAAACACGTCTCAATCGATTAAAACAACTTAGAAAATTTCTCCATAGCGTTTTAATCGATTAAAACTTATTTTTATCAGTTAAAATCACTTTGAAAATTTCACAATAAAGTTTTGCAGTATATTAATCGATTGAAACACGAAACAATCGATTAAATCAAATTAGAAGATTTTTTTGTAAAGAGTTTTAATTGATACAAACGTTGTCGTATCAGTTAAAACAAATATGTTAAATAATCAAGAACGCTTTAATGGATTAAAAGAAGTTTTAACAGATTAAAACTACACTTTTAACAGATTAAAAGATTTTTTAACAGATTGATTAAACCAGCAGTTTTGAAAATCTTCTATAAAAACAGTTTGGCTTGAACATTTTTAACACAACAATTGAACATCAATCTTTAGCAATCAAGCAAGCAAACTTTAGCACTCTTTCAAGAAAGATTCGCGCCAGTTTTTGTGAAGTTCTTTAAAATTCTTTCTTGAGGCAAATTGCTTTCTTTTGGAGAAGAAACACCTACCGAGAATTGCATAAAACTGGTTTGAGCATTCTAGTTTCTTCTTTTCATTTCTTTACATTCTTTTTGTATTGTTTGGTGCCTGGAGTTGTGGGCACTTGGTTTCTTTGCAGCTGGAATTTGGTTGTAGAGGTTGTCAAGAGCTGGAATTTGGTTCTTGGTGAAAGGTTAGGTGCGAGAACTGGAATTGTGGTTCTTGTGGTAGATTAAGTGTAAGATTGTAATCTGTAAAACATTTGATCTAGTGGAACCCAGCTGGAATTTGGTTGGAGATCTGGACGTAGCCCTGGTATTGGGTGAACCAGTATAAACACCGGTGATATCTTTCTAAACCTTTCTCCTCTTTTAATTCTGTTGATACGTTTATTTTTTATTGCTTGCTTTGTGATTCAAGAACAGATCTGAAATCTTATTTTTACAAATAGATAATCTATTATTTGCGAAAATCTTTCAAAGATCAATTCACCCCCCCTCTTGATCTCAAACTACTTTTCTAACAATGTACACCTTTTGGATGAAATAAATAAAATTGTCTTTTTCATCATCTCTTCAACTATTCATAAATTGCATTCATTCATCCTCACTTTAATAATAATAAGATAATAAAAAGAAAGGATTAATTGATGTGCTTCCCATGAATCGGAATAAGATGAAGAGCAAATCCTTCATCGTCAAGTTCTCTCCAATGATTGATCCAGCTAAGGAGGATAATAAGCCTCAACCGTTGGGTATCCAAATTATTAAGGAAGAGGGGGTAAGGATGCCGTTACATTTGTTCATGCCTCATAATATACATCGGATAAAGTTGTACCATGGAGATACGCAAAAACATCGCCCATCGATAAGGATATCTCCAGCATAGCCGGAATTAGGGGGCAGGATTAGAAGTGGAAGAATCTATTCCCCCAAGGAGCTATAAGATGACGCTCCTAAGAAAAAGAAAAAAATAAAAAGACCAAAGAAAAACATAATCCAAAGAGAAAATTGAGTAGACTTTGGATTCACGACGCTAAGGCAGTTCTTTCAACACTCCGCCAAAAAGACAAACTCACGGTAGGCGACAAGCTGGTCATGGTTTGAGCTAAAGACAACATTCGGATCATCAAGTCGTCTTCCCTACCTTAAATGGATGCGACTGAAGAGGACCGTTGAAATATCTTATGCCAATATGAAAAGACTTCCCCAACAATATGGAGGTGACCAACATGATGAGGAAATATGGATACTGCCCAAACCAATGGCTCATTAGAAACTCTCAAGGAATAAAGGAGCCACCAGATTTTAAAGATAATCCTTTGAAGCATCACCCTACAAAGGATCAAGCTGCACGGAGAAAAGGGAAGTCTCCCCTCCACACCTTGAATCAGGTTTTCCCAAATAGAGGGGTTCAAGCATCAAAATCCACTTTAGTCATTAGGTGTTCTCGTTCTGATTCTTAGGGTTTGTAAATCCAATGACTATTAGAGATTACTTATCGGGGCTAGCCCGACCCTCGAGCATTATAGGGCACATATTTCCCTATTAATTACAAAAAATGTCATTCTTACTATCTGCTTCTCTTCTTGTTATTCATGCCTAAACCTCATTAATAACCATGTTTAAGCAAATGTTTTCAAAACGCGTCAAAATAATCAAACTGCACCATTGACCAAAATAAAATTCAAATCCATCACCACTGATTGACTAGAAGAACAAAACAAGGTTTTACCATGTCATAATAAAGTCGTGTTTCACCAATGTTGTGTAAAAAGAAAATAAAACAAAAATCAAAATAAGCCCATAGAAGCTAAAGGCCAAAAAGAAAAGGCAAAATACCCGGTAGGAAACCCATTAAGGGGGCTACGAAAAAGTTAGGGTAAACCCGCTAGGAGACCCAAACAACAATTAAGGGTAGCCGAGGCAAAAATTAGGGTTACAAAATAAAGTCTGTTAGGATTCCCAAAACAAGAAAAGAGGAAACCTAGACAAAAGTTAGGACAAAAAAACAGCATCCTAGACTGAAAACCCAAAGGGCAGACAAGGAAAATAATCAGTCATAGCAAGCGCCATAGAATAAGACGCCATTCCATAAACAAAACGTTTGTCTAAACTAGCCTAAACACTCTAACCAACCTTGCTTAGCCGTGCTTACAAAAACCATTTTTTTCAAAATAAATCAATTCTAAAACACAAGCCTTTGAATTAAATATCTTCTTCCTTCTTTTCTCTTGACCCTTACCACTATGGCATTCTAGTAATTAGTAGGGAAATCTGGAGATAGTAATCAATAGGAGGATTGACACCCCAAAGAAAAAGGAGGGGCACACTGACATGGTAGTCGCTCTACAATCAACACAATTATTCTTCGGTCATGGAAAAATCAAGACGGCAAAATCGGTATAACCTATCATGTCGACGAAAGCACATGATGACAGAAGCACATCAGAAGCAAAAGCACATTGATTAATCCTTTTTAAATATTAATTGAAATAGTATTATAGGATGCATATCACGAACATTGCATGCATGAATATGGGTCCTTTCTCTAAAAAAAAAGAGAAAAAAGAAAAGAAAAAAGAAGAGAGTAATGCCTGCTAGGAGATTCTTAGGCAAAAGTTAGGGTAGCCTGCTAGATCGAAAACCCACAAAGGGCGGTCTAGGAAAAAGTTGGGGCATTCATAAAAAAAAGGGGAAGAGCCCGCTAAGATATCCTAGGAAAAAATTAAGGCAGCTCGCTAGATCGAAAATCCCAAAAGAACGGTCTAGGAAAAAGTTAGGGCTAAACCAAAAAATAAATAAAAGAGAGGGGCCCATCAGCATATTCATGAAAATCCAGCAGGAGAATGTCAGTAACTTCTTTAGATGCAAGGATAAATTGCATTTAGGGCATCCACACACAAGTAGTCGCACAAAATGACTATGTCAAAATAAAAAAAAATAAAAAAAATCTCTTCAAACAAATAAAAAAATAAACAAAAAATAATACTCATGCATATAAGAATATTAGCTCCATGTTTGTGATTGAAAACGAGGAAGCGCCAAAAACGAGGTTTCCAAATAATATTCTCCCTCAAGAAAGTAGAGCAAGTCACCTTCAATAATCAAGCGACTCAGAGCAAAGCTCCAACCGCTATCCTTCTACCCAGAAAAAGAAGGCACAAAGAAAATAATAAGTCTTCAAACATTTTCCCTTCCACCCAATAAAAAGAAGGCACAACTATCAAAAAAGAAAAAGCCAATGGATAGGCTTGATCATCCCAAGCAGATCCTTACCTACTCCAGAGGCAACACAAAAAATTATCCCACGGCTCAACATCACCACCACATGAGTGTAGACCCCAAATCTTGCCCGGTCTTAAAATAAAGAGCAGAAGACCTTCAATTCGAAGATGGGCAAGGCCTAAAAGGTCCCTAAGATAGACTAATAGGCCCCAAATTAGAGTAGGAAGGTTTTTTGTACAGAAAAAATAATGAATTCCACCTAGAAGGCCGAGACTGTCGTCTCGCTTTCCGCCATCAGCAAAGGGCGAGACCGCTGTCTCGTTTGGCTAGACGACCTTCTCGCCACTCGCCAATGGCGAGACCACTGTCTTGTTTGGCGAGACGGCCTTCTCGGCATTTTTCAAGGGCGAGACCACCGTCCTGTTTGGCGAGACGATGGTCTCGACTTTGTCAAGCGAGACGACGGTCCCAACTGATAGGCGTGAATCCCTATAAAAGGAGGGAGCGCCCCCCTCCTTTTCACAGCATTCTTCAACTTTCCTTTCTACAACTTTCTCAAATTCTTCTCCTAGGATCCCTCCGAAGCATTTCCGAAGTTTCTTAGTATTCTTAGAGAGTGTTCTATAGTTTTGCAAGGAAGAGAGACCAACATTGTAGAGTGGGGGATTGCCAAAAAGCACCCTACTTCAAGAATATTAAATACGAAAGCTTGCTTCGAAGGTTTCCATACTTTCTCTCTTTCTTTTACATCTTTTTCTTTACATTTATCCGTGCATTAGCTGTTAGGGCCATGTAGTCAATATTTTAAATTCCGCAAATAAATAAAGGGTAAAAGCGTCATTTTAAAGGTTTATTTATGAAATAAACGGCCCATCATAGGGAACCCGAAAAGGGCGTCGTAGGGAAGCTAATATCTTCCCTACATGTAACTAACTCCCTTACCCAACTCTGGTTATAATGGCCAAAGTTGGTTTTTCAAAACCAATGCCTTCTTGTTTTCCTTTTCCAATGTTTCCAGACAAAACATTGGTGCCGACTCCAGAACCCATTTTCGAAAACCTCGCCTTTAGGTCCAGCCCGGTTATCGGACAACCTAAAGGCGTTGTACCACACTTTAAAAACGTGAGTCGATGTCGAAAACCATCACGTCGCTCCAACCGCCACTTTTGACAGCGCGACAGATGGGGACTCCACTAGGGAAGCTTAGTGAGTTGATCCCAGTTAGTGATGGGCCAGTTTAATAAATAAACTTAAAAATTTTTGCTCTTACCCCATCTTGTTTTATAACATGTTTTATTTACTTGGCGTTAATAATTGCTGTTTGCTTATTTTACGCAATTGTTTGAAATACAAATTGTACACAAACCTTTGAACACAACAGTTCCCCCTATACCCGGGGGCAAGTGGGGAAATCCATAGGGAGTGGGTGGCAGGTACGATTTTTTGTATTGAGGGCCCTGAGCCCACCGGTATGGTCGAAAACCACCAGTCAAGGTGATAACCTTCCTCTTTTTGCACAAAGACTGACTACGGCCTTAGTTCCATGCATGGTCGGAAGGCTGGAGAGTGGGGACCCTATAGTGGGGGCACCTTGGGGGCCTTGCCTTGGTGAGGAAAATTAGAACTACCCTGAATATGCACTCTTATGCAGGAGACCCCTACCTCGTAATTAAAACGTCATCCTACTTGTTCGCGGATGAGTGAAATTGTGTGTGCATTTGTTTGTTGCATTTGATTGCATAGCATAACCATACAACAGATAAAATAGAAAAACCACAAAAATATTTTTGCAATAAACACTCTTATCTCGGACAGTCTGCCTTTTAGCTAGTCTAGTTTCAGGTTCTTTGTAAGCTAAGTAGCCACGTAGTCCGACAGAAGAGATAAGAGATGTTAAAATTATCCTTTTGCAATAAACCATTTTATCTCAGACAGTCTACCTTTTAGCTAGCCTGGTTTCAGGTTCTTTGTAAGCTAAGTAGTCATGCAGTCCGACAGAAGAGATAAAAAGGTTATAAAATAAATCGAAACAAATAAAAATCAAATAAAATAAAAATAGGATCTTGTTGATAAAACAATTTTTGACAAGGTCAAATCATTCATATCGCATCACGTCATAAGTGAAAAAACTAAGAGAGAAAGTAAATGCAGTACGCATAAGCATCATCTAGATAAAAACCCTCATGCATAAACACATTCATGCTAGGGGACATTAGATATCTCTAAGACAAAAGACGAAAGAGACCCCGAGCACATTTGTAACCATCCACGGGGAAGGGACAAATGTACTGAGGTATATGGTGATCTTCGTTATACTTGTCAAAATACATGACAGGGAAGGAACCATTATACCAAAGTGGGTATGGTACTCCGCAAAGCGTAAGGTTTAAGGATGATACCTAAGTCATTGTCTTAGAAGATACTAAACCCACACTTATCATTCATTTTTATTAATAAAATTCTTGGGCATCTTAGAAAGTGGTTGGTCCTCTTCCTATCCGAACCCGTGCGCAGAATGTAAAAGCTGTGGAGCATTTGGAAGAACAAAACTGCAAACTCACCGCTGAAGTCAGTGCCCTCCGGGAACAAATGGTGCAATTAATGGAGGTTATGCACCAACAAAGCCAAAACAAAGGGGAGACTCATGGCGACCGTGCCTCTCGCCATGAGGAAGAAGAAGAGGAGGAGTTCTTCTTTGAGCAGAAAGCCCCTGTCCAATCTAGCGCTAGGGCGATGCACATCCACACCCTTGAGGTGTCCAAACAGCAAATCTCCACCTTGGAGGAAAGGCTGAAGGCAGTCGAGGGACATAGCTTTGACGTCAAGGAGGCGGCAGACATGTGTTTGGTTAAGAACATCTAGTTCCTGCCGAAATTCAAGGTCCCAGACTTTCCCAAATATGCTGGACTGACCTGTCCCAAGAACCATCTTACAGTGTACTATCATAAAATGGTTGTACATGCTAAAAACGAGAAACTCCTAATCCACTGCTTCTAGGAGAGCCTGACTGACTCAGCCCTCAACTGGTATATGCAGCAGAAAAGGGGCAAGTCCAAAACTGGAAGCAACTGGCGGATGCCTTCCTTCGTCGTTACCGATACAAAATCGATCTGACCCCTAACAGGTCAGATCTTAGGACTTTAAGCAAAAGGAACGACGAGTCCTTCAAAGCATACACACAGAGGTGGAGGGAGATGGCTGCCCAGATAGAACCCCCGCAACGGATAAGGAGACGGTGGCTATGTTCATAGACTCACTGACAGGAGCTTACTACAAGGCAATAACCAGTACATCTAACCTTTTCTCGGACATAGTCACCGTAGGGGAGAGAGTGGAGCAAGGGTTAAGAAGTGGGAAGATAGCGCAATCTTCCCATGTCGGCGTCTCGTTCAAAAAACCCTCCGACAAGAAGAAGGAATAAGTTGTGCATGCGATTAACCTCGCTACTCCTTCTTCCGCTCCATAGACGGTTTGACAGTCGTGCAAAAAAGAGAGGACATTCACCCCTATCTCAACCTCCTATGGGAAGTTGCTGCCTCAGCTACTAGAAGCCAAGCTCTTGGCCTATGCCCCTCCCAAGAAGATAGAGCCTCCTTATCCCGAGTGGTACAAACCAAAAAAAAAATGCGATTACCACTCGGGTTCGCCCGGACATTCAACGGAGAATTACTTGACCCTGAAGTATAAGGTCCAAGAGCTTATTGACGTCACGCCAAACCTCTGTCGAAACAAGAGTGAAAGGAGGGAAGAATTGGGAGGATCAGCTCTAAGGGCTCCTTTTTTTAAGATTTTTCTTGTATTTCATGTGGTCCCCACCCGTGGCCGCGGGAACACGGACTAAAAGGGCATGTAAATATGCTTTCTTTTTTAATACATGAGCCATTTTTCGTCATATTCATTCTCATTCTTTTCCCTCTTCTATTTATTATTCTTCAAAAAATAATTGAATAATAAAATCAATGACTAAAACAGAACCTAAAAACCATCATGTCTGTGATTGATGAATCTCTGTGGGACCCGGAAGCCGAAGGTGAATGGGTCGAGTCCGACAGTGAGTAGGGGACCATTTCCCCGGACATGCAAAGAATGCTAGAGAAAGAAACGCACATCGTATAACCGCATCAAGAGGAAACAGAGACTATCAATTTGGGACTAGGAGGCGATAAGAAAGAGATAAATATCGGCACCCAGATTGATAGTGACATCAGGGAGGGATTGATACAACTTTTGAAAGAGTATGTGGATGTGTTCACTTGGTCCTATCATGACATGCCCGGGCTCGATACAAGCATAGTGGAACATCATTTACCTTTAAAAGAGGGATTTCGGCCAGTGAAACAAAAGCTCAGGAGAATCAAGCCGGATTGGTCTTTAATGATTAAGGAAGAAGTACAAAGACAACTAGATGCCAACTTCTTAATAGTGTCCAAATTGTTAGAATCGCGCAGCGGAATGTTCGCGTGGTCGGACAAAAACCAAGAGGGGGGGGGGGGTGAATTGGTTTCTTAATAAAAATTAGGTTTTCAAAATTTTCCCCAAATTTTACCGATTAAAAACTGCGTAAATGTAGATAGAGAAGAGTAGAGAAGATTACACAGTAGGTTTATACTGGTTCGGATCAAAAGACCCTACGTCCAGTTGCTAATCACTCAAAAGAGGATTAACACTGTCACTAAGAACAAATTGTTATAAACAATTTACAAATCAAAGAGATAAAGTAAAGACAACACCTCTCTTGAAATCCACAAGATATGAAGAACAGCTTTCCCCAGAGACGACACAACACACAATCCACTAAGAACTCCACTTAGTGATTCTTATCGCTTCTAGCCCACACCAGGTTCCAAAAGCCCCCTTTCCTTGCAACAAACAGTTCTCCGGCACTCACAAGCACTTAACTTTTGTATGGAAAGAGTTGTTCTTATTTTCCGAGTGCCAAAGCAGAGTTTAAGTAGGGAAATTAGGGTTTAGAAATTGGGGATTTCGAAACTAGGGTTCTTGGTAATTGGGTTTTCGAAAATAGGGTTAATTTGAAATTTAAAATGAAAAACAGATCGAAATAATCGATTATTTGGAGTGATAATCGATTAAAACAGAGCCAAATACGACGTAACCTAAACCTCTCTGGATTAATCGATTATTTGGTGAAATAATCGATTATCTGCATCGGAACAAGTACAAAATAATCGATTATTTTGTTGTTTAATCGATTAAAATAGTGACTTTGTATAGAAAGTGGTTTTCTCACTGTTTTAATCGATTATTTACCTATATAATCGATTAAAGCCGAGCTCGCATGATAAATTTGAGCATTTTGAAGCTTCTAAGTTACGGACTATGTACCGGCTATCTTAGATTCTATAATTACGGACTCAATCAAACTAAAACAAAGTTATTACAATACAGAAATCATCAATCTTCAATCTTCAATACTCTAAGTCTTTAAGCTCTTGGATCATCATCAAAATCAACATTCTTCATGATCATTATTTGCAACATCAAGTCCTTGAATGTTCAACAATCTCCCCTTTTTGATGATGATCAAAATTATCTTTTTAAAGCCCTTGTAATAACCTCGTTTTATCTGTCATACTAACAAACACATTAAACATACCAGATAAAATTTAATATTGAATCATAGGCTTTAAATTTTTCTCCCCCTATTTTGATTATAATCAAAAAGAACTCGCAACATTAATCATAAGAGCTCCCCTCAAGATATGCATAAGTTAGAGAAAGCTCCCCCTCAATTATAGCATGAAAGAAACATCAAATTTTATTTCACAATCATTCAACCATTACAACATCAAGACAATAACAAAAGAAAATACATTGATTATCTCTATATCGTACTGACTTTAATCGATTATTTCTAGCAAATAATCGATTATCGGAGGCATTTAATCGATTATTTCATGAAATAATCGATTATTCCAGAGGAGAATACCCTGTTTTGGACGTTGAGGGAAAATAATCGATTATCACATCCAGTAATCGATTATTCCAGAGGCTATATCAAGTTTTTAAGGTTTTTACACATTTTAACCTATGAATATCCTACACCACGAATTTTAACATAACAATCATCCAAAAATAGTCAAATTAAGCAGAATTTAAGCTATTTCTAATATCCCTAAGTCTCTTCTTAGATCATAGAATCTATCCTTGGGTAGAGGCTTAGTAAATATATTTGCTAATTGACGTTTAGTGTCTACATACTCTATCTTACAATTTCCTTTGCTGATATGATCTCTTAAAAAGTGATGTCTAATCTCAATATGTTTGGTCCTAGAGTGCATTACTGGATTCTTAGTTAGATTCATTGCACTCGTATTATCACACATTAATGGAATGTCATTTAAATATATGCTATAATCCTCTAATTGTTGTTTCATCCATAGAATTTGAGCACAACAACTACCAGTACGCAATATATTCAAACTTCAGTGGTAGATAAAGCTACACATGCTTGTTTCTTAGAATGCCATGATATTAAGGATGAACCTAACAAATGACATGTTCCACTAGTGCTTTTTCTATCAATTTTACAGCCACCATAATCAAGCATCGAATATCCTATTAAACTCATACAAGCATCAGACGGATACCACAAACCAAAACCAAGTAGTTCCTTTTAAGTATTTTAAAATATGTTTTACTGCAATTAGATGAGATTCTTTAGGACAAGCTCGAAATCTAGCACACACACGTACAGTAATGCATAATATCGAGTCTACTTGCAGTTAAGTATAATAGTGATCCTATCATACCTCTATACATAGTTTGATTAACTTCCAAACCTGATTCATCCTTGTCTAGATAGCATGAAGTTCCCATGGGTGTGTTGGCTTCCTTTGAGGTGTCCATTCCAAACTTTTTGAGAATCTCTTTGCAGTATTTAGTTTGAGAGATGAAAATGCCATCTTTAAGTTGCTTGATTTGAAGTCCAAGGAAGAATGTTAATTCTCCCATCATAGACATTTCAAACTCTCCCTGCATAATCTTAGCAAATTTGTTAGAATCGCGCAGCGGAATGTTCGCGTGGTCGGACAAAAACCAAGAGGGGGGGGGGGTGAATTGGATTTTTAATAAAAATTAGGTTTTCAAAATTTTCCCCAAATTTTACCGATTAAAAACTGCGTAAATGTAAATAGAGAAGAGTAGAGAAGATTACACAGTAGGTTTATACTGGTTCGGATCAAAAGACCCTACGTCCAGTTGCTAATCACTCAAAAGAGGATTAACGCTGTCACTAAGAACAAATTGTTACAAAACAAATTACAAATGAAAGAGATAAAGTAAAGACAACACCTCTCTTGAAATCCACAAGAGATGAAGAACAGCTTTCCCTAGAGACTAGCACAAGACACAATCCACTAAGAACTCCACTTAGTCATTCTTATCGCTTCTAGCCTCACACCGAGTTCCAAAAGCCCCCTTTCCTTGCAACAAACAGCTTCTCCGGCACTCACAAGCACTTAACTTTTGTATGGAAAGAGTTGTTCTTATTTTCTCGAGTGCCAAAGCAGAGTTTAAGTAGGGAAATTAGGGTTAAGGAATTGGGGATTTCGAAACTAGGGTTCTTGGTAATTGGGTTTTCGAAAATAGGGTTAATTTGAAATTTAAAATGAAAAACATGATCGAAATAATCGATTATTTGGAGTGATAATCGATTAAAACAGAGCCAAATACGTCGTAACCCAAACCTCTCTGGATTAATCGATTATTTGGTGAAATAATCGATTATCTCGTATGGATCAAGTACAAAACAATCGATTATTTTGTCGTTTTAATCGATTAAAACAAGTGACTTAGTATAGAAAGTGGTTTTCTCACTGTTTTAATCGATTATTTACCTATATAATCGATTAAAGCCGAGCCTGCATGATAAATTTGAGCATTTTGAAGCTTCTAAGTTACAGACTATGTACCGGCTATCTTAGACTCTAAAAATACAGACTCAATCTTAAATAAAACAGAAGTTATTACAATACAATTATCACCAATCTTCAATCTTCAATATTCTAAGTCTTTAGTTCTTGGATCATCATCAAAATCCATTCTTCATATTCATCAAGTGCAACATCAAGTCCTTGAATTGTCAACAATCTCCCCTTTTTGATGATGATCAAAATTTTCTTTTAAAGCCCTTTGTAATAACCTATTTTATCTGTCATACTAACAAACACATTAAACATACCAGATAAAATTTAAAATTGAATCATAGGCTTTAAATTTTTCTCCCCCTATTTTGATTATAATCAAAAAGAACTCTGCAACATCAATCATAAGAGCTCCCCCTCAAAATATGCATAAGTTAGAGAAAGCTCCCCCTCAATTATAGCATGAAAGAAACGTCAAATTTTATTTCATAATCATTCATTCATAACAATACAAAGATATAAACAAAATAAAATCTAAAATTCTTCACTATCCTCATCATTAAAGTGAGTATCAAATCTATTTTCTAATCTACCTACTCTATCATCTACATCGGATATACTGCGAATAATTTCATCATGCCGTGCACCGTAAAGATTGAAGAATGATTGCATTCTTTGATTCATGTCTGAAAGCATATCTTCCATGGATTGTCTTGTTTCTTGATGAGAAGAGGATGTTCCAACACTTTGGATTTGGTTAGAGGGAAGATCAGTAGCTGGAGGCATATCTTCATCAGAGTCTTCATTTGCATCACCTTGATTTTGAACATCATCTTTATGAACATAGATGTCATTGACCCGCACCATTTGTAGATGAATCAAAGTGCTGTCCAGCATGCGGTTCAAGTTAGTAGTTCGGACAACTTGTTCACCTTCGACATTGACTCCTTTATATTCAAGAATTCGGGATACAAGAAGAGCATATGGAATTTTGAATGTTGGATTACGTTTGGCCTTTAACATTGTCATTGTGACAAGAACACCCCAATCTAAAGGTTCATTATTCATTATGGCATGAATAATGCGAAGATCAATAGAAGAGCATTGGGCATGATTTGTGGCCCGGGGACATAAAATCCAGACAAGCAAATGAAGAATCATGCGTTCTTCCTTCTTCAAGGGTCCAGCATGAAGAATACGTCCAATCTCCATGGAGGGATTCCGTAGAAAAGAGCGATAAGTTAGAAACCTGTCAAAGTCATCTAGCTCACCATAAACGTTAATAGCATCTTCTCTAATGGGGAAGTGAGCAACATTTTCCCAAATATCATCATCTAGAATTATGTTAACCCCTTTTACACTGGATGTAGCAATTTGATCCCTAAACTTGAATCTAGAATAGAATACCCTAACTAAGTCAGATAGTATGTACCTTGCATTTGGATAAACTGGAGAACTCCTTGAATTTCAAGAAGATTAGGAAAATTGAAACCCCTACGAATGAATTGCTCACCTATAAGAAATTTGGGAGAAATAATAGCTTTTTCTTTCCAATAGGTTAGAAACTCTTGTTGGCTATCTCGCATCGTAGATCCATCCTTCTACAAAATTAGGACTGGAATGAGAGGAAGGTGCAGATCTTCTTCTTGTAGGAATCTTAGGGCGAGAGGATGAGGCCATTTGAGAGAGTAGATAATCTTGAAGAGATTTTGGAGACAAGTGAGGGAATAATGAAGCAAAGAGAGTATAGATTGCAAGAAAACTTGATTACAAGAATTATAAGTGAGTATAATTGAACTAGAGGTCTCTTTTTATAGAGAAAATACTTCCAACGGTCATATAGTAGAGATTCCATGGCAAAATATCCGTTGGCAACGGCTAGGAGGCAAAATCGAGTCGCATTTAATCGATTATATTTCAAGATAATCGATTATTTCAATATTCGGATAGCTTTAATCGATTATTTTTAGCAAATAATCGATTATCGGAGGCATTTAATCGATTATATCACGAAATAATCGATTATTCCAGAGGAGAATACCCTGCTTTGGACGTTTTGAGAAAAATAATCGATTATTACTTCCAGTAATCGATTATTCCAGAGGCTATATCAAGTTTTTAAGGTTTTTACACATTATAACCTATGAATATCCTACAACACGAATTTTATCATAACAATCATCCAAAAACAGTCAAATTAAGCAGAATTTAAGCTATTTCTAATATCCCTAAGTCTCTTTTAAGATCATAGAATCTATCCTTTGGTAGAGGCTTAGTAAATATATCTCGCTAATTGACGTTTAGTGTCTACATACTCTATCTTACAGCTTCCTTTGCTGATATTATCTCTTAAAAAGTGATGTCTAATCTCAATATGTTTAGTCTTAGAGTGCATTACTCGGATTCTTAGTTAGATTGATTGCACTCGTATTATCACACATTAAGGGTATGTCATTTAAATATATACTATAATCCTCTAACTATTGTTTCATCCACAGAATTTGAGCACAACAACTACCACCGCAATATATTCAACTTCAGTGGTAGATAAAGCTACACATGCTTGTTTCTTAGAATGCCATGATATTAAGGATGAACCTAACAAATGACATGTCCCACTAGTGCTTTTCCTATCAATTTTACATCCACCATAATCAAGCATCGAATATCCTAATAAACTAATACAAGCATCGATCGGATACCACAAGCCAAACCCAAGTAGTTCCTTTTAAGTATTTTAAAATATGTTTTACTTCAATTAGATAAGATTCTTTAGGACAAGCCTGAAATCTAGCACACACACAGACAAAATGCATAATATCAGGTCTACTAGCAGTTAAGTATAATAGTGATCCTATCATACCTCTATACTTAGTTTGATTTACTTCCAGACCTGATTCATCCTTGTCTAAATAGCATGAAGTTCCCATGGGTGTGTTAGCTTCCTTTGAGGTGTCCATACCAAACTTTTTGAGAATCTCTTTGCAGTATTTGGTTTGAGAGATGAAAGTGCCATCTTTAAGTTGCTTGATTTGAAGTCCAAGGAAGAATGTTAATTCTCCCATCATAGACATTTCAAACTCTCCCTGCATAATCTTAGCAAATTCTACACATAACAAACTATCAGTTGATCCAATAATATCATCAACAAGTAACACATCCTTGATCTCCAAAGGTTTGCACCGCAGTTGCTTTGATTGATTACTAAAGGATATGTGAAAACTTATATTCAATGGGTGTTTAAAAAGTTTAAGCAAAACTGTTTTTATAGATTATTTTCAAAACTGCTGGTTTAATTAATCTCTTAAAACATTCTTTTAATCTGTTAAAAGTGCAGTTTTAATCTGTTAAAACATCTTTTAATCGATTAAAACGCAGTGTAGAAAAAAAATTTTAAGTTGTTTTAATCGATTGAAACGAGTTTTTAATCGATTAAAAGAGTTCTGATCGGTCATAACTAAATTCTGATCGATCATAACTGATTCTGACCGGTCATAATAAAAATCTGATCGATCATCCTGACCCTTTAAGTGATTTTAATCGATTGAAACGTGTTTTTAATCGATTGAAAAATTTCTGACCGCTCATAATTAAAATCTGATCGATCACATTTGCTTCTAATCGGTCATAATTTGATTCTGATCGATCATCCTGACCCTTTAAGTAATTTTAATCGATTGAAACGTGTTTTTAATCGATTTAAAAGATTCTGACCGCTCATAATAAAAATCTGATCGATCACAATGAGTTCTAAATGGTTTTAATCGATTAAAAACAGTTTGTATCGATTAAAATGCTGTAAAAACACTTCTTTGAACATTCTAAGTGATTTTATTTGATTCTTTCAAAACAGCATCAGTTAAAAACATGTTTTAAGAAAGCTTTTGTAAAGATATTTTGTTTTTGGTTGTCTAAAACAATTTTAGAGGCATTTCGCAAGAATCTTTAAGTGAAGAACCTTCATGCAATAGAAAAGATAAAATGTTTTTACCTAATCATTCTGTTTAAAACATACTAAATGATCCATTTTCTTTGAATAAATACAAGATACAAATAGTTCATTTAACTATAGGAACCCAAATATATTTACCTTTAGGAACACCAAAATGTTTGATTTTACACTTATTTGAAGTGTGACCTTGTTTCATGCAATAAAAACATGCTTTTGATGTAGCTATGGAATAAGATGCATTATTTACATGACATGCTCTAGTTCCTTTTTCTACCCATACTGTTTTCTTTTTAGATTTACTCTTTTTCAAAGGAACTCTTTGATTTACATTATTTTGAGCAAGTACCATTTCATTCTTCTTAAGATCATCAATTTCTTTTTCGGCTTTGTCAAGCAAATGGTTAAGAATATCTATGTCATATTCATGCTCTTTACAATTTGCACATGCTAAGTCCTTATCTAAGCATACTATTTTCGTATTGGCTACCTCCTTTTCTTCTAAACATGCAATTTTCAATTTTAAGGACTCATTTTCCTTTTCCGATTTTCTTAGATTCTTCTTTACAACTTTATATTCCTTTTTCATATCCATAAATGCAGTAAATAACTCATTATAAGCATTTTGCAATTCATCATGGTCATTTTCTTCACTAGAGGATGAATCGGAATCACTAACCTCAAAATCCGAAGAAATGTTGTCATTTGCCATTAAGCAATTGTTTGCTTCTATTTCCGAGTCGCTTGATTCTGAATTTGAATCACCGTCATCCCAAGCAATATATGCTTTCTTCTTGAATTGCTTTTTGCTCTTGTGTTCATCATTTTTCTTGTTTGGGCATTCGGTCTTTATATGCCCTGCTTCACCACAACCAAAGCATTTTATATTAACGGAAGAATTTTCTTTTACCTTTCCCTTACCTTTGAAAGAATGTCTTCCTTTTGCTTTCATCATCTTGGTGAACTTCTTTATAAAAAGACTCATCTCTTCTTCATCAATTTCGGAGTCTTCTTCTTCTTCTTTCTTATTTTTGCTTTTTGAAAACTCTGTCTTGAAAGCTAGGTTCTTCTTTTGATATTGACCCTCTTCCTCATTTAGTCTTCCAAGGTCAAGTTCATGCTCCCTAAGCTTTCCAAATAACGCCGCCATAGACATAGTGGCAAGATTTTGTGACTCCGAGATGGTCGTCACCTTTGGTTGCCATTTCCTATCCAGAGATTTCAAAATTTTAACATTTAATTCATCAACATCAAAAATTTTACCTAGTCCGGTGAGATGGTTCACGATATGAGTGAAATGTTTCTGTATGTCAAATATCGTTTTGCCTGGTTGCATCCGAACATCTCGTATTCTTGGATTAAAGAATTTTTACGTGCTCTTTTGACGTCGTCGCTCCTTCGTGGGTCACCCTTAGCATTTCCCACATTTCCTGTGCACTTTTACAAACCGAAATTCTATAAAACTCATCAAGGGTTAGAGCAGATGAAATAATGTTTCTAGCCCTAACATCAAATTGAGCTTTTCGACTTTCTTCTGCAGTCCATCTAGAAATAGGTTTAAGAACGTCAACACCGTTCTCTGTAATTTTAGGAACAAATGGACCGTTTAAAATTGCATCCCAAACGCCTCTATCAACAGTACTCTAAAAATATTTGCATGCGTACCTTCCAAAAAGGATAATTTTGACCCGCAAAAAGTGGGGGTCTGTTGATAGACGCACCTTCGCAAAAGTTTGATTTTGTCCCGCCATTTTCGAAAAGTTTGAATGACTATCAAAGCAAGCTCGATACCACTTGTTAGAATCGCGCAGCTGAATGTTCGCGTGGTCGGACAAAAACCAAGAGGGGGGTGAATTGGATTTTTAGTAAAAATTAGGTTTTCAAAATTTTCCCCAAATTTTACCGATTAAAAACTGCGTAAATGTAAATAGAGAAGAGTAGAGAAGATTACACAGTGAGGTTTATACTGGTTCGGATCAAAAGACCCTACGTCCAGCTGCTAATCACTCAAAAGAGGATTAACGCTGTCACTAAGAACAAATTGTTACAAAACAAATTACAAATGAAAGAGATAAAGTAAAGACAACACCTCTCTTGAAATCCACAAGAGATGAAGAACAGCTTTTCCCTAGAGACTACGACAAGACACAATCCACTAAGAACTCCACTTAGTGATTCTTATCGCTTCTAGCCTCACACCAGGTTCCAAAAGCCCCCTTTCCTTGCAACAAACAGCTTCTCTGGCACTCACAACACTTAACTTTTGTATGGAAAGAGTTGTTCTTATTTTCTCGAGTGCCAAAGCAGAGTTTAAGTAGGGAAATTAGGGTTAAGGAATTGGGGATTTCGAAACTAGGGTTCTTGGTAATTGGGTTTTCGAAAATAGGGTTAATTTGAAATTTAAAATGAAAAACAGATCGAAATAATCGATTATTTGGAGTGATAATCGATTAAAACAGAGCCAAATACGTCGTAACCCAAACCTCTCTGGATTAATCGATTATTTGGTGAAATAATCGATTATCTCAGTACGGATCAAGACAAAACAATAGATTATTTTACTGTTTTAATCGATTAAAACAGTGACTTAGTATAGAAAGTGGTTTTCTCACTGTTTTAATCGATTATTTACCTATATAATCGATTAAAGCCGAGCCTGCATGATAAATTTGAGCATTTTGAAGCTTCTAAGTTACAGACTATGTACCGGCTATCTTAGACTCTAAAAATACAGACTCAATCTTAAATAAAACAGAGTTATTACAATACAATTATCACCAATCTTCAATCTTCAATATTCTAAGTCTTTAGTTCTTGGATCATCATCAAAATCCATTCTTCATATTCATCAAGTGCAACATCAAGTCCTTGAATTGTCAACAAAATTCTACACACAAAGAATTATCAGTTGATCCAAAAATAATATCATCAACATATACCTGGACCAATAAAATATGTTCTTTAACTTTCTTAATAAACAGTGTAGAATCAATTCTTCCTCTTGAAAAATCATTTGCAGTTAGAAAACTACTTAGCCTTTCATACCAAGATCTAGGAGCTTGTTTTAATCCATATAATGCTTTCTTCAATTTGAAAATATGATTAGGATTATTAAAATCTTCAAATCCAGGGGGTTGCTCTACATACACTTCTTCTTTGATAAAACCATTTAAAAATGCACTCTTAACATCCATTTGATATAATTTAAATTTCATCATAGATGCATAAGCAAGAAGTAGGCATATAGCCTCTAACCTGGCCACAGGAGCATAAGTTTCATCATAATCTATACCTTCCTCCTGACAATAGCCTTTTGCAACAAGTCTCGGCTTTATTCTTTGTTATATTACCATCTTCATCAAGCTTATTTCTGAATACCCATTTAGTTCCAATAACTTGATGTGACTCTTCTCTTGGGATTAGTTCCTAGACTTGATTCCTTTCAAATTGGTTAAGTTCTTCTTGCATGGCTATGCACCATTGATCATCTTTAAGTGCTTCCTCAATGTTTTTAGGTTCAATCTGTGACACAAAAGCAACAGACATACGTAAATTATTCATATTTCTAGTTCTTACCCCTTTTGAGATGTCCCCTATAATGTTGTCCATTGAGAGTCCTCTAGGTGATTGCCATTCTTTTGCTAATTGAGGAGTTTGAGAAGGCACATTATCTTCCAAGTATAATTCATCAAGGGCCTCTCTTATATATTCATCATCACCTGCAAGTCTTTTATTTGACTCAAGAGGATTTCCCCAAGGTCTACAATCTCATCAAAGGTAACATGTATAGATTCTTCTATATTCAAAGTTCTCCTATTAAACACTCTATATGCCTTGCTAGTTAAAGAATAACCTAGAAAAATGCCCTCATCGGCTTTTGAGTGAAATTTTCCTAGATTGTCCTTTCCATTATTTAGCACAAAACATTTACATCCAAAAATCTTTAAATGAGCAACATTAGGTTTTCTACCATTAAACAATTCATATGGAGTAGATTTTATAATTGACCTAATGAGCATTCTATTTAAAACATAACATGCAGTGTTAACCGCATCAGCCCAAAAATATTTAGGAACATTAGATTCATTTAACATAGTTCTTGCAAGTTCCTCTAATGACCTATTTTTCCTCTCAACTACACCATTTTGTTGGGGAGTCCTAGGAGCAGAAAAGTTATGCAATATACCATTTTCCTCACAATAATTCTCAAACTTTTCATTTTGAAACTCACCACCATGGTCACTTCTTAAAACTTTAATTCTTAGGTCTTTCTCATTTTGTATTTGTTTAGCAAACTTTCTAAAGACCTTAAAAGCTTCACTTTTCGTAGTTAAGAAAAATGTCCAAGTGTATCTAGAGTAATCATCAACAATTACAAGTCCATAATAATTTCCACCAAAGCTTTTTATCCTAGAAGGTCCAAATAAATCTAAGTGTAATAATTCTAGGGGTTTTGAAGTGGAAATCACATTCTTTGATTTAAATGATGATTTTACTTGTTTACCTTTTTGGCATGCATCACACAATCTATCTTTTTCAAATTTTAACTTAGGCAATCCAATAACTAAGTCTTTTGATATCAATTTATTCAAGTGATGCATATTTATATGAGCCGCTCTTTTATGCCATAACCAAGGGTTCTCTTCCTTAGCAACTAAACATGTTATACTAGACTCATGTAACCAATCCAAATCAATCAAATATATGTTGTTATGCCTAATGCCTTTTAATTCTACTTTTTCGGAATTTACTAAATGTATGGTGCAAAATTTGCTTTCAAAAGTTACCTTGAATCCTTTGTCACACAATTGGCTTATGCTAAGAAGGTTATGCTTTAATCCATCAACAAGAAGCACATCCTTAATCTCCAATGTGTTTGCACCACCTATGTTTCCAATTCCGAGAATCTTTCCTTTGTTGTTATCCCCATAAGTCACATATCCTTGTTCTTTGGCTTTGAAACTAACAAATTTCGTTTTATCTCCAAATCATATGTTTTGAGCATCCACTATCAAGATACCACATAGACTTCTTTGATTTGGAAGTTTCCTACAACACAAGAACATATAAACTTAGGTCCCCACAACTTTTGGGTCCTTGGGGTTAGAGACATAACAATCTATTTAAATACTCGCAAAACTTCTTTTAATTAATCTGCGGTTTAATTAATCTGTTAAAAGATTCTTTTAATCTGCTAAAAGTGCAGCTTTTAATCTGTTAAAACTTCTTTTAATCGATTAAAATGCAGTGTAGAAAAAATTTTTAAGTTGTTTTAATCGATTGAAACAAGATTTAATCGATTAAAAGAGTTCTGATCGGTCATAACTAAATTCTGATCGATCATAACTCGATTCTGATCGGTCATAATTGCATTCTGATCGATCATCCTGACCCTTTAAATGATTTTAATCGATTGAAACGTGTTTTAATCGATTGAAAAGAATTATGATCGCTTATAATTTGATTCTGATCGATCATCCTGACCCTTTAAGTGATTTTAATCGATTGAAACGTGTTTTTAATCGATTTAAAAGATTCTGACCGCTCATAATAAAAATCTGATCGATCACAATGAGTTCTAAATGGTTTTAATCGATTAAAAACAGTTTGTATCGATTAAAATGCTGTAAAAACACTTCTTTGAACATTCTAAGTGATTTTATTTGATTCTTTCAAAACAGCATCAGTTAAAAACATGTTTTAAGAAAGCTTTTGTAAAGATATTTTGTTTTTGGTTGTCTAAAACAATTTTAGAGGCATTTCGCAAGAATCTTTAAGTGAAGAACCTTCATGCAATAGAAAAGATAAAATGTTTTTACCTAATCATTCTGTTTAAAACATACTAAATGATCCATTTTCTTTGAATAAATACAAGATACAAATAGTTCATTTAACAATTGGAACCCAAATATATTTACCTTTAGGAACACCAAAATGTTTAATTTTACACTTATTTGAAGTGTGACCTTGTTTCATACAATAGAAGCATGCATTTGGAGTAGCTTTATAACAAGATACATTATTAACATGACATGCTCTAGTTCCTTTTTCTACCCATATTCTTTTCTTTTTAGGTTTACTCTTTTTCAAAGGAACTCTTTGATTTACATTATTTTGAGTAATTACCATTTCATGCTTCCTAAGATCATCAATTTCTTTTTCGGCTTTGTCAAGCAAATGGTTAAGAATATCTATGTCATATTCATGCTCTTTACAATTTGCACAAGCTAAGTCCTTATTCTCATCTAAGCATACAATTTTCGTATTAGCTACCTCCTTTTCTTCTAAACATGCAATTTTCAATTTTAAGGACTCATTTTCCTTTTCGGATCTTCTTAGATTTTTCTTTACAACTTTAAATTCGTTTTTCATATCCATAAATGCAGTAAATAACTCATTATAAGCATTTTGCAATTCATCATGGTCATTTTCTTTACTAGAGGATGAATCGGAATCACTAACCTCAAAATCCGAAGAAATGTTATCATTTGCCATTAAGCAATTGTTTGCTTCTATTTCCGAGTCGCTTGATTCTGAATTTGAATCACTGTCATCCCAAGCAATATATGCTTTCTTCTTGAATTGCTTTTTGCCCTTGTGTTCATCATTTTTCTTGTTTGGGCATTCGGTCTTTATATGCCCCGCTTCACCACAACCAAAGCATTTTATATTAACTGAAGAATTTTCTTTTACCTTTCCCTTACCTTTGAAAGGATGTCTTCCTTTTGATTTCATCATCTTGGTGAACTTCTTTATAAAAAGACTCATCTCTTCTTCATCAATTTCGGAGTCTTCTTCTTCTTCTTTCTTATTTTTGCTTTTTGAAATTTCGGTCTTGAAAGCTAGGTTCTTCTTTTGATATTGACCCTCTTCCTCATTTAGTCTTCCAAGGTCAAGTTCATGCTCCCTAAGCTTTCCAAATAACGCCGCCATAGACATAGTGGCAAGATTTTATGACTCCGAGATGGCCGTCACCTTAGGTTGCCATTTCCAATCCAAAGATTTCAAAATTTTAACATTTAATTCATCAACGTCAAATACTTTACCTAGTCCGGTGAGATGGTTCACGATATGAGTGAAACGTTTCTGAACGTTGAAAATCGTTTCGCCGGGTTGCATCCGGAACATCTCGTATTCTTGGATTAAAGAATTTTTACGTGCTCTTTTGACGTCGTCAGTTCCTTCGTGGGTCACCCTTAGCATTTCCCACATTTCCTGTGCACTTTTACAAACTGAAATTCTATAAAACTCATCAAGGGTTAGAGCAGATGAAATAATGTTTCTAGCCCTAACATCAAATTGTGCTTTTCGACTTTCTTCTGCAGTCCATCTAGAAATAGGTTTAAGAACGTCAACACCGTTCTCAGTAGTTTTAGGAACAAATGGACCATTTAAAATTGCGTCCCAAATGCCTCTATCAACAGACTCTAAAAAGATTTGCATTCGTACCTTCCAAAAAGGATAATTTTGACCCGCAAAAAGTGGGGGTCTGTTGATAGACGCACCTTCGGCAAAAGTTTGATTTTGTCTGGCCATTTTCGAAAAGTTTGAATGACTATCAAATCAAGCTCTGATACCACTTGTTAGAATCGCGCAAGCGAATGTTCGCGTGGTCTGGACAAAAACCAAGAGGGGGGTGAATTGGTTTCTTAATAAAAATTAGGTTTTCAAAATTTTCCCCAAATTTTACCGATTAAAAACTGCGTAAATGTAAATAGAGAAGAGTAGAGAAGATTACACAGTAGGTTTATACTGGTTCTGATCAAAAGACCCTACGTCCAGCTGCTAATCACTCAAAAGAGGATTAACGTTGTCACTAAGAACAAATTGTTACAAACAGCTTACAAATCAAAGAGATAAAGTAAAGACAACACCTCTCTTAAAATCCACAAGAGATGAAGAACAGACTTTCCCCGTAGACTGGACAAAGACACAATCCACTAAGAACTCCACTTAGTGATTCTTATCGCTTCTAGCCCACACCAAGTTCCAAAAGCCCCCTTTCCTTGCAACAAACAGCTTCTCCGGCACTCACAAGCACTTAACTTTTGTATGGAAAGAGTTGTTCTTATTTTCCGAGTGCCAAAGCAGTAGTTTAAGTAGGGAAATTAGGGTTTAGAAATTGGGGATTTCGAAACTAGGGTTCTTGGTAATTGGGTTTTCGAAAATAGGGTTAATTTGAAATTTAAAATGAAAAACAGATCGAAATAATCGATTATTTGGAGTGATAATCGATTAAAACGAGCCAAATACGACAGAACCCAAACCTCTCTAGATTAATCGATTATTTGGTGAAATAATCGATTATTTGTATGGAACAGTACAAAATAATCGATTATTTTGCTGTTTAATCGATTAAAAGAGTGACTTTGTATAGAAAGTGGTTTTCTCACTGTTTTAATCGATTATTTACCTATATAATCGATTAAAGCCGAGCCTGCATGATAAATTTGAGCATTTTGAAGCTTCTAAGTTACAGACTATGTACCGGCTATCTTAAATTCTATAATTACAGACTCAATCAAACTAAAACAGAGTTATTACAATACAGAAATCATCAATCTTCAATCTTCAATACTCTAAGTCTTTAAGCTCTTGGATCATCATCAAAATCAACATTCTTCATGATCATTATTTGCAACATCAAGTCCTTGAATGTTCAACACAAATACCCCGAATGCCTGGCAAACATAGTACTCGTTATCAAGAAAAGCAGTAAGGTCAGAGTATGTGTGCACTATAGGGACCTAAATCGAGCAAGTCCAAAGGATGACTTCCCCCTGCCACACATTGACACACTAGTGGATCACACTGCTACAAACACGCTTTAATCCTTCATGGACGGATATGCGGGGTACAATAAAATTAAGTTGGTCGTCGAGGATAGGGAAAAGACCTCCTTCATCACACCTCGTTTGGCGAGATGACCGTCTCGCCACTCGCCAATGGCGAGACTACCGTCTCGTTTGGCGAGATGGTCGTCTCACCACTCGCCAAGGCGAGACCGCCATCTCGTTTGGCGAGACGGTCTTCTCGCCATTTACCAAAGTGGAGATGGCTGTCCCACTTGGCGAGACGACCGTCTCGACCTAACAGGTGCAAATCCCTATAAAAGGAGGGCACGTTCCCCTCCTTTTCACACAATTCTTCAACTTTTCCTTTTGTAATTCTTCTAAATTCTTCTCCTAGGATCCCTCCGAAGCATTTCCGGAGTTTCTTAGCATTCTTAGTGGGTATTCTTTAGCGTTGCGAGGAAGAGCGACCAACATTGTAGAGTGAAGGATTTCCAAAAAGCATCCTACTTCAAGAATATTAATTACGAAAGCGTGCTTCGAAGGTTTTCACACTTTCTCTCTTTCTTTTATCGCTTTTTATTTACATTTATCCATGCAATAGTTGTTAGGGCCATGTAGTCGATATCTTAAATTTCGTAAATAAATAAAGGGTAAAAATGTCATTTTAAAGGTCTATTTATGAAATAAATGGCCCATCATAGGGAACCCAAAAGGGGCATCGTAGGGAAGCTAATACCTTCCCTACACGTAACTAACTCCCTTACCCAACTCTGGTTATAATGGCCAAAGTTGTTTTTTTAAAACCAACGCCTTCTTTTTTCTCCTTTTCCATTGTTTCCGGATAAAATATTGGTGGCGACTCTAGAACCCATTTTCGAAAACCTCGCCTTTAGGTCCAGCTCAGTTATCGAACAAACTAAAGGTGTTGTAACATCACTTTAAAATGCGAGTCGAAGTCAGCAACCATCACGTCGCTCCGACCACCTCTTTTGACGGCGAAACCAGATAGCGACTTCACTGGGGAAGCCTAGAGAGTTGATCCCATTTAGTGATGAGTCAGTTTAATAAATGAACTTAAAATTTCGCTTTTACCCTACTTTGTTTTATAACATGTTTTATTCGCTTGGCTTTAATAACTGTTATTTGTTTATTTTACGCAATTGTTTGAAATACAAACTTTACACAAACCTTTGCACACAACAGTTCCCCCTATACCTGGGGGCAAGTGAGAAATTCATAGGTGAAAGTGATCCTAGCAAAGATCTCATTGATTTGATGAAGTCAAAGATAAAGTCAAAAGTCAACTCTGCAGCAGTCAAACAAGTCACTCAGAAGAATGGAGCTGAAGATTTAGAGTGTCTAACAGAAAGCTTAGGTAAAACCACTTTACCTTTTTCCACTGCATGAAGCTCCTTCACTCAATTTGCAAAATGCCTCAAAAATAGTTTTAAACAAATCAAACAAAAGCATTTTGACAAAGAACCTTCTTAACAATGGTTTTAACTGATATAGTTTTTTAAGAAACGATTAAAATCACTAAGAATGCGTAAAGAATTGTTTTTACAGTATTTTAATCGATACAAACTTCTTTTAATCGATTAAAACCCTTTAGAAATCATTATGACCGATTAGATTTGATATATAAGCAATCAGAACTTGTTTCAATCGATTAAAACACGTTTCAATCGATTAAAATCATTTAAAGGGTCAGAATGATCGATCAGAATACAGTTATGACCGATCAGAGTGGTTATGATCGATCAGAATTGAATTATGACCGATCAGACTTATTTCAATCGATTAAAACGTATTTCAATCGATTAAAACAACTTAGAAAAATTCTGTGCAGGTTTTTAATCGATTAAAACGACTTTATATCAGCTAAAATAACTTGGAAAGTTTTATAAGAAGGTTTTTAAGCAAATCAATCGATTAATACGCGAATCAATCGATTGAATTACTCTTTGAAAATGTTTGTAAAATGTTTTAACTGATAAAAACGTGGTCGTATCAACTAAAACAATTTTGTTAAAGAACAAGAACGCATTAATGGGTTGAAAGGACTTTTAACAGATTGTAACGGCTATTTCAACAGATTAAAACAAACTTTCAACAGATTAATTAATGCAGCAGATTTGAAAATACTCTTTTATAAACAGAATTGCTTGGAACTTTTAACATATCAGTTTTTACACAATTCAAGCAATCAATACAAACAACTATTAGCATTTTTCAAGAAAGATACACAACTGTTTTTGTGAACTTCTTTTGAAATCTTTCTTGAGGCACTTTGCATTTCTTTGAAGAAGAAACTGACTGTGGATTGGTGTAATCCGGTTTGAGCTTTCTTTGTCTCTTCTTTTAAATTTCTATTCATTCATTTGTACTGTTTTGTACCTGGAATTTGGGCACTGGTTTCTCTGCGGCTGGAATTTGGTTGCAGAGGTTTCCAAGAACTGGAATTTGGTTCTTGGTGGAAAGATTAAAGCAAGAGCTGGAATTTGGTTCTTGTGTGTGGTGCCTGGAATTTGGGCACTGGTTTCTCTGCGGCTGGAATTTGGTTGCAGAGGTTTCCAAGAGCTGGAATTTGGTTCTTGGTGGAGAGTTAGAATAGGTGTAAGAGTGTGAGTCTGTAAAACATCTATTCTAGTGGAACCCAGCTGGAATTTGGCTGGAGACTCGGACGTAGCCCTGGTTGTGGGTGAACCAAGATAAAATTACCGGTGAAATCTTTCCTAACCTTTCTCTCTTTAATTTCTGCTGCTGCACTTAAACTGTTTGATTGCTTTGTGATTTGTGAATTGATAAGTAATCTTAATTTTCAGCATTAGATAATCTGTGTATTGCGAAAAACTTTCAAAAATCAATTCACCCCCCTCTTGATTTAAAACTACTTTTCTAACAATTGGCATCGAGCGAGGTGCTTGAAAGTTAATCAAGTTACTTCGATCCATGGCATTTTCTCGAGGGAGCGTGCATTGATAGACCTCCACTCGTTAAGTGAAACAGATTACCTATATTGGAAAATAAGGATGAAAATCTTCATTGAATCTGTTAGTATAAATGCTTGGAATGTTATTGAACAGGAAATTGATATTGCTAACAGAATTCAAGATGATTGTATTGCCAAAAATATCATCTCATCCGCTCTTAACAAAAATGATTTTTGTAGGATTGCACATTGTCAAACTGCTGCACAAATGTGGAAGATCCTTGAAAAGACCTATGAAGAAGCACCAGAGATATGCTTAATGGTCAACTCAGAATCACCAAATACCAGTGGCCATGTCAGGATAGAATGCCCAGAAAATTCTGATCAGGTAAGTTCTAGCTCCTCTTCAAATTTGGTCAATTATGATGCATTACAAGAAGCATTTAATGAAATGCATGAAGAGGCTAAGAAACTTCAAAAAGAAAATGATAGGCTGAAAGGGCTAAACAACTGGCTAGTAAATAAAGTTGATTCTCTAGAAAAACAAATTCTTGAAAATGAAACTGAGCGTGACTTCTTGAAACTGATTCATGCTAATTCTGATTGTGAATGCAATAAACCATGCAATAACTGTTCTGAATTGCAAAAGAAAATTGACTTTCTATCTCAAACTATTTCAAGATTCACACAAGGGAAAGCCAATCTTGATATATTACTTGGATCTCAAAAATTAATTTTTGACAAATCTGGAATAGGATTTAAATCTAGATCCAGTAAAACAAAAACAAATAGGAATTCATACTCTGTAATTAAATGCTTTTACTGTATGAAAAAAGGGCACTCTGTTAAAAATTGCAGAATCAAAAAGTATGTCATTCCTAAAGGGAGAATGAAATGGGTTCCAAAGATTAATTCTTTTCAAATAACATGATCAGGACCCAATAATTATAAAGGGTACCAGAAAAATACTTAATTGTTTTGCAGGAACAAGTCTAGGAATCCCTTGAAGATCAGAGCTGCGAAACCAGGTTCTGTGTATTTAAATTAATTGTTTTAATTGATATAAACCAATATTAATCGATTAAAATAACTTACCGTACCATTTTAATCGATTAAAATGTCGAAATAATCGATTAAATTGTTCTCAGAATGTTGGTTTAGTCGTTTTAATCGATTAGAATAAATTTATATCAACTAAAAACACTTAGGATCAAAATTAATCGATTCATTTACGTTTTAATCGATTTAAATACTCGGTGATATTTTTTATTACATTCTGTACCATACAAATCGATTCTTTCATAAAACAATCGATTAATTCACTGTAGATGTTTACATTTCTCTTAATACTTTACATGGAATGCTGCATGGTAATACACTGAAAATCAAAGAAATTATCAAAGAATGGACTGTAACTTTTCTTATAGACACTAGTTACAAACAGGTCAAACTGTTAGGACTGAAAACATAGTTTATCAAAGATTTTTTCAGTGATAGTTGATTCTGGTAATAAGTTGTTGATTACTAGGAAGTTCAATGAACAAATATTTACATTAGATTTCTTGATATTACCTAGCAATATATTTGAAATAATCTTGAGCATGCATTGGTTCAAAACTCTTGGTGAAATTCATTGAACTGTGCAACCCTGATAATTTGCTTTAATCATCAATGTCACGAGGTGACACTATAAGGGAACCAATCTGGAACAGCAATTCAAAAATTGAATAACGTGGTACAGGGAATATGGTCAGTATAGGGATAAATTTTATATTGTTTTAGAATTCTGGATTGATTGTCATCACCTGTCCTCATTACTAATCATTGCCCACTCTACCAGAATAAGTTTTTTTGTTAATCACTTGTGCATATGATACCACTGGAAACAACAAAGTTAAAAATGACTCATTCCTCAAAAGATAATGATGACTGGTTCACTATAAGTGAGAATAACACCCATCATACTACATTAATAAAAATGCAGTTATTTGCTTGGATGATGACAACTGCAGGGTTCAAAATGGGTTGGCTATTATGAAAGAAAATTCCTATCTCAGTACATCATTAACCTGTGATTCATGCAATTTATGATATCATGCATTCTGTGTGGGATTTGGTCAGTACATGATTATGCCTCAGATGTGTAATAGCTGGTGTTCCTAAAGAAATATTTAATTCCATTGAGTGTCAACCATGGACTGTAATGCAGTCAATAGTAACAGTAAACTGCTAAAAGAGTTCTTTTCAGGAAAAGTTTCTGTGTCTGTTGCTGATACAGGAGAGACAGCAGTTGTTGACTCAAATAGTTGTTAGAGCAAAATTGGTTCCAGCAAAAAGGAAAGCCTATTATCTTTTGATATTGGTGGGAAGCAAATGAATGATCACCAAGCTGGTGGATAAGCAGTTCAATCAGGGAAATTGGGATGACTAGTTCCCCTCATCATCTTTATCTTCTGCTTATTTCTATCTTTATATTGTTTGCATGGACTGTGATATTAACTGGTGTTATACCAGGAACATTTGCCTTAACCTTTGGTTAAATATGGTTTAGGATCTAATCTAGATCAGACTGGCGTAAATAGAATTTAAATAGATCCCTGAGAGCTTTAGCTAAATAAGATTTTATTCTGATAGATCTATTAGCTAAGATTTAATCAATATAGCTGTTAGTATTGTTAAAACATCCTTCTAAATGATCAGTTTTACAAAATATGCATTAAACATTACTTCATTTTCAAAACTGATTGTTTTAATCAATACAACATCTTGTTAATCGATTAAAATCATTTACCAAGTACATTTTAACCGATTATGCTCTGTTTTTAATCGATTTTTATTCTGGGAAGAAAGATTAAAGGCTTTAGTTAATGGCTGTTTCTGTAAACATGCTACTAAAGCGTGATTCCCTTATCTTTACACGTGTTAATTGTATTCATTACAAACGTGTTAATGGAGATAAGTTTGAATCAACTTTAATTGATTCTTTTCATGAGTGAAATATTGATTCACTTTGTATTTTCAAAAACTTGAGCATATTTTTCGAAACCTTACATTTTATTCTTTTCTCTTCTATTCCCTATTTTTGATGAAGTCAAAAGGGGGAGAAATAGTTGCATCACTTTAAGATAAATTTAAGAGCAACATTTTAGGGGGAGAAATAAGTTTTAGGGGGAGAAACAAAACTTTATTACATTCTTATATTTCTCACCTAACTACATTATCAAGTGACTTATTTTGCAGAGATTGTTTTTTCAAAATGGTGTTTGTCTTCATCAAATAGGGGGAGACTGAAAGTGATCCTAGCAAAGATCTCATTGATTTGATGAAGTCAAAGATAAAGTCAAAAGTCAACTCTGCAGCAGTCAAACAAGTCACTCAGAAGAATGGAGCTGAAGATTTAGAGTGTCTAACAGAAAGCTTAGGTAAAACCACTTTACCTTTTTCCACTGCATGAAGCTCCTTCACTCAATTTGCAAAATGCCTCAAAAATAGTTTTAAACAAATCAAACAAAAGCATTTTGACAAAGAACCTTCTTAACAATGGTTTTAACTGATATAGTTTTTTAAGAAACGATTAAAATCACTAAGAATGCGTAAAGAATTGTTTTTACAGTATTTTAATCGATACAAACTTCTTTTAATCGATTAAAACCCTTTAGAAATCATTATGACCGATTAGATTTGATATATAAGCAATCGGAACTTGTTTCAATCGATTAAAACACGTTTCAATCGATTAAAATCATTTAAAGGATCAGAATGATCGATCAGAATACGATTATGACCGATCAGAGTGGTTATGATCGATCAGAATTGAATTATGACCGATCAGACTTATTTCAATCGATTAAAACGTATTTCAATCGATTAAAACAACTTAGAAAAATTTTGTGCAGGTTTTTAATCGATTAAAACGACTTTATATCAGCTAAAATAACTTGGAAAGTTTTATAAGAAGGTTTTTAAGCAAATCAATCGATTAATACGCGAATCAATCGATTGAATTACTCTTTGAAAATGTTTGTAAAATGTTTTAACTGATAAAAACGTGGTTGTATCAGCTAAAACAATTTTGTTAAAGAACAAGAACGCATTAATGGGTTGAAAGGACTTTTAACAGATTGTAACGGCTATTTCAACAGATTAAAACAAACTTTCAACAGATTAATTAATGCAGCAGATTTGAAAATACTCTTTTATAAACAGAATTGCTTGGAACTTTTAACATATCAGTTTTTACACAATTCAAGCAATCAATACAAACAACTATTAGCATTTTTCAAGAAAGATACACATGTTAGAAAAGTAGTTTTAAATCAAGAGGGGGGGTGAATTGATTTTTTGAAAGTTTTTCGCAAATCTCAGATTATCTAATTCGAAAATTAAGTTTCTAAAAATCTTTTTGAATTACCAAGCAATCAAACAATATAAGCGCAGCAACTGAAATTAAAGAGAGAAAGGTTAGGAAAGATTTCACCGGTAATTTTATACCTGGTTCACCCAATACCAGGGCTACGTCCAGCACTCCAGCCAAATTCCAGCTGGGTTCCACTAGAATAGATGTTTTACAGACTCACCCTCTTACACCTATTCTAACTCTCCACCAAGAACCAAATTCCAGCTCTTGGAAACCTCTCGCAACCAAATTCCAGACTAGCAGAGAAACCAAAGTGCCCAAATTCCAGGCACCACACACAAGAACCAAATTCCAGCTCTTGCTTTAACCTTTCCACCAAGAACCAAATTCCAGTTCTTGGCAACTTTCTACAACAACTGCAGTAAAACTTGTACCCAAATTCCAGGTACAAAACAAGTACAAATGAATGAATAGAAATTGAAAAGAAGAAACAAAGAAAGCTCAAACCGGATTACACCAATCCACAGTCAGTTTCTTCTTCAAAGAAATGCAAAGTGCCTCAAGAAAGATTTCAAAAGAAGTTCACAAAAACAGCTTGTGTATCTTTCTTGAAAAATGCTAATAGTTGCTTGTATTGATTGCTTGAATTGTGTAAAACTGATATGTGATCTCTATCTCAAAGTTTCAAGCAAATCTGTTTATAAAAGAGTATTTTCAAATCTGCTGCATTAATTAATCTGTTGAAAGTTTGTTTTAATCGTTGAAATAGCCGTTACAATCTGTTAAAAGTCCTTTCAACCCATTAATGCGTTCATGATCTTTAACAGAAAATGTTTTAGTTGATACGACCACGTTTTTATCGGTTAAAACGTTTTACAAACATTTTCTAAGTATAAAACAATCGATTGAATCACGTATTAATCGATTGATTTGTTTAAAAACCTCTTTATAAAACTTTCCAAGTTATTTTAGCTGATATAAAGTCGTTTTAATCGATTAAAAACCTGCACAGAATTTTTCTAAGTTGTTCTAATCGGTTGAAATACGTTTTAATCGATTGAAAAGATTTTCTAAGTTATTTTAATCGATTGAAATACGCTTTAATCGATTGAAACAGATCTGATCGGTCATAATTCAATTCTGATCGATCATATCAAACTCTGATCGGTCATAATCTCATTCTGATCGATCATACTGACATCCAAAGTGATTTTAATCGATTGAAACGTTTTTTAATCGATTAAAATAATTCTAATCGCTCATATTTAAGATCTGATCGATTATATTGCATTCTGACCTATTACATTCGAATTCTAATCGGTCATAAAGAGTTTTAATCGATTAAAAGAAGTTTGTATCGATTAAAATATTGTAAAAACACTTTTTAAAACATTCTAAGTGTTTTAAATTGATTCTTTCAAACCTTTATCAGTTAATAACTTGTTTAAGAAAATTCTTTGCCAAAATGCTTTTGTTTTTTATTTGTTTAAAACTATTTTTGAGGCATTTTGCAAATTGAGTGAAGAAGTTTTATGCAGTGGAAAAGGTAAAGTGGTTTTACCTAAGCTTTCTGTTTAGACACACTAAGTCTTCAGCTCCTTTGTTCTGAGTGACTTGTTTGACTGCTGCAGAGTTGACCCTTGACTTTATCTTTGACTTCATCAAATCAATGAGATCTTTGCTAGGATCACTTTCAACACAACTGTTTTTGTGAACTTCTTTTGAAATCTTTCTTGAGGCACTTTGCATTTCTTTGAAGAAGAAACTGACTGTGGATTGGTGTAATCCGGTTTGAGCTTTCTTTGTCTCTTCTTTTAAATTTCTATTCATTCATTTGTACTGTTTTGTACCTGGAATTTGGGCACTGGTTTCTCTGCGGCTGGAATTTGGTTGCAGAGGTTTCCAAGAACTGGAATTTGGTTCTTGGTGGAAAGATTAAAGCAAGAGCTGGAATTTGGTTCTTGTGTGTGGTGCCTGGAATTTGGGCACTGGTTTCTCTGCGGCTGGAATTTGGTTGCAGAGGTTTTCAAGAGCTGGAATTTGGTTCTTGGTGGAGAGTTAGAATAGGTGTAAGAGTGTGAGTCTGTAAAACATCTATTCTAGTGGAACCCAGCTGGAATTTGGCTGGAGACTGGACGTAGCCCTGGTTGTGGGTGAACCAGTATAAAATTACCGGTGAAATCTTTCCTAACCTTTCTCTCTTTAATTTCTGCTGCTGCACTTAAACTGTTTGATTGCTTTGTGATTTGTGAATTGATAAGTAATCTTAATTTTCAGATTAGATAATTTGTGTATTGCGAAAAACTTTCAAAAATCAATTCACCCCCCCTCTTGATTTAAAACTACTTTTCTAACAATAGGGAGTGGGTGGTAGGTACGATTTGCCGTAGTGAGGGCCATGAGCCCACCGGTATGATCGAAAACCACCACTCAAGGTTATAACCTTCCTCTTTTGGCACAAAGACTGACTACGGCCTTAGTGCCATGCATGGTCGAAAGGCTAAAGAGTAGGGGACCTTATAATGGGGGCACCTTGGGGGCCTGGCCTTGGTGAGGAAAAATAGAACTACCTTAAATATGCACTCTTCTGGAGGATACCCCTACCTCATGATTAAAAACGTCATCCTACTTGTTCGCGGATGAGTGAATTGTGTGTGCATTTGTTTTTTGCATTTGATTTCATAGCATAACCATACAACAAATAAAAACCACAAAAATATTTTTGCAATAAACATCCTTATCTTGGACAGTCTGCCTTTTAGCTAGCTTGGTTTCAGGTTCTTTGTAATCTAACTAGCCACGCAGTCTGACAGAAGAGATATGGGACGTTAAAATTATTCTTTTGCAATAAACCATTTTTATCTCAGACAATCTGCCTTTTAGCTAGCCCTGGTTTTAGGTTCTTTGTAAGCTAAGTAGCCACGCAGTCTGATAGAAGAGATAAAAGGTTGTAAAATAAACCAAATAAAAAATAATAATAATGAATAAAATGATTTTTGACAAAGTCAAAACATTCATATCGCATCATGTCATAAGTGGAAAAACCAAGAGAGAAAATAAATGCATAAGGAAAGTATGCATACACATCATCTTAATAAATCCCTAAAAAATGGGTCTTAGGAGCATTTTTTGGGAAAATTGTTGGGTGAAATCCCCTATGGGTATTTGCGTCCTGTTCTTCACCTTTTTCTCTTCGTTTTGATTTGTTGTGTGTCCAAATCCGACGTCTCAGTCAAAAGTTATATCATTTTGAACATCTGCCACCTTTTTGTACTAGCACATGCATAAATACATTCATTCTAGGGGGCATTAGATATCGCTAAGACAAAGGCGAAAGAGGCCCAAGTGCGCTTGTAATCTTCCATAAGGAAGAGACAAGTGTGTTAAGGTATATGGTGACCTTTATGAGGAAGGAACCATTCTACCAAAGTGGGTATGGCACTCTGCAAAGCGTAAGCTTTAAGGATGATACCAAAGCCATTGTCTTGAGGCATATCTATCCCACACCAATCATTCATTTTTAATAAAAACCCTAATTCATTATGCACTCTAGAAAGTGGCTAGTCTTCTTCCTGTCCTCACTTGCGCACGGAAAGCCAAGAGGATGGAACATATAGAAGAGCAAAATCACAAACTCACTGCTGAGCTTAACTCCATGAAAGAACAAATGGCGCAACTATTGGAGTTAATGCATCAACATAACTTACACAAGGAGAACCCTCACAGTCACCACACTTCACATCATGAGGAAGAAGGGGGTTCTGATCATGAGCCTGAGCAGGGAGCTCACGTACAACCCGAAGTGAGGGCAGTAATCATCCAAACTCCTGAAGTTTCCAAGCAACATATTTCTGCCCTTGAAGAGAGGTTAAGGGCTATGGAGGGGCATAATTTTGATGTTAAAGAAGCGGCCGACATGTGCCTCGTTAAGAATATCCAATTTCCCCCCAAATTCAAGGTTCCAGATTTCCCAAAGTACATGGGAATGACTTTTCCCAAGAGCCATCTTACAACGTACTACCGTAAAATGGCTCCATATGCCGATAATGAGGAACTCCTGATCCATTATTTTCAGGAAAGCTTGGCTAATTCAGCCTTGAACTGGTATATGCAACTAGAGGGGTGGTAAGTCCAAAACTGGAAACAGCTGGCAGACGCCTTCCTTCGTCGCTACAAATATAATATCGATCTGGCCCTAGATAGGTCAGATTTACAAGCTTTGAGTAAGAGAAACGATGAACCCTTCAAGGCATATGCTTAGCATTGGAGGGAGTTGGCCGCCCAAGTAGAGCCTCCACTATTAGATAAGGAAACCATATCCCTGTTCATCAATTCGCTAACGGGCCCCTATTATGATAAGATGATAGGGAGCATGTCAAATCTTTTTACGGATGTGGTAACCATCGACGAGAGAGTGGAGCAAGGACTGAAAAGTGGGAGGATCGCACAACCTTCCTCATCCAATGCTCCATTCAAAAAGTTCCTTAGCAAGAGGGACGAGAGAAGCGTAAATACCATCAACCTTACTACTCCTTCTTCCTCTTCACGACCAACTAGGCAGTCAAGGAATCAAGAGAGAAAATTTACTCCCCTTCCAACATCCTATGGGAGTCTACTGACAAAGCTGGTAGATGCCAACCTCCTAGTATGTGTCCCTCTGAAGAAGATGGATCCACCTTACCCTGATTGGTACAAGCCGAATGAAAAATGTGATTACCACTCAGGCGTTCTTGGGCATTCCGTGGAGAATTGTATGACCCTGAAGTATAAGGTCCAAAAGTTGTTGGATGCCAGGTGGATCACCTTCGACGCTCCCAACGTGGATACCATGCCTCTATCACAACCAGAATAGTGGGGTGGGATAAGAGAAGGCTAGTTAATTAGGGCTCTTCATATTTTTAGGCTTCCTGCATCTCTCGCGGTCCCCGCCCATGGCCGCGAGATCTTTAATTAAAAGGGCTTTGTAAATTTTTTGTTTTCATCAATATAATGAGGCATTTGCATAAACATTCATATTCTTTTTCATTCTTTTCTCCCTCATTATTATTTCAAAATAAATGATGATAAAATCTAAGCCTAAACAGAACCAAATAAAAACAATCATGTTTGTGATGGATGACTCTTTGGGGATCAGAAAGCCAAAGGCGAATGGATCAAGTCAGACAGTGAGAAGGGGACCGTCTCCCCGGACATACAAAGGTTGTTAAAAAAGAGAAGCTCAGTCTATATGGCTCATTAAGGAAGAAACCGAGGTCATCGATTTGGGGGCAAGGAAACGATGATAAGAAGGAAAATACCCAAATCAACAATAATGTCAGGGAAGGAGTGGTACAATTGCCAAGAGAGTATGTGGACGCATGCGTATGACATGCCAAGATCTCAAAATCCAAAAACCCTCCCTCTATCAACTTAAACTGAACGATGTAGTAAGAGGCAGCCAATAAGAACATTAAGACGATCATCCAGAACATGGTCTAAACCTAAAAGGATCGTTATCCTCTGCCCTTCATAAGATATCTAACATCTGTACAACCTCCACGACAGTTACTCTATTCTCCCTTACATATGGCATGGACGTCGTACTCCCAAAAGAGGTCAAGATACCTTCCTTGATAAGTTACCATGGAAACAAAACTGACAAAAGCCTAGTGTGTCCAAAGCTGATGCAACCACTCAAACCTAATCGAAGGAGAACGGTTAGACGCCATATGTCGAGGACAAGCCCACCAAAAGCAGATCAAAGGGCTTACAATAAAATAAGGTTAACCCCCATATGGTAAACAAATTGCTTCCGGCCCAAAAAGACAAAATAGGAAAATGGGCGGCAATTTGCGATTAAACGAGTTTTCTCGGGAAGAACTCTTACCCTCACTGACATGGATAAAAAATAACTTCGACACCTGGTCAACTCCGATATGGTGAAGAAGTATTATGCTTGAAGGGCATTACTCATGACCCGCTAGGATGAAAACCCGCAAAGGGCATCCTAGGCAAAAGTTAGGGTCCACTTGCCTCGCTAAGATACGTTCTAGGCAGAATTTAGAGGCTTTTCCAAAAAAAAAAAACAAAAAAAAGGGGGAAGAAAGAAGAAAAGGGGAAGAAGAGAAGAAAGAAAAATCCCCTAAGAGCAATGGTTGCCTTAGTCGAAAACTGAATGGCTGCTAAGGTCACACCCTTCCAGAAGCAAGCAACCTTGTATAGTCTTCACTCCGGGCTCGAGCATCTCAACTAAGGCAATTATGAGAACCAGGGGGGCAGATATCATAAGACATGATTGTTGAAGCCCATACAGTGTAGCCAACCTGGACCAGTCGTTCTTCTAAATTCCATTTGTAATCCTTCTGTGAAAATAATAAACCTTTGCTCATACATATCAATAAAATTCTCATTCATTTCATTTCTCTTGACCAGTTTATGAAATTGCCTCTACATTGATAAATTATAAATATGTGCAAAGTCATTTTGTCAAGGTCTTTTCATGCATCATAAATAAGGAAGCATTGAAAAAGAAAAAGAAAAATAAAGATAAAAAGAATGATGCCTGCTAGGAGATTCTTAGGCAAAAATTAGGGCAGTTTGCTAGATCGAAAACCCGCAAAGGGCGGTCTAGGCAAAAGTTAAGGCACTCATGAAAAGGAAAAAGCTTGCTAAGATATCCTAGGCAAAAATTAAGGCAGCCCGCTAGATCGAAAACCCCAAAAGGGCGGTCTAGGCAAAAGTTAGGGCTTAAAAAAATGAATAAAAAAAAGGGAGCCCATCAGCATAATTATGAAAGTCCAACAGGAGAATGCTAGTTACTTTTCTAGATGCATCAAATAAAAATAGATTACATTTAAGGCATCCATAGAAGTAGGCGCACAAAATGACTTTGTCAAAATCAAAAAACAAAAAATAAAAATCGCTTTAGATAAATAACAAAAAACGAAAAGCATTCATGCATATAAGGAGACTAACTACATGTTTGTGTTTGAAAACAAGAAGCACTCAAAAGAAGTCTCCAAATGAATCTCCCCTCAAGAAAACATAGCAAGTCGTCAATAATCAAGCGTCTTAAGCAGAACAAGAGCTTCCAAAGCCAAAGCTCCAACCATCTTCCTTCTACCTAATAAAAAGAAGGCACATCAGAAAAGAAAAGCCGACGGAAAGGCTCAGTTATCCCCAAGCAGATCCCTACTTACTACAGAGGCTGAAAACCAAAACTATTACCCCAAGGCTCAACATCGCCACCACATGAGTCATCAAGCGTACTCAACCAAATCTCTGCCACATTACCCAATGGAAGAATAAAGGCATCAGATCCGAATCATCAAATGACCAAGGAATCCAAACCTTCACAGGGTTCTCACAAAAGAAAAAGAAGAAAAACCCTTCATCTCCGGCAGATGACAAAAAAGGGCATGACAAAGAAAACCAAATAAAATCCCTTAGTGGACCATACTAGAAAAATCTACAAAAAGAAAGAAAACTTCATCGCTAGTGGACCCCCTGAAAAGGAAGAAGAAGGAAAAATCCTGTGTGCATAAAAGAGACTAAAAAATAAAAAGGCTTACGCATTATCCCCATAAAAAAGCCATATTTCAAAATCGCGATAAAAAAGAGATAAATCGCGGAAAAAAGCAAAATTAAAATCCTAACTTGTAGGTAAACAGAATGTCCATTCCCCAATGAAATAAGAGCATCGCAAAACTAGCTCACACCAGTACCTAACAAGGAGTCAAAACTCCAAGGGGCAAACCAAAATCAGACCCCCAGGAAGTCAACTAATCCTCGGTGAATCATAAAAAAAAGAGAAAACATCATCCCCAGTGAGCCTACTGCAAAGGCAAAACTTCAGATTCATCCTCAAAAAGTCACTTGCCCGCGCATAGGCAAGACCTGGCACGCAAAGAACCAGTAGCCCCAAGTGGAATATCAGCCTATTCTGAGGCAAAATAGTGCAAACATTAAAGTCTTCACTTCAAATGAAGCATCTGCCTACTCAAGAGGCATCGTCAGAATTAATAAATCCCCAGTGGATTCTTGCCTACCTAAGAGGCATTCATCAAAGAAAACCCAGCAATCAATAAGCTGGATGGCTATTGTAAAAGCCAAAAATCAAAGAATCCCCGACGCACCGGATGACTACAACAAAAAGTCAACACAACAATCTTCAAACAAAATTACTCCCCATGGAGTCGGCGCATGACCAGAAGTAGTAAAACACCAGCACAGTTTTAGGTCCAAAACAAAGGACTCAGGATCAACTACCAGAAAAAGTATCCTATAGTCTCAAGATTATCAATAGCGAGAGCCTTACAAAAGGGGGTTTGAAACCAGATCAAGTCTTTCAGAAGAGGACTTCAAATCGGATGAGAGGTTATACTCATCGAGTCTTACAGAAGAGGACTCCGACCAAGTCTTTCAGAAGAGGACTTCAAACCAGATGAGGGTTTATACTCATCGATTCTTACAGAAGAGGACTCCGACCAGGTCTTTCAGAAGAGGACTTCAAACCGGATGAGGGTTTATACTCATTGAGTCTTACAGAAGAGGACTCTGACCAAGTCTTTCAGAAGAGGACTTCAAACTGGATAGGGGTTTATACTCATCGAGTCTTACAAAAGGGGACTCTAACCAAGTCTTTCAGAAGAGGACTTCTAACCGGATGGGGGTTCATACCCATTAACCACACATCTATCGTCTGAAGGGTTAGCTTCTGCAGCATGGAAGTATCCTGAAGTCAAAAACTCTACATGTACTCACATTTTTCATCTAGAGGGTCGGCTATCGCAAGATGGAGCATCTGAAGGACAACCGGGCAAGAGGGTTAACTCCTTCACCCTCCAATTGATCTTTTTGGCATAACAGGCCAACAGTCGGCTAGTCAGGTGAAAGGGGGGGCAGTTGTAGACCCCAAATCTTGCCCGGCCTCAAAATAAAGAGCAGAAGACCTCCAATTCGAAGATGGGTGATTAGCCATTATTTTCTCGCATTTTCTTATCTTTCTATACTTATCTTAATTGGTGCATTGTGCTTAATTGTCTATTATTAGTGCATTTTCATTGATTGAGCTTCACTGGGCCATTATTCCAAATTTTGGTTAATTTAGCATTAATTGGTCTAATTTTCGTTTCTAATTATTTTTAGGTATTTTTGGTGAAACAATTTTGGAGCATGGACATTAATCTTGAGATGAAAAGAGTTTCCATGTCAGCTGCCACGTTACCTGCCATGCCAGCTGCTATTTCCACATCATATTATTGATTGCCACATCAGCTAGGGTTTGTTTGATGTGTAATCCCGTATAGGCCAGCTTGGGCCCATTCCTAGGGGACTCTAGGGTTAGGGTAGACTTATATTTTTAGAGGAGCAGCAGGAGTAGAGAACCAGGAAATTTTCTGAGATTCTTTTTGTCCTCTCTTGGGATTGTATTCACGAAAATAGTGAACATTTGGTATTTTTACGTTTTGTTCTTTTTCTCTTCCTCTTCTCTGCACTGGATTCTTGTTTTTATGTTTTCTGCTGCGTTTCTAAATTAATGGAAGGTTAAACCCCTTAAGGTTGGCTCCTTGAACAGATGACAAATCTCTTTAAGGATATTGTGTTTCAGGTTATTTCATCTCTGTTCTATTTGGCTTTCCAATATATTGTCCCACAGGTTGCATTCAATTTACGTTGATGCTTAATGAACTTGGGTTGTGTGTGAACTGTAAAACTTAAGTTTCCATAGTTTACATAATTTTGTGGGCTGAGATAATATGTTCTGCATGTTGCTTAATCGTGTAGGGAAGTCCTGATCAATCTTCGCTTAGTGGATTGGTGTTGGATGGAACAAGGTTGAGTAGGGCAGAGAATTTGTTGTTACCCAGGGATAAGAGACTTGAAATCTAATCAAGGAGCCAAGCTGTTTCTACTGCTAATTAGTTGTTAATCATTCGAAATTTTGCAAACCCCCCCCCCATTACTGTTTTATATGTTTGATTGTGGATCTTTGATTGAAACTAATAGCCCTTGGGAGACGACCTAGGAGTCACTTCCTAGTACTGTATTTATGTTGTAAATTTGATCGGATACGGCTCCGATCAATGGGCAAGGCCTAAAAAGTCCCTAGGATAGACTAATAGGACCCATATTAGAGTAGGAAGGGTTTTTGTACAGAAAAAATAAGGAATTCCACCTGGAAGGCCGAGACCGCTGTCTCGCCATCGGCAAAGGCGAGACCGCCATCTCATTTGGCGAGATGGTCGTCTCGCCACTAGCCAATGGCGAGACCGCCGTCTCGTTTGGCGAGACCGCCGTCTCGTTTGGCGAGACCGCCGTCTCGTTTGGCGAGACGACCTTCTCGTCATTTACCAAGGGCGAGACGGCCATCCCACTTGGCGAGACGACCGTCTCAACCTGACAGGCGCGAAACCCTATAAAAGGAGGGCGCGTTACCCTCCTTTTTCACACAATTCTTCAACTTTTGCTTTTGTAATTCTTCTAAATTCTTCTCCTAGGATCCCTCCGAAGCATTTTCGGAGTTTCTTAGCATTCTTAAAGGGTATTCTGTAGCGTTGTGAGGAAGAGCGACCAACATTGTAGAGTGAAGGATTGTCAAAAAAGCATCCTACTTCAAGAATATTAATTACGAAAGCGTGCTTCGAAGGTTTTCACACTTTCTCTCTTTCTTTTACAGCTTTTTATTTACATTTATCCGTGCAATAACTGTTAGGGCCATGTAGTCGATATCTTAAATTCCACAAATAAATAAAGGGTAAAAGCGTCATTTTAAAGGTCTATTTATGAAATAAATAGCCTATCATAGGGAATCCGAAAGGGGCGTCATAGGGAAGCTAATACCTTCCCTACACGTAACTCAGTCCCTTACCCAACTCTAGTTATAATGGCTAAAGTTGGTTTTTTAAAACCAACGCCTTCTTTTTTCTCCTTTTCCAATGTTTCCGGATAAAACATTGGTGGTGACTCCAAAACCCATTTTCGAAAACCTCACCTTTAGGTCCAGCCCGGTTATCAGACAACCTAAAGGCGTTGTAACATCACAATAAAACATGAGTCGAAGTTGGGAACCATCGCGTCGCTCCGACCGCCACTTTTGACGGCGGAGACAATTATCACTGATTCCTTCGGGATATTCACCTTTCGTTAGGTATCGCTTAATGTCATGATACCAAGGGTTTCTGTCTTGCTCGCTATTTTCTGTTTTCGCTGTCGTCAAAAAGAGGCAGTCGGAGCGACACGATGGTTCCAAATTTCCAATTTTCGCGTTTTTATGGGTGATGTTACAACACCTTTAGATTGTCCGATAACCGGGCTGAACCTAGGGGCGAGGTTTTTGAAAAGGTGTTCTTGGGTTGTTTGATAACCGAACTAACCCAAGAACTAATTTGAAGGGGTTCTTATGGAGTCGCCACCGATGTTTTTACTAGAAACATCGAAAAAGGAGGAAAAAGGCGTTGGTTTTTCAAAAAACCAACTTTGGTCGTTAAAACCAGAGTTGGGTAAAGGAGTTAGTTACGTGTAAGGGAAGTATTAGTTCCCGTACGATGCCCCTTTCGGGTTCCCTATGACAGGCCAATTATTTTATAAATAAACTTTCGAAAAGACACTTTTACCCTTTTTATTTGTGGAATTAAGATAATGACTACATCACCCTAATAACTATTGCACAATTTAATCATAAAAATAAAGACAGTAAAAAAAAAAGAGGGAGAGAGTGAAGAAACCTCCAAAGCAAGCTTTTTGATTAATTCTATTAAAGATAGGGTGCGTTTTGGTAGCCCTTCGCTCTTACAATGCCAGAAATCTCTCAAAAACACTATAAAAAGCTCTCTAAGACTCTCAGAAACTCTAAAAATGCTTCGGAGGGACTCTAGGAGAAGAATTTGAAGAAAGTGTAGAAGGGAAAGAGGAAGAACTGTGTGAAATGAGGAGGGGAGCGCTCACTATTTATAGGGATTCGCGCCTGTCAGGTCGAGACGGTCGTCTTATCTGACAAGGTCGAGACGGCCGTCTCGCCATTCGGGACGACGGTATCGACTTTCCCAGAGACGAGAGGGCCTTCTTGCCAAACGGGAGGGGGGTCTCGCCATTTGCAAGTGGCGAGACGGCCGTCTCGCCAAACGAGATGGCGGTCTCGACTTGCAGCAATGGCGAGACGGCGGTCCCAGAAAGCGAGACGGCGGTCTCGACCCCTGAAGGCGAAAATCCTTATTTTTGTACAGAAAATCCTTCCTACTCTAACATGGGGCCTAATAGTCTCTCCTAATGGCTTTTTAGGCTTCATCCATCTTCGAATAGTATGACAAGGGATGAATCACCGAAAACTCTGAGTTTGGTCACCCCACGATCTAGAGCTGCTTGGATTCCCAATGCACAAGCTTCGTATTCAGCCAAATTATTTGAACAGTCAAAATTTAACATGGTCGTTGTCGCCGCCTCCCCAAAAAAGGGGGCGCGGTCGGAGCGACGCGATGGTTATTTCGACTCTTCTTTGATTTTCGCGTTTTTTATTGGTGGTTACAATGCCTTTAGGTTGTCCGATAACCGGGCTAACCTAGGGGCGAGATTTTCGAAAGTATCCCTGGATTGTCTGATAACCAGGCTAATCCAGGGACTTATTTAATTTGGGTTCTATGGAGTCGCCACCGATATTTTTACCATAAACATCGGAAAAGGGGTTTAAAAAGACGTTGGTTTTCGAAAACCAACTTTGGTCATTGTCGCCGCCGTCCGTTCCGACGTCCGGGGGACGTCTCGAACGTTCTGCGAGCGGTCGCGAAAAGATGGTTGAGACTCGCGTTTTTTGTTAAAAATATGTTCATTGCTTCCGAGGCGCTCAACGCTGAACTATCCTCTAATAGAAGCAAAGTTTTCGAAAAGGGTTCTTTTGGAGTCGCCACCAATGTTTTGACCATAAACATTGGAAAAGGAGAAAAAGGCATTGATTTCGATAAAAACCAAACTTGGCCATTATAACCAGAGTCGGGTAAGGGAGTTAGTTACGTGTGGGGAAGGTATTAGCACCCCACAACGCCCCTTTCGGGTTCCCTATGACGGATTAATTCATTTAAGTCCAGATTACAAGAAATTACGCGATTACCCTTATTTTATTTATTTAATAAATATGGCTATCTGCATGATTTATCTACATTGCATACAAAAGTAAATAAAGCAGTAAAGGAGAAGAGAATTGAGAAAAACCTCCGTAGCAAGCTTTTATATTATAAGTCCTTTACAAAAGAGGACGCGTTTCGGCAGTCCTTCGCTCTACAGCAACTCTACTCTCGATTACAGACTCGACTCGACTAAAATTTCTAGAAGAATCGAATGCCGGAATATAAATTCCTTAACTGATTGTTACCTATTAAAGGCAATCAGAAAGATCATTCGAGAGAAGGAGAGAAGAAGACAAGTCCAGGAATTCTCTGGTGTCTGAGGTGTAAGGAGAATGACAAATGAGGCTCCTATTTATAGTAAATTTTGCCCTGGAACTTTGGGACGGCCGTCTGGGTTGGGACGGCCGTCCCAAACATGATTTCTGCGTTGTGCCAATCTGGGACGGCCAGTCTGGGTTGGGATGGCCGTCCCAAATGCAGTTTTACTCATGTTGGGACCCCCAGGGGTTTGGGACGGCCGTCCCACATTCGGGACGCGCGTCCCAACTGCTTAATTTCAGTTGGGACGGCCGTCCCAACCCTAGGATGGTGGTCTCGACCTGTTTTGTCCAACCTTTGTATTTTGGGACCCCGGGAAGCTTTCCTTGCCGTTTTCAGACGTGGATTGGTGCCGATATATGTCCGTTGAAGCTTTATCTTTGTGTAGGAAGTCTTCTTGGCCTCCATTTGAAATGTTGGGCGAGCTTTATCTCTGTATAGGAAGTCTCCTTTGTCCTTTATTGTGTGAATGAGTGAACTCCGTCTTTTGTTGTGGGAGGTCCTTCTCGTTTTGGGAAGCCGGGTGAACTTCATCTTCGGGCGAAGTTCCTCTAGCTTTTATTTTGAGAGGCCGGGCAAAATTAGGGGTCTACAGTCATTAGAACCAGAGTTGGGTAAGGGAGTTAGTTACGTGTAAAGGAAGTGTTAGTTCCTTTAAGACGCCCCTTTCGGGTTCCCTATGATAGGCCGGCTAATTTGAGTAAATAATTAAACTGGAAAATAGCGCTTTTACCCTTTTATTATGCGGTATTTAGAGATTATGACTACATGGCCGTAGTATCTATTGCATACATTTAAATGAAAGCGATAAAATTAGAAGGAGAGAGAATGTGCACCTCCAAAGCAAGCTTTTTATATATTTCTCTTTAAAGAGAGGGTGCGTTTTGGCAACCCTTCACTCTACAACTCTCAGAAACTCCGGAAATGCCTCGGAGGGATTCTAAAGAATATTTAGAACGCTCAATTTACGCCTAGAGACACTCAGAAACTCCGGAAATGCTTCGGAGGGATTCTAGAGAGAGAATATCTAGAGAGAAGGAGGAGCTACTGTGCTTGGTGTGTTCAAATGAGGGGGGAGGAGCCCCTATTTATAGTTT